>JAGVSN010000065.1:600000-976010 GCA_022651745.1 Parapsyche elsis
ACATATTATGTGTGTGCTGAGAGCTGAAAATGAACCGCTTAACCTCAAACTGTCAAAATGAAGTGACGTCATACTAGCCAGATTTTAAAAATTCAAAGTTTAAAAATTCGAACTTCACTCGCTTGGCCGAAAAGGCCAGATAGTTTACTAGCTTCGCCTATTATTTTATTTATTTTATATAATGATAGCTAATTAGCTAATTTAACTTACATACATCTATTACATATTTATAACAACTACATAAATCAATTACACATAATCCACTATACTTATACATAACTACTATCTCTCACAGAGGTGTCTCCTCACACTTTTCAAGAATGCATCTATTGTCTTAGAAGACTTGACGCACTCCGGGAGGGCATTATAAATTAAATACACCCCTGAAAAAAACATTTACACGATTTAGTTTACTGGCGGCTAGTAAACTAGCGAGATAGTAGCGACTAAACTATCCTTGTGTAACACCCGCATTAGGGACGAAAGATTAGTATTAAAAAATTAATAAATTCAGAGTATTTATTGCCATATCTAATCATTCCGGGGATGGGAGAGTGAGGATAATAATTATTACGTAAACAAAAAGTCGAATGAAGAAGAATAGGACTATCTATTAGAGAGTTTAACATTTTATATACGTTGAAATTTATTGCCTCTTAAGGTGCCGACAAACGATCAACATATTCACGGCAATGTATTGCCGATAATGTGGCCGGATGTGGGCCGGAAATATAGTCGTGTTTCCCCACACTATTGTTCCACTATTGCTGATATGGCAGTGGGTTGGCGAGAAATTTTGACATATTGCCGATGATATCGCTCGGTATACGAAAATACGCGGCAATATATGTTTCTTTCCTGCTCTCTCACATACGCCGGTTTCTGTCGCTGAGGTGCGGACAATCTTCGGCGAATCTGGGCAATAATAAAACAGCAACTACTTGCCGGCAATCATTGAGCCACACATTACTGCGACACGTGACATATTGCGCATGTGATTCCGAAAATCTTACTGGATGGTTGACGAGCAATACGAGCACCTTAAAGGCTTTACACATTGAGAATATAATTTATTTACAATTTTTTTTTTGTTTCAGCTGAACTCGGAGACTATGATCCTCGCAGGCATCCTCCGGGATACGTGTCAGAATTCAGACTACAACCAGGACAAACACCAGCTTTGGAAGCTCGCGCTGCAGAACTTCATCGAACACTAGCGTGAGTATCCAACGAGTATTAAATGCTTCATTAGAGTGACCACTGAGCTGCGTCACTCCGTTCGTCCGCCATTGTGCGTACGTGGATGTATGTAAACGGATTTCAAAAGCTCTCCCACACACAGTATATCGGCTAATAAATAATAATCATAGTCAGCGGTGCATCGCCATTGGACACCGAGCCCATTTTCGGTCCAGTGCGTTACTATCAAGCGATTTTAAACCGGATGCATCCCGTCGGCCATTCATTCGCAAACCGCGAATCTCTCTCCCCACGTGCGCAAACGAAATGGACTGTTTTGTGGCGTTAGTTTTCCGCGTTTTCCGACTTTTCCCCGCGCTTTGTTTTCCTTTTTATGTTCAAGTATGTTTTTCGCGCATCGATACACCGTTCAGTTTTTTTTTTTTTTATTTGGCTTAGGCACACTTTCGATATTGCTCTTCGATGCCGATAATACAGCTATCAGTATATGCGACCATTGAGGACTTGGATAAGCTAAATTCTTTAAAAATAGCAAATAGATATAAAATCTACACAGCTATACTTTGTCCAACTTAAGAAGGCCCTATTCTCGCGCAGCTAACAAAAAAAAAGGTAGTGACTGTCAGAGATTTGCGCCTAACCCTCACATAACTAACTGGTATCAAGTAATATCGCGTCCTCAAAGCACTGAGGTAAAATTTCCGTGATTTTGCGAAAGTGAGTTATGAATGTTAAAACTAGTGTAAGCCCGTTGAATATCAACGGAGCGCTTTCTCATCACCCGTACTAAAAAATAATATGAAATTTAATAGTAGCAAAGTCGCGAGTCTATTTTTTATTATATAAAAAATATGTGGATGGGTGAGTATTAGATATTGTTTTAAAGTTAAACACATTGCCTTTTGTTTATAAGTTAGATCATAAGTTATTGCCAAATTATTTTAAGAATTATATCATTAGAAATAGTGACATTCATAGTTATTCTACTAGAAATAAGAACCAATTAGTTGTAGGTAGAGTAAGAAAAACGAAGACAGCTGGTGGTGTTTTTCACAGGGGTGTATTTAATGTATAATGCCCTCCCGGAGTGCGTCAAGTCTTCTAAGACAATAGGTGCATTCTTGAAAAGTGTGAGGAGACACCTCTGTGAGAGATAGTAGTTATGTATAAGTATAGTGTAATTGATTTATGTAGTTGTTATGAATATGTAATAGATGTAAGTTAAATTAGCTAATTAGCTATTATTATATAAAATAAATAAATAAATAAATAGTCAAGTTGAAGCCTGCCCATTATCATCTGGTTTGGCATACCGCGTATGCGCTCAGTGTACCGGATTCAAATCCCACTCGCGCGACGTTCTGGTTTTTTAATTATCTACCGAGGCGAGCGTTATCAGCAGACAGACACACAGACCGACGGAATAGGGCTATTTTATATATAGCGATAATTTTTACTTGATAGCCTTTGTAATTATAAGTTATCCACTAACGGAACCTGCGAAATATTTTGTGACTTGAAATGTTGCCATATCTCCAACGATGGAAATGCCCAATATCACCATTATCTATTACAAACTTTATATGTAGTTTTAGCTTTACCGAAGTCTAATTAAAATTCTCGCCGACCCAGCACTATGTAGTGTCACTCTGGCGTATCTTTAGCGTTTGTTTCCTCCATTGTCGCGGGTTGAGGTTTTTCTTTGTTTTTTTTTTTTTCTTTTTATACTGTAACCGCGACCGAGACGGAATGAATAGAACCGTCGCCCGTTCAGCAGACCGGAAATGGATTGGTCGTGTCTTGTCTTTCATCCCCGACCGCCAGCCCAAGGGATGAAAATCGCACGCGGCCTAATTGGATTGATTTTTAGCGCGACACATCAGACCGACGCTAATTAAATTAAACGAGAACGACAGTAACGAGTAACTGGCCACATCGTGGCGTATCTATACGATAAAATCAGGTTACGTTTACTATAACGACCGATAGACAACTTCGGTCACGTACGTACATATGTATGTATGTAACATACCTGCATACGGTCGCGTCTGCCGAAACGCTTCGTTACACGAGCATTCGTGAACTGTCACACACATTACACATCGAGCTAAGGTAGATCGATGCCATACACACATATGTAGGTACCTACTCAATTAGATAACAATCTAAGGGCCGGTCCACACATGTCGCTTGTCGCTTGATCGATTACAGCAAATACAAATCGCTCGACTTAAGGGACAACCATCCAGCAACATTTTCTGCATTATGTGTCCCAGCAATGTGTGGCTCAATGATTGCCGGTAATTCGTTGCTGTTTTATTATTGCCCAGATTTTGTGCTTACGCGAATTGTGGACATCATGGACTACACAGGAGTCCTTGTGGCTGCTGCATATGTGATTTTACAAAATGAAGAGAAGAATGTGGATAAGGCCTTACCTAAATAAACGTGATATGATGACTCCTATTAACCAAGAAATGTTTAAAATTTTTACAAGTCTGATTTCGATGATTTATATATTGCTAGCATATTTTCGTATAGCGAGCGATATCATCGGCAATATGGCAACAATACTCGACAACACACAGCCATACCAACAATAGTAGAGAAATAGTGCCGACCAACACGGCTATATTGCCGGCCCACGTGACCATATTGCCTGCAATACTTGCCGGCAAAACATTGCCGTAAAAATGTTGCTCGTTTACAGGCCCCTTAAGCTATATGTGGTTCGGCCTTTAGAATCTTACGATTCTACGTCTCGGTGAAACTCATATTAATTATTTTTTCAATCATACTTTAACAATTGAGCAAGCGAATGTTACACAGCCAACCTAATTAAAATAAATTGATTATCATTTAGTGAATTCAAAATACTATTTGTGTACATTGTGTGTATGTATGTATGTATGTATGTATGCAAGGAAAGATTGCGATTCTTACCTGACAATTCAAACACAATTTCATCAGTCAGGTCATATTTCACGTTAATTAATCTGGACTTAATGAAGATGGATGTTCCATTTTCGTGTGTTGTCTTTTGCAACCGAAAAAAGAGGAAAGTGGGGGGGTGAGAAAGGAAACAGAGTCGTGAGAAGAAACAGACTTTACCAATGTTAATGCTTTTTTAATTCCACCATTCTTTTAGTATTTTTTTTTTTTTTTATTATTTCTTTTACTCAGCATTGTTTTATGTAAATATATAAAAAGAACGCCTTTCATTTTTTATTGGTTCCCTTGGCATAATGTGGATCATTGTACGATTAAAATAAGTTTATATAGGTAATCATCTACTAATTAACGAATCAGGCAACAAATCTGACCAGCTGATCCTGAAGAACAATTTTTGTTATACATTTTCATACGTGCTATTTGTATTTCAATTTATGAAGAGTACATTATGAACTTTGCCTGGACATTTTGAGAGTACTTTTCTTTGAACATTGATCAAATCTTAATTTTAAGGTATCCTTGTTAAAAATTCGTCATTTCGACTGTCTACGTTTAAGTTTATTATTCGATCGTTGAAATAAATCGCAACATAGCACAAGTAAACGAATCCAGTTTGGCAAATAGTTTCAAGGCGTGGCTTGACTAATGGCGAGGTCACGAAAAACACTAGGTGTCTGAAAATCGTTAAAGGCAATTTGTCTATTTGGGTAAACCTGTCCATTTTCTTATCTAATTTTCCCCTGTTTTTCTCGCACGCGTTCTTTACAAAACAAAAAACCGTTCGCACAATGATTTATCGCAATGGCAATTTCTCAACTGGCGAAATGAAATGAAAATTTTCAACGGAAAACTTCCAAGGCCCTATTATAATATTATTTTCAGAAAATTGGTAAACTACAAAGTAGAAAGCCTTATAATTAAATATCCCAACTAAAATTTTATATGACATTGTTGAATTGCCAATTATATATACATAGGTATGTACTCTCTTTTTGTATTGTGTATTGTATGTATGTATGTATGTAAAGTGAAATCAACTTTACTATTACGACCGATAAACAATTCTCGTAACGTCACATCATCGGTTGTGAGCGAACTATCGTCATAATCAACTTGTTTGATCAATGTTTCGTCCTTAAATGGGATGCCAACTTGAGCACTTCGTGACACGGCCACATACACATTTGATTAAATCTTAAATTAATGGGCAAACTCAAAAGTTAATATATCAATGAATAAGTATTATAAACAACGCTTACGTAAATTCTTTATAATTTTCAGAGGTCAAACTCCAGCTACTGCCGAGATGGGATATCTTGATCGTGCAAAATGGTTAGAATTGTACGGTGCCGATTTGCATCCGGTTCTTGTAAGTTAAATTCTAACTCATCTAAATTTCCATACGATAATCTTGCACTGTATTAAAATATATACTTTATTTTAGGGTGAGGACAGCGTAGAATACTTTTTGGGACTCGCTCCTAGCGGAGTGTTGGTCCTCAGAAATAAAAGAGCCGTGGCCAGTTACTATTGGCCGAGGATAACGAAACTCTATTCGAAAGGAAAATACTTTATGCTACGCGTGTGCGATAAAAATGTAAGCGTAAATTGTTCAATATTTGCATCCTTATATCAATATTGAATCATTGATTGTTTGTTTATCTCGCAGAATGAAGTGAGTACGTATGGATTTGAGACGCCGAACAGAGGTGCTTGTCGACATTTGTGGCGTTGCTGTAGCGAACAACATGCTTTCTTCAGATTGCAACCAACTCCTTCACACGTCACTTCCAGAAAGTAATATACAACGTTAATGCTTTCGTTTATCAGGATATATTATCAAATTTATTATATAATTGTATTCCTTTGTGTTAAGTGGAAGACAAGCTGGACGCTCTCCGCCGACGTTTACGAGAATTCCGTCGAGACGTCTACAACGACGTCCCATTGAATCTTCTCTTCAAGGTATTATATTATGATATACTAGAATATTGCCCGTTGACGATCGACGGGTGTTCATTTTTGACATATGAGTGGCTAACAATAGCAGTAACTATAAGTTACTGGAAAAAAATTTCAATGTGCTGTTCCTGACGGACACACAGACAAATTTAACACTATTATATGTATAGTATTAAATTCAAATATACTATATATACATATATGTCAAATTTCAACGAATTTCTTTTTCAGTTTCTACAATTGAAGTTCGGGATCCACCTGAAGCAAAACCTATCTCAATACCACAACCAGCACTGTCGTTAGTATATTTTTCCATCGATGCTTTTATTTATTCATTTTATCAGTTTAATCTTCTTATTGATACATACTGGCGTAAATTAAATAAGTGCCTTACATTTTATTTTAAATAATCAGAGATGCAAACTGATTTCGGGTGAACCATTTTTAATACTTAAACCATAATCCAAAATCAATTGGTTTTGGTTCGGTATTCTTTTGTATACTTTACTTCTCTGATAACAATATTTTTACCGTTCATACTTTACAAATATGTCGAAATTGATTGACTAACAGTTTGGAATCTCCATATCGTTCAACATGCAGCATTCCAGCAGCACTAGGATCAATGAAACGTTCAGATTCACCGCGTTCAACGCGCTCGGCACCGTTTCCCAGACAGGGTATGTATTCCGGTCCGCCGTCACCACGAGCTGCAAACTCTTCAAGACTCAGATCCAGCTCTTTGGACAGTCACAGTTCAAACGACTCTCGATCGTGTCGAAGGTATGTATAACTTCACTACAATAGCATTGATATAATCATACTCATACTAATCGTTGCTAACGAATGCTCGTATATATTTTCTATGAAAAGACACCGTCACCGAAGTCGAAGAACCTCAGATGCAGAAAGTGAAGCTTCGCGAGGATCTGGTCGCTCGCGCAGAAGGCGTCGTCATCGTTCTCGTCACAAGAGTAAGGATTCAGCCGACGAAACAGACTCAAAACATAGATCATCCACTAAGCGAAAGTACGTATTTGATACTACGACATATGTAAATACTGTATTTCATCATCATCATCATCATTTTCAGCCATTCACCATCCACTGCTGGATGAAGGCCTCTCTAATCCTCTCCCATTACTATCTGTCTTGAGCAATCTGCATCCAGTTGACTCCACACACTCTTCTCAATTCATCAGCCCATCGTTCGCTCAGTCTACCTTACTATCTTTCACATCCTCTCGGATACCATTCCAGTATTTCTCGCGTCCATCTGCCATCCATTCTTCTCACCATGTCCCAGCCACGTTTTTCACACGTTCCGCTCTATCTACCACTTTGGTCATACTTCTTACCCATGTATTCCTCTTACGATCTATTCTTGTTATACCAAGCATAAATCTTTCCATGCTTCTCTGTGTGCAATGGATCTTCCGTAACATTCTTGAATTTAGCATTCACGTTTCACATCCATACGTCATAACTGGCAGTACGCATTGATCGTATGCCTTCTTTTTTAAGCATAGCGGGATGTTGGATTTAAAAACTATGTTCATTCATCCAAAAGCACTCCATCCTGGTTTTATTCTTCGTTTAATCTCTTCTTCTTTACACCCAGTCATGTTCACCAATTGTCCTAGGTATGAATAGTTATCAACTATCTCTACAATATGCTTATTATGACTATCTTTTGCAAATACTGTATTTATAAATATTTTAAACTACAATTCTAATTGCAGGGAATATGAATTGGTTGAATCTGGTGGACAGTGGCGAGAAATCCAACGAAAACAAGCTACAGGTGGATTGGGAACGGTGCAGCAAGCTAGCGTTAGACGAGCCGTACCCATTGAGCCCAACGATCCGTCTCAGAATCATCACCGATCCTCACATCGGCACAGAAGGCATCGTAAACATAGGTGCAATATTTAAAATCAATTAAACTTGTGTTAATTAAAGCGCAGCTATTAACTCTATCTATGTTTATCATTTCAGATCGAGGTCTCGTTCTCCGTCCGAATCCAAGTCTTGGTTACCCTCGGAGCTGAAGCAACATCTGGAGTGGGATCTAGTCGACACTGATGGGATGAGCGTAGCACAATTGAAAGAAATACCATACACTGTAGTACAAACGAGTCGAGCGAGACAATTGCGATTGAAGCAAACCAATAAACACAGGTTTCATACTTGACACATACGCAATAACGGCGTGCAAAATGAATCACATTATTTTGCTTGCTTAAACTTGAAAAATGTCTGGAATTTAAATTGTTTAAAATATTTTAATGCAGCAAATTTAATATATACCTATGTATGTATAATTGGTCTTCATCAATATTGTTCATACGAGTGCTCATACATTTCAGAAGCGGTGATTTGAACGAAAACGAAAATACAAATAGTGCGTATATAAACAAAACGAGCAATCAAGATTTTATGAATAGCAACGGCGGCTCTATACGGTCCATTTCTAGCACAATTAGCTCGGGGAGAAATAACGGTAATAGTAAAATGTCCGACAGGTAAATAAACTCCAATAAAATTTTACACAAATTTTTTGTATCATACAGAAAAACTCATATACTATTTATAATATAAAACAGCAGGCGCGTTAAAGATCCAAATAGCAAAGAAAGCTCACACTCGGGTCCAGCGACGGGTGACTCGCGCTCCAACAGAATCACTGATATAGACGGAGCCGGAGGAAACACCACACGTCAACCGACAGCAAGTGCTAGTAACAGTTCGAGTGGAGAACTCATATCTAGCTCTCGCGTTTCTCATGAGCATACTGACTCTGGACTTGGAGCCGATCAAGACTATGCCTACTCATCTGAAAGGCAAGTATCACCCGACCGTGGTCAGGTGCACTTAAATATTAATTATTATCAAGAAGAAACCATTTCTTATAACTTTAGTAGGTTTAACTATTATAATTCATATATTCGTCTGCCAGATTTCAAACTACATATATACTAGATGGCGCCGAGCTGACTCGCGCATTTCAATACACTTTGATATTGAAATTATAGGAATATTGGAGTGTGGATACACAAGCAATAGTAACATTCGGTAATACACTCGGTAACATTCACATCCTATTGTCTATTTTTCAAAACATGACAGTATGAAGCTGTCCGTTTCATCTAACCATGTGTGTTAAAGGGGGACAAAAACGCGAGTGGCGACGCCTACTCTGCTAAAAGCGGCAATGGGATTCTAGTGGCCGGCATATATTCAAATAATGCATTAATAACGTGTTGCGTTTACTTTTCCACAGTCCGCTGCAGTGAACTGTGGAAAATGTATGTTTAAACTGCATAGATATGAGCTTTGAGTATAGTACACTGTACTGTATGAAGTTGAATACTGTCTCGTCTCAAGAAACAGACTATAGACACATCTTGAATGTTACAGGATGTCAAATTTCACTGCAGTAAATTAATGATACTCGTCATTATAACGTGGCTCAAATGTACCAACTATTCATTGTGAGCGAAAGGCGATTAAAATATCATCAAATTCGCTATTGTTTGTAGTATTTTAAGCACTTTCACGTAACTTTCATCCCCGACCCTCGGATGAGGGAGCTTTCTGAAATGTATCAGTCAGCATATTGACGGGTTTAATTATATGTTTTCAGATCGAGTGACAGTGCTAAATGTCCTGCCGTCAATGGTGTGAGACAACAACAAATCAACACACCCTCTGTGAGTAGCCTCCGCCCGCTGATTCCCTACTCCATGACTCCGCACTGTCTAACTCCCCATTCCCTCTCGGCTGACTTGGCATCCCTTAGTCTTACACGCCAGAAGCCTCCCATCAATCCAGCTGTAAATAAATATGTACAGCCATCTAACACAGGGTTAGCTTACAAATTTGGTTCACCGGGCGACTGGGGTGTGGGTCAGGAGACACGAGGCACGGCCAGATTGGGACGTGGACGGGCCGGGGGAAGCTTACGCTCCCTGGCCAGCGTACAATCTGAGGGGAGAGCCACACTCAACAAGCACAGGGGACCCCTCTACTATGTGCGTAGTGATGCCACGTATGCTTTCAATGTGAGTGGGCTTTTTAAAAGCTTTATGCACACATCCTCTATCACCACAAAACTACCGTAGATACTATACAAAAATATTAACAACATTTAGTTTGAAACTGATCGATCGCTTTCGAAAAGTAGTTGCTTTTACAATTTTTGGCTTCTGTAATTATTATGGTTATGGTATAATAACGATAACAACGTACATAGATTCACACATGTATTATTTGTTTTGGAATTTGGACGATCGAGGTTACGGCAACGTTTCACAAACTTCACTTCGGAGCTTATTACTGTCTTTGAATCTTAGCTGATACGCTGTATCTTCAATCTAAAGGCAACGATACGCTGTGAATTGTTAAACATTTGCTGAAATACACTACACGGAACGTTCGTCCTAATCAATGTATGATGAAAATGCACAATGAACTTTTTAAGACATGCAAAATCAACTATAGATATCTTGGGGTGTATTTGTACTGATTACTGTTAGTAATATACATATATTTTAATTATAAATGATACTTTACGTTAAAGTTTTACTAGAACAATGTAATAATATATTATTTATTACTAGCTTTTCAACCCAGAGATTTTTATTTATTTTATTAAAGTTACTTAAAAAAACAAACAAAAAGTAAAATTACAAAATAATTATCTATTAGCGCTTTTTGATGCATTTGGCACTAAATATGTTATACTTTAGTTTTTTTTATCAGTGGCGTGCTGAGTTGTCAACCGGAAAAAAGTATCAAATAAAAAATGTTATGATTTAAATAAAGCCTTAAGTTGTTTATGAGACCACATTTTATTAAAAATACTGACAGTAACTGCCAATGCACTAGTAAGTGTGTATATTGACTCCTGAAGCGTTCCGTGGTGAAAAAGTTTGAGAAGCGTTGGGTTCAAGGTGTCCGATAGATAGGTGTACCTAATTTGTGGTCATTGAATACAAAAATTTTTTTGACAAACGAGAGCAACACCCACTGTACAAATTATATATTCACTATAATTATTATACAGTTTAATAATGTGTTTTGTTGATATAATTGATGTGATATGAGCAGAGACACGCGTCCAACAACAACTTTGTAGACTCTGGAATCTTTGTAATGGGCCATCATCGACAGAATGGTGGTAGCCTACGCAGTAATAGTATTCACAATAGTGATCATTATAAAAACGCTAGTAGAAGCACCACCACTGTCCATTCAACGCTGACCCGACAAACGGATGCAAACGCTAATGTGAAACGAAATGGGGGTCCGACCACTGATAACAGTCTCCATATCATCTTAAAACCGCTCATCGAGAGCACTCAGTAAGTATAAGCCAAAATTGATCAATCTTTTGTTATAAATATTATATTCACTTTATCCATGCACCTACAAAATTCAAATCAATATTTAATTTTTACATCAAAATTTTTTGTTGATTCACAACATTCATAGATCATAGTCTTAAAAAAGTTCAATAAAGCATCAATTTAGATTTCAACATTGCCAGTATTAACATTACAGATACGATGATGACAGATAGACGGTAATTTATACATGTTATATAAGTATTTTTAATTGTATATATATAAATGTATACCATATGTATACGAAATGCACTCAAAATATATAGGAATAATCACGTATTATTCAAGAGCACTTAATGAGGGTGATTGGTTAGGTTAGATTAGTCATAAAAAAAAATTTCATACTTCGGAAACTATTTTGCAACTACATATAATATAATAAAAATTGTAACGTTCAACTTTTCATTGACTACTTTTATTTATCTTGACTATTTTATCCATTTACATTTACAGTAGATAAATAGTCATACGCTTTTGCTTTTAATTTGCTTTTAGTTACTCATTTATCACATTTTACATTTTAATATAATATAATCCAAAAAATTATCCCCTTTCCCAATCCTTATCTTATTATTTGATTTTTTTATTTATATATATCATATGATTATTTACAATTTTTAAAACATGAGATACAAATTAAAGCGACTAAGTTAAGGACACTATTTAAAACTCAACTTTCCGATCTTAATAAGTTAACGGAAGCTTGATTTCTCATACATTAATATATTCGACGATTATTTTGATTACGCTTTGCTGTTAAAACCCGTGTTCGTCTGAAGAATGTCAAGATTTATTTCAGCTATGATGTCCAGAAAAAAAACACTGATTCAATAATATGATATTGTGAATTACATACTTTTGTATTGATATTTTTTCTGTATATTTTGTTCCAATTTATGTATAGGTTAAAATAGTATTTCTTGTGTATATAGGCTTCAGGGAAACTGAACGATACCAGGAAAGTGGCCGAAGCGACTTACAATGGTGTGACGCGACACCATGGAATCAAAGTTCCAACATTTGCAAGATCGGCCGAACAAGGAGAAATGAGCACCGAACTATGATATTATTGAAATTAATACTATCTATACTTTTTTTTGTATAATAAAATTATTATGGAATGCTTAAAATGCACAATACATATATTCATAATTTCTTCCGTGCACATAAAGTTATCCTATGTTATTTAGAACGTTCATTTGCTTGGCAATATATTTTTATATCATAATCATAATCCGTATGAAACTATACTGAATGATTCAAGGTGTTTTATATGTTTCTTCTATATTCTTTATACATATTTGAAGTCATTTTCGTTTATCCATTTAGTCGTATGAACTTTTCAAAATGTAATACAAAATTTTATTTTTTCTACTATGGATAATGTGCCTGAAATTTAAAGTTAAGTTTTGATAATTAGACCATTTCGACGTCAGTCAAACATTTTTTCATACTATCCATAGAAACAAATATAAAGTATACAGATAGTATAGCTTAAGAATTTTAATCTGTACTGTGAAGTCTGATATTGATTCGCTTCAATTGATTTAGATATATTATATAATAATATATATATTATATAATAATATATATATTATAAATATTTAGTTTACGTTGTATTTTTCTCCTTTTTGTACTATTCATAGGTGTTAAATTCATGTGTAAATTGATAATATTCATTCAAGACATAATAATAATGCAATTAACTCTAATTCAATGTAATCCAACTACATATTATACATAATATGAATGTATTTCATTGGTTTATATTTTTATATATTATAAGTGTGAGCATTTACATAATATATTAATTTATTACATGTAAGTCATTATTTTGACGTTGTTTTAACTGTGATATTTCAGTCGACGGATACACGAATTGCATACGTGTATTTTAGATTGATAATGCACAGTGGTTTTATCATGCAAATTTATTACACCATATAATATAATTTAAATACATTTTATTGTTTACGAGATCTGTGAAAGTGTTTGAAAAGTTATTGAGTCAATTTTATAAGTTGTCAATTTTTATACTCACTATTTGTAAGCATACATACATAGATGTTTAGAATTCTTATGGCATATATAAAAATACAATATGTGAAATTCTTATTGTTGTACATCTCAATAAAACATTAAAAATTTATATAAATAACCGTCTACTCATTTTTAAATAATTGTGCTACTTACAATAATATAAAATTATAAACTGTACTTACTGCTATTGCATTGGTTATTTTATTAGTCTGAAATTTTTATCGGAAAATTCCCAAATTCTATCCTTTCCCATATCATTTTCAGAGATTGAAAAATTTATATTACTGAAAAGAGGCTTAGAAATTCATTAAATATTACTTGAAAATCACAATTTCAACCAAGAGAAAATTGGTAAGTCTTCTTAATCGAGCCTAATAATACTGCCATCGTAAGCCCACTTAACGTTATTAATAAAAATCGCGAAAATGAGTTAAATGTGTTTTAAGGGTGTACTTTTGCGATTTTTCATATCAAAATTAATGTATCTTCATCCTAGTGACTTTTATAAGCTATTCATTTTAGCGTATCTGCCTATGCCGAGAAAAATTAATGTTAAATTACTTAGCGAAAATAACGTATCTAACTAACATTTACATAGCAAATTCAATGTATCTGTATGCAGATACAGTTTTTACAGGAATTAAAATAAAGTTAGTTTAGTTGGTTAGCTACTCTTCTCTGGCTTCTTAGCTTGACTTAAGAATGTCGAATGTTTACATTAATTTGACGTTTGAATGCTGTTTCTTGAAGAAAGTGAAGACCAAACCTCTCGTCCTACTAGATATGTTAAAAGCTCAATTGAACTAGCCATAATAAAAAAAAATTCGGGTGTGGCCAACCCATGACTTTATCCATATATTTGAGGAATACCTTAAAGCAGCGGTTTCCAAACTGGGAGGCGTGGACTATTGCCAGGGGAGGCGCCAAAACAAAATAATAAAACTTCATATTGTAACGTAACAGTAAAAATTCAAGAATGAATGTTTATTTTTATTTTATTTTCATTTTTATACATACATTTAATTCCTATATAAAAATTATCCGAGAAGAAGATTTTAAATATGGCGCCTTTGCAAACGCTCTGTTTCGGTAATGCATAAAACGACCGCTAGTTGCATGAAACAATGACCTCAAATTTAACCCTACAGTGCATAGTGATTCATATATGCACCGCTGTGCATTTTTTGCATATAACTTTGTGAGGAAAAGATTTTTTTACCTGAATGCATTGCGATTCAATTGAGAACCAACCACCCAGTGGCGGACTGGGACTGAAATCAGTGCTTGCCAGGAGTCCAAGGGGGCCCACCCAGGGTTAAAAAATTTTTCTCCTTTCCAACACGCTTAAATCAAGGGTAAAAAATAAATATAATTTTCAAAAGTGCAATTATATTTTGCAATTAATTTTCTAGCGAATTCAAAAATACATATTTTTTTACACAACTTTTTCCGTGGTATTATGGGTTCATTTGGCCAGTTTTTTTTTTTAATTCAACACGTTTATAGGAATTGATTTTCTATCTCAATATTATTTTATTTGATCTAAACGTAATAATTCGAGCGGTACGTGAATTTCAATCGAATTAAAACAAACATCCGCTAAAACGTTGGCGCGTATGAGAAATTTAAATTCATTAACACGAAAAATGTTATTTTAATTTTAAAAATATCAACGCATTAAATAGATCAAAACTCATACTTGAGCGAATTTAAGAACACTCTTTCAGTGGCTGTCGACGTTTGTTTAATCACAGTAAGTTAATGTAAGTTAATCGAAAATCGGGCTTTTTGGGAGGGGGCCCCTATCCTATATTTCTATATGCATATGTATGTACATGGATGTGTCTAGATTAGGAATAGATTTTATATTCGGAAACTGTTGAAAATTGTGTATTTAAATCTTACTATATTGTTGAAGTATAATCAAATGTTATTTTGAAAGTATGAAGTAAATTTAAATCACTGGTTGATGATGAATCGTTCTATCAAAATTGTTTTAAGCAATTCAGTTTATATTATTCACGGAAATTTGTTTATTCCCATATTATAATCCAATCTGGATATGTTCCCAGATTGGATCTGCCTATGAATTCCAGATGGATATATATATATATATAATCTTGAGGTTGGAAATGGTCCCGCGCAAATGGGCCCACGCAAATGTTGAAAACTTACATTTCGACCCTTATAAAAAAAGTTAACCGATCCTTGGGCTGTAAAAGCAGGTATTAGTTCTTTGTGTATATCGTAAGAAATTTGTTTTGTTGAAATACCCAAAGCGCAATATCCTGTAAATTTTTACATACGTAAAATGAAATAGTTAAAAGTTATTTAATTTAAAGAACAGGCGAAGGTCTTTGGTTGGACTCCAATCCAACAATTGGTGTATGGGAAGCGGTTCTGCGAAGGAACGGCCAGAGACTTCGTGGACGTCCAAACCCGGTTAACGACGTGGGATATCCTGAAAGAGAGACTAGTGAAAGAATTCGGACAGCAAAGCAACAGTGTCGACGTCCACAATGAGTTGCGGAAGACAACGAGGAAAAGGGATGAGAAAAGCTTGCCATACGTATACCGTATGCAGAAGATAGCGAGCAAGTGCCAGACCATTGAAGAAGAGGCGATTATTCGGTATATCGTCAACGGTCTCGGATTTGAGGATAAGGCGTTGCTGCTTGAGGCCGAAACGATCGAGGCGCTTAAGCGCAAAATCCAAAGCTGCAAGAGGGCTAGAGACATGATGGAGACCGTCAGACGACCCGACGAGGCCAAGCCAAAGGGCTATGAAAAAGCCTCGTCGTATCCGGCGAGAGACACGCGACCGCAACGTGAAGGGAAGGGCACCCATTGCTACAGTTGTGGAGGTGCCGGCCACATGGCAGCCATGTGTCGGTTTGCTGGGAGGGGAGCTCGTTGCTTCCGATGCCATCAGTATGGGCACATAGCAGCCAAATGCACGGTGAGAGAAACGAAGAAGGTGCTATATGCTCAGGACGATGGAGGCGGAGTGGTCGAAAAAGAAGTTAGTATTAACAAGATTAGCATGTTAGCGGTAATAGATACGGGGAGTCAGTTAAATCTTATTAAACGTTCCGCAGCTCGACGACTCGGAGTCGCAATAAACAAAGACGAGGTCGTGAACGTGCGTGGAGTCGGAGGCTCAACGACAACCAGGGGCAGCTTCACCGCCGATTGATGCCAACCACATCAGGTTTCTGACTAAATTCCACATCATTGACGACACAAGTATCCCACGCTATGTCTTGCTAGGTAGCCCGATTATGAAGGTTGTCAACATGTGTATTAATAGACGACAGCCCAATCACGACGATAACATCGACGAACACCTGAGCGTGTTGATGGCCACTGAGGAAGAGATAGATTTGGCTCACGTGATCAACAAGGATGCCAAGGGGAGAGTCGATCAACTAGTAAAAGACTATAAGCCAAAGAAAACAAAGACGAGCAGTGTGAAGATGGCTATTGTTTTGCAGTCAGAAGAGCCCATTTATCAGCGGCCAAGGCGACTTCCCTTCACGGAGAGAAAGGAAGTAGAGCAGCAGATAGACAAATGGATCCAAGAAGGAGTGGTTAAACCAAGTTGTTCTGATTTCGCAAGTCCGGTTGTGATCGTGCGAAAGAAAGACAACACGGCGCGGGTATGCATTGACTACCATAGATTAAACAAAGCCATTATTAAAGACAGATATCCCCTACCGTTAATTGAAGACCAACTTGATCAATTACAAAAGGCGAGAATATTTAGCACTATAGATTTGAAAAACGGTTTCTTCCATGTGGATGTAGAAGAGGATAGTCGAAAATACACATCTTTTGTTACTCACAACGGTCAGTTCGAGTTCACAAGAGTTCCATTCGGACTATGTAACTCACCGTCGGTCTTCCAGAGGTTTGTCAATCACGTATTCCGATCGCTAACATGTAAAGGTATTGCACTAACTTACATGGACGACATCATCATACCAGCTCTTGATGAAGAAGAAGGAGCGCAAAGACTGGAGATGGTCTTAGATACGGCTAAAGAATACGGCCTAGAAATCAACCTGAAGAAATGCCAGTTTCTAAAGCGGCAGGTGCAGTTCTTGGGGTATGTGATCGAAAACGGAACTATAAGGCCGTCGCCGGAGAAAACGTCAGCTGTGAGAAAGTTTCCCGAGCCGACGACGGCCAAACAGGTCCAAAGCTTCTTGGGGTTAACGGGGTACTTCAGAAAGTTTATTCCCCATTACTCCACTATCGCTAAACCCCTTAGTGACTTATTACGAACAGGGGTGATGTATAAGTATGAAGAGATAGAGAAGACGGCATTCCAAACACTAAAATACCACCTGGTCAATGAACCAGTCCTGCGGCTGTTTCAACAGGGATATAAAACGGAACTCCACACTGATGCCAGCCAGGCCGGTTACAGAGCAATACTTTTCCAAGAGTTCGACGAAGACGGAAGATTATATCCTGTCTATTTCTGGAGCAAAAAGACGTCTCCTGCCGAGAAGTATAGCAGCTACATATGAACTAGAAGTGTTAGCCATTGTGGGAGCTGTCGCAAAATTCAGAGTTGTGCGGAATTTACCAGGACAATGGATAAAAAGGACCTATCGTCTCGTATAACAAGATGGGCAATGGCATTGGGAGAGTACAATTACCAAATGGAACATCGGCCAGGGGACCGTATGAAACATGTCGATGCATTGAGCAGATATCCAATTATGTGCGTTACAACAGAAGGAATTACGGCGCGCCTAAAGGTGGCTCAACAGGAGGACGAACACCTTGCGGCCATCAAAGTAATTTCTCGAAGAAAGCCAAGTGCCGCATGAAGCCTATCTGGTAAAGAACGGCGTTATGTACAAATATATCAATGGTAAAGAGCTAATTTGTGTTCCAGAGTCGATGCAAATGGAGATCATTCGTAACGCACACAACAATGGTCACTTCGCCACGAGAAAAGTAGAAGAAATTATACTGAGGAAGTATTACATCCCCAAACTGAAAGAGAAGATTGGAAGTTGCATAAACAACTGTGTACCATGTATTTTGGCGAACAAGAAACTGGGAAAGCAAGAGGGACTGCTGCACCCAATTCCTAAAGAGGACGGACCACTGGGAACTTACCACATCGACCACCTGGGCCCACTACCGTCCACATCAAAAAACTATGGGCACATTCTAGCAATTGTTGACGGGTTCACCAAGTTCACTTGGCTGTACGCGGTTAAAACAACGACGACAAAAGAAGTGCTAGATAAACTCGGAGTGCAGCAGAGAACGTTCGGAAATCCAGCCCGAACTGTAAGTGACCGAGGGACGGCTTTTACTTCACGGGATTTCGAAGACTATTGCACTACCGAAGGGATTGCCCATTCGCTAATAACCACTGGCGTCCCGCGGGGAAACCGTCAGGTGGAAAGAGTTCACCGTACTGTCATCTCCATCCTAACGAAGATCAGTATTGCAGAACCAAAGCAGTGGTACAAGCATGTCGACGCCGTCCAGAGGACCCTCAACTCTACCCTTCACCGCAGCATTAGCACAACTCCTTTCGAGTTGTTAGTGGGAGTGAAGATGAAGAGCAAAGAGGAGCGGGAACTTCGAAGGTATCTAGAAGAAGAGGAGGTCAGCCAGTTCGTCGAGAACCGGGACGGACTAAGAGAGGCCTCCAAGAGACAGCTCTTGGCGATCCAAGAAGAGAACCGGAAGTCGTACAACCGCTGACGGAAGCAGGCGAGGAAATACGACACCGGGAACCTAGTCGCTATCAAGAGCACCCAATTCGGAGTGGGTCTAAAACTCCACCGGAACTACCTTGGACCGTACCAAGTCATCAAAGTAAAAGACCACGATCGATACGATGTACGTAAAGTCGGCGTGTTCGAAGGACCACAGCTTACATCCTCCTGCGACGAGTACATGAAGCCATGACCAGGAGGGACATAGCCTCATAGTATTAAGTTAATGTACTTTTGAAAATTGTGTTTGAACTTGTAAATGGTATTTTGTTATTTAGTAATGAGAATTGTAATTTAGAATTTTGTAATTTGGTTTTGAATCATGTGATATCTAAATTTTTGTAATGTTTCTAATTGAAACATTGAACTGTTTAGTATATAAATTTTGAATTGTGTAACTGATTTTGTGTTCATGAGATATTTAGGATGAGATGGATGTTATTTTCAACTAAGATAGTTTATTTAAGTATTTCATTCATCTCGATGTTTCAAAAATATTTTGTGAAAGAATGTGAGAAGACGAATGTCATCCGAGAGCGTATGACTGACAGGAATGGCCGAGTGTAGGAATGATTTTTGAGTGAATGTGGCGAACAGGCATACGAGGTGACAAGAACGCTAGCGAGGGTGCGAGGGAGAGTAGTTAGTTGTCTTTGAACAACCCGGAGTGACGGATGTGCTTGGGGAGCAATAAACATTGAAACTACAAACACGATATCTATTATTTCCAACGATCGCCAGAAACCAGATCCCACATTAATGTATGTACATATGTTCCAAAAAAATAAAAACATTTCTAAACATTGTTTTTTTTTTAATTGTCTTTTGCTCCGCAGGCAGTGATATCATTATGGGTGACAATCCAGAGAAGGGAATGATCAATTATCAATGCGATCACGTCCTCACGTGTCGCACGGCAAAGGTGAAAATTGTGGGCAATCGTAATGGCGTTCATGAACGAGATATACGTCGTTGTCGTATGAGTCATACGGCAACGATGCGACTTTCGTCGAAATTATTCGTCGAAAATTCGTCGTATTAGAAGAAATGAAGAAACTCGAACATTTACTCATGATCCATTTGGAACTTATAGAGCAACAAAACGAAGAAATTGTTCAAAAAAATAAAGAAATAGCACTGTATCACTGCACCACGGAGAGGTGGGGAAACGCTGACTCGGGCGAAAGCGAGCCTCGACCAGACAGTGGACGAAGCGTAGTCAAGTTGCCTACGATTCAGTTACCCACATATGATGGGTCATATAAAAGGTGGTTGGAATTTCACGATACCTTTTCAGCGTTAATCCACCACAACGCAATCGAACCGATTAGTAAATTCCATTACTTGCGGGCAAGCCTCGAGGGAAGCGCCGCCCTCGTAATAAAATCTTTGGAATTTTCCGCGGCCAATTATACGGTGGCGTGGGGACATTTATGCGAAAGATTTCAGAATAAAAGGCTGTTAATCAATCACCATGTCACGGCGTTATTCAAATTGGATGATCTTAAGGAGGAGTTATCAAAGGGAATCAGGAACCTTGTCGACACTGTCAACACGAACCTGCATGCCTTGGAAACGTTAGGTGAGCCTACTGAGAAATGGGACACACTAATCAACTACATGGTTGCCAGTAAGCTCGACCAAGTCACACTGCGCAAGTGGGAAGAGCGAAGGGTAGAGAACGAGGTGGTTACATTTGAAATGCTGACTCACTTTCTAAAAAACAGGGCCGATCTGCTCGAAATAACCGAGCACCGTGGCGAAACAAAACCAGCGCAGCCCAGAACCCAGGAAGACAAACCACAGCGGACACAAGATCATGGCTCGGGGTCAAGAAACGTGTCGCTCAAACGTGACTACACGTGTCCGATCTGCAAGGGAGAGCATGCGGTGTACAACTGCAAAACGTTTCTCGCGTTGTCGTCCAAAGATCGTGAAAGTAGGATCCGAGATGCAAACCGGTGCCTCAACTGTTTGACGAGTGGACACTGGGCTAATACGTGCCGCAAGCCCCCGTGTCAGAAGCAACACCGCATTCTGTTGCATCCTACGCAGAGGGATCCAAAACCAGAAACCGATGGAGGAGTGGCCCTGATGGTGCGCACGAAAGCACAGCAGGCGTTTCTGACCACGGCCCTGATAATGGTGGTGGGCCAACAGGGCGTATTCCACCGAGCACGCGCCATCCTGGACAACGCCAGTTCTTCGCATTTTATCCAAGACGAATTCAGAAGACGACTCGGCTTGCAAACAACACCAATAAATGCTAAACTCGCTGGCATCAATCACACGAGTTCGCGGGTGATCAATCACGCGAGTTAAATATGCGGTCGCGAACCGGCGCCTACCAGGGTAACCTGTCATGCCTCGTAGTCGACGAGATCACCCAAACGTTGCCGAACACTAAGATTGACCGGAGCAGAATGTCTATTCCAGACCATATTCCCCTGGCGGATCCCGAATTTGATAAACCTGCCAGAGTCGACATTCTCATCGGAGCTGACTTATTTTGGAGTCTGATTGCATCGCGCGTACTGGATTTGGGACCAGACAGGCCCCAATTACGAGAAACTAAACTGGGATGGATCGTAACCGGAACAATCGACACTGAAGGGAAGCCAACTCAACAATGCCACCTCACCCAAACACGAGAACAATGCAATCTCACGATACACCACACGAACACAAATCGAGGGAATTCTGAATTTCCGCCCTCTGACCCCCCTATCTTCCGATCCTCAAGACCTCCTTCCTTTAACCCTGGGACACCATTTGATTGGTCGAACGACGACAGCGTTGCCTTCTCCGAACCTAACTACCATCGCTCTCCCTCGGCTGAGTTGGCACCAGAACGTGGGTCAGCTGAGGAGACATGCTGGTCCTGGTGAAGGACGACAATCTCCCTCCCCTCAAGTGGCAGTTAGGACGGGTGGTGAAGCATTATGGATGACAATCCAGAGAAGGGAATGATCATTTATCAATGCGATCACGTCCTCACGTGTCGCACGGCAAAGGTGAAAATTGTGGGCAATCGTAATGGCGTTCATGAACGAGATATACGTCGTTGTCGTCAACGTATTCAGAGCTCAAGTACTGGCAGTGACAGAGAAACCAGCTCAATTCCAAGCCATTTCTAATAACGACATCAAAATTACAACACAGGCTGATAATGACTACCGCAAAAGTAAGGAATTACTCGGCAATTTAAAAGAAAACGAATCCAATAACCCCAATAGCCAATTACCTAATATGGAATATCATACTTATCAGCTCAAAAGTGAACGGCGGTATAGAGTTGTTATACGAGGCTTAACGTCGACAACCAAACATGATGATATCAAAACAGAAATAGAGGAAAAAGGACATGGAGTAGACAATATTTTTTCAGCACAACACCTCATAATTTTAAAAGCAGTTCTGCTAAAAAACATGCCCTTAGCTCTAGATTTAAAGTTTCCGATTTGCCAGTGCCATTTTCGTGGTCAGTTTCTGTTCAGGAGTATAAAAACCTCGAAGATGAAGTAAATCGCATTTCCCGTAAAGCCATATATGGATCATCAGGTGATTTTCAAGATGAGGCCAGCGATGCCGTCAGCTTGGAAGTGAGTTTTTCAAAACAGGTTGAAAAGAAAAACTGAATCCATAACGGCAAAAAAATTATTAAATATTTCCCGTTATTCTACGTATGTAGATTTACTACTAAGAGAAAATAACAAAGAGGTCTTTGAGATCAAAAACTTGCTACAGTGTATGGTGAATATCTAACCATCAAAGAAGGTAAAAGGAATCCCAAGCTAAATGTGTCAAATGCAGGAAATCACCACACAAAAGAATGCAAAAAGCAGCGAAATACAACTCCAACATGTGTGTTATGCGGTCAGAAAGGACATCCAGCTAACTACAAAGGGTTTGAAATGTACCAAAAAAAAATTCTAAAAACACAACAACTCAAAAAGACAACGGTGTGCAACTAAAGAGCCGACAATCAGCGATTTGATGAAGATGCTCTTCGAATTCCAGATTGAAATGAGAAAAAATTTCAATCAGCTTGTAAACAGGGTGGAAAAACTGGAAAATAAATCCAAACCACCAAACAAAAAGCCAAAAAATTAAAACAAAAATGACAGACAAATCCCTGCGTCGATATCGCCTCAATCAACCGGGCTGAAAGTGATGCTCTCGATTCAGCACAACACACCTCATAATTTTAAAAGCAGTTCTGCACGTGCCCTTAGCTCTGGATTTAAAGTTTCCGATTTGCCAGTGCAATTTTCGTGGTCAGTTTCTGGTCAGGAATATAAAATACTCGAAGATTAAGTAAATCGCATTTCCCGTAAACCCATATATGGATCATCAGGTGATTTTCAAGATGAGGCCAGCGATGCCTTCAGCTTGGAAGTAAGTTTATCAAAACAGGCTGAAAAGAAAAACTGAATCCATAACGGCAAAAAAATCGTTAAATATTTCCCGTTATTCTACGTAGATTTACTACCGAGAGAAAATAACAAAGAGGTCTTTGAGATCAAAAACTTGCTACAGTGTATGGTGAATATCTAACCACCAAAGAAGGTAAAAGGAATCCCTCAATGCACAAACTGTCAACAACTTGGTCACACGAAAATTTTTTGCAACAGGCAAGCTAAATGTGTCAAATGCAGGAAATCACCACACAAAATAATGCAAAAAGCAGCGAAATACAACTCCAACATGTGTGTTATGCGGTCAGAAAGGACATCCAGCTAACAAAGGGTGTGAAATGTACCAAAAAAAAATTCTAAAAA
This sequence comes from Parapsyche elsis, assembly GCA_022651745.1. NCBI lineage: Eukaryota > Metazoa > Arthropoda > Insecta > Trichoptera > Hydropsychidae > Parapsyche > Parapsyche elsis. Next base: position 624,094 of record JAGVSN010000065.1, read on the forward strand.
CACAACAACTCAAAAAGACAACGTTGTGCAACTAAAGAGCCGACAATCAGCGATTTGATGAAGATGCTCTTCGAATTCCAGATTGAAATGAGAAAAAATTTCAATCAGCTTGTAAACAGGGTGGAAAAACTGGAAAATAAATCCAAACCACCAAACAAAAAGCCAAAAAATTAAAACAAAAATGACAGACAAATCCCTGCGTCGATATCGCCTCAATCAACCGGGCTGAAAGTGATGCTCTCGATTCAGCACAACACACCTCATAATTTTAAAAGCAGTTCTGCACGTGCCCTTAGCTCTGGATTTAAAGTTTCGATTTGCCAGTGCAATTTTCGTGGTCAGTTTCTGGTCAGGAATATAAAATACTCGAAGATTAAGTAAATCGCATTTCCCGTAAACCCATATATGGATCATCAGGTGATTTTCAAGATGAGGCCAGCGATGCCTTCAGCTTGGAAGTAAGTTTATCAAAACAGGCTGAAAAGAAAAACTGAATCCATAACGGCAAAAAAATCGTTAAATATTTCCCGTTATTCTACGTAGATTTACTACCGAGAAAATAACAAAGAGGTCTTTGAGATCAAAAACTTGCTACAGTGTATGGTGAATATCTAACCACCAAAGAAGGTGTAAAAGGAATCCCTCAATGCACAAACTGTCAACAACTTGGTCACACGAAAAATTTTTGCAACAGGCAAGCTAAATGTGTCAAATGCAGGAAATCACCACACAAAATAATGCAAAAAGCAGCGAAATACAACTCCAACATGTGTGTTATGCGGTCAGAAAGGACATCCAGCTAACAAAGGGTGTGAAATGTACCAAAAAAAAATTCTAAAAACACAACAACTCAAAAAAACAACGGTGTGCAACTAAAGAGCCGACAATCAGCGATTTGATGAAGATGCTCTTCGAATTCCAGATTGAAATGAGAAAAAATTTCAATCAGCTTGTAAACAGGGTGGAAAAACTGGAAAATAAATCCAAACCACCAAACAAAAAGCCAAAAAATGACAGACAAATCCCTGCGTATAATAACATGGAACGTAAACGGACTCAATCAAAGAGCCCAAGAACTGGAAGTATTTCTCAAGTCAAACAACATAGATATAGCATTAATATCAGAAACACTTTTCACAAAAAAACTTTATTAGAATTAAGGGAAACATAGCCTATTGGACAATACATCCCAGTGAACGTGCATGTGGTGGTACAGTTATTCTAATCAAACAAAATATCCTACATTTTCAACAAGAAGAAATCAGAGAACCTTAAGCAAGCTACTATAATCACGATTAATTATGATAGCGCAGAATTAAACATAGGTGCAATTTTTGTCCACCAAGATATACCATAAATTTGTCAACATCTTCAAAAAGCTTGTAACAAGATTTATCATTGGAGGTGATTATAACGTACTGCATGGGGGTCTCGACTTATAACTCCCGGTAAAGGAAAAGAACTCCTAAGCCAATCGAAATGTCAGCGTGTGAATATCACTCATCGCGAAAACCAACCTATTGGCAATAAAATTCCAGACTTGATTGACTTCTTCATTATGGAAGGAATATCCTCAAACTACATAGAAGTTGAGGGGATTGAAGACCTTACGTCCGACCACACACCAGTGTTAATGACACTAAATTCATCAGTCATCAAAAAGAAAAGGAAATAAAATCTCACGAATAAATTTACAGATTGGGAATTGTTCAGAGACAAACTGGATAATCTAATGAATTTGAAAGTTAATCTTAAAACCCAAAAAGAACTTGAACTGCAAGCCCAAACAATCATTAACCATATGAGAGAAACAGCTAGTGAAGCCACCTGTACCAAAAAAAAAACCTGAAAAAGACTGCCCTCTCAAGATTAGAGAATTGATCAAAGAAAGACAAATTTCAGCTTGATAGACTTGATAGTTTCGAGAAAAAAGTTAAAGTTAAAAAGTACACCGACACACAGACATTTTCCAGAAATCATGAAAACGTGATCAGGGGATGATACCTGATACAAATCAGTCAAAAAAATCTCAATGTCGAATTTTCGCACGATCACAATACTTTATCCGATTGGGATAAAGTATTGTGGAAAGCTTTTAACTCAGATTGGCATAAAAAGAAGAAATTGCTTCGTGGGTGTGAAATGAGAAATACCTTATTTTGTTTTCCATGTTGTTAATGGGTGGCGATTCAGTCTGGACAGAAAATGGCTTTAATAATAGAAGTAGAATGAAAGGAAAAACGGCTAAACATGAACATTCCAGAAAACAGATAGATAATGTCGTGTTTGTCATTATTGGGTAGTGTAAATATTATAGAATGTCTAAGTGAATCATACAGACCAGTGATCGCCAAACGGTCGCTTGCGAGCTACCGGTAGCTCGCGTAGGATATTTTATCCTATTTATAAATTTGTCTCTCAAATTTTATTATTGTACTCCGAAATGTAATATTTCTCGAACTAAATTTCAATGAAATGTTTAACAAGTTGAATGAATCTACCAATGTCATTGACACATCTCAGTTAGCCATATTTGTAAGAATGATCTTCAGCGATTTTACTGTAACAGAGGAGTTTTTAAAAGTTATTCCACTAAAAGGCCACACTAGGGGTGAGGATATTTACTCTGCGACCAAAAAAATGATTTCTTCTGAGAATATACCCATTCAAAAACTTTTGGGTATTACTATCGATGGTGCTCCAGCTTTTTGTGGTGTCAACAATGGCTTCATTGCCTTATGCCAGAAAGCTGAAATGTTTCCACCCTTTTTATCTCATCACTGCATTATTCACCAGCAGGCACTGTGTGCAAAATACCTAAAATTCAACGAGGTAATGAAACTTGTTGTTAAAATTATTAACCAGGTGAGGGCTCATGCTCTCCAAAGACGCTTGTTCAAGACTCTGACAGATGAGCTAAATTCCCAGTATGGAGACCTCCTGCTCCACACAGAAATCCGTTGGTTGAGTAAAAGACGTGTTCAGAGCCTGAGCGGTGTTTTTCAACAATAAAAAGAATAATAACGTTTCTAAGAAATACGATGAATCGGGAAAGATTGATAGCTTTGTCAATGCTATCGATAGAGAAGAATATGATAAGCAAAATACAAAAATTTAACGAAAAAGTTATAGACCTATTTTCAAATAACAAAAATAGACAGATGGATTTTATTATGAAATAAAAGTATGATTACAATTATTTTTTAACATTAACAAACTTTTGATCTTTTAAATAAAGCAAAATGTACTTTTTGTTTTTTAATCTACCACAGCAGCCCTAACTATTTTAACCACGAACCACCACTGGTGTTGATGATACATTAAGTTTACAAAACAAATTTTGTCTCGAGGTCAACTACATACATACCAAAAATAGACATAAATTTTTTTTGCCGTATATATCGAAGCTGAGCTATAGTTAAAGAGGGCCATTATAGTGATATACATATATGTAGGTGTGCATTATGGGACGAATAATATGAAGAAATAAATTATTGGAGAAAAATGGCGAAGAAAGTACAATAAGTGTAAATTCTGATACAGATAGAGATTGAAGAATTAAAAAATTACCAAAAAAAAAAAAGATTCGTAGTGTTCGACCAAAAGGCCACTTATTGACTGCTATAGTTGTAAATTGTTATCAAAACCCTCATCCTTCCAAGCTACATCGTTGAGTGAAACTTCTTCCACTTTAATATTTAAGCATTTACTTAGTTTCAGTCTTGCCATTTCATCATTTTGAGCACAGGTTTCTTTAAAATTGATAAGCGATTTGAGGTTGGATTCACAAGACAAGCATATTGTATTGGGCAGCATGTCGTGTTTTTTCACCTGCAAGGAAAATACACATTACATTAGTCTTTTAGCATCTGACTTGGATGAGAGCACAAATTAGCGGGTTGTGCAGACGAAATGATAAAAAATAATAGATAGCTATATCTATTCGTTATTCGATTCTACTCGTTATGCCGGCACTTCACATTCGGCGAGCGCTGACGCATCCATTTGTCAGTCACTGAGCGAGCGCTCGCACTAAAGCGAGTATTCAGTCACATGACTATTCGGTACGTAAATATTGTATAGTGAGTTTAATTGTTAGTTGAGGGCAAGGTGTAAAGTTAGATTTACTTAAACATATATGTATTTAATTAAGAGTTGAGGGCAAGGTGCGAAGTAACATTTAAATTTACTTATACATTTAATTAATACATGTTTATTCTTATACATATCTATGGTTAGTACATATTAACCAATATACATATGTGAAACATCGGGTCTTAACCCACGCCATGTGAATAAGTCGAGATACCAACCTGTGGCTGACTGCAGCTCCAGATATGTTTCACTAGTAAGTCCAAATAGTCATCAATAGGGAAGGAAGACTCTGCTGCCGCAGAACATAGGCAAAGCCGACACTCAATTGCAACAGGCACTTTTTCATGATTTACAGAGCATTTCGTACTAATTTCACGGTTCAATGATTGTTCTTTAGTGTGATGTTTCATATGTTGTCTTAAATGGTACCTTCCTGAAAAACTTTTTGAACAAATATCACATTTGTATGGTTTTTCCCCAGTGTAAACAGTCATATGTTTTTTTAAGGTATATTTTGTTGCAAAACTTTTTGAATAAATTTCACATTTGTGTAGTTTTTGCCTATTGTGAATGATCATATGTTGTTTTAAGTTTTGTTTAATTGTAAAACTTTTTAAACAAATTTCACATTTATATGATTTTTTCCAATGTGATTTCTCATATGTAGGTTTAAATCGGAGCAAAATGGAAAACTTTTTGAACAAATTTCACATTTGTATAGTTTTTGCCCATTGTGAATGATCATATGTTGTTTTAAGTTTTGTTTAATTGTAAAACTTTTTGAACAAATTTCACATTTATATGATTTTTTTCCAATGTGATTTCTCATATGTCGGTTTAAATCGGAGCAAAATGCATAACATTTCGAACAAATTTCACATTTGTATGGTTTTTGCCCATTGTGAATGTTCATATGTTCTGTAAAGTTTTGTTTAATTGTAAAACTTTTTGAACAAATTTCACATTTATATTTTTTTTTTCCAGTGTGATTTCTCATATGTCGGTTTAAATCGGAGCAAAATGCATAACATTTCGAACAAATTTCACATTTGTATGGTTTTTCCCGATTGTGAATTCTCATATGTTCTATTAATGTATGTTTTATTCCAAAACTTTGTGGACAAATTTCACATTTGTATATTTTTTCCCCATTGTGAATTCTTATATTATGTCCTTTTAAATAGGAGCTTATTGCAAAACATTTCGAACAAATTTCACATTTGTATGGTTTTTCCTCAGTGTGAATTCTCCTATGTTCTATTAATGTATGTTTTATTGCAAAACATTTCGAACAAAATTCACATTTGTATGGTTTTTCCCCAGTGTGAATTTTCATATGTTCTATTAATGCATTTTTTATTACAAAACTTTTTGAACAAATTTCACATTTGTATGTTTTTTCCTCAGTGTGAATTTTTATATTATGTTGTTTTAAATAGGAGCTTATTGCAAAACATTTCGAACAAATTTCACATTTGTATGGTTTTTCCTCAGTGTGAATTCTCATATGTTCCATTAATGTATGTTTTATTGCAAAACATTTCAAACATATTTCACATTTGAATTTTTTTTTCCCCGGTTGGCGATTCGTATCTGTTTTTAATATCTCGCCATCCATCTGCAAATCAAAACGATCAATAAAAAATATATACTTTTCAAAAAAAAGTTCAAATTAAATTCTACATCAACTAAATGAATTAATATTTTAATAAAGATTAAGTAATAATTTCAATTCGCCCATCATGGAAATATTACCGGTAAACATTTTCGTTCATCATTATATCGTGTATTGCACAGTGAAAGTTCATTGATGGTTTGACTCTTTTCCTGATGATTGCGAGGATGATCTTTTACATCGTTTGTAGAATATTTTTCTTCTATGCTGCTTGATTGTTTTTCGTCCCTCTCGTCATTAAAGGATGATTAATACAATTGCAAATTGTTATCAAAACCCTCATCCTCCCAAACTAAATCGTCTAGTAAAACTTCTTCCACTTTAATATCTACGCGTTCGGTTAGTTTCAGTTTTGCCATTTTATCATTTTTAACACGGGTCTTTTTAAAAATGATGAGATTATATTGTATCGAGCAGCCTGTGGTGTTTTTTCACCTGCAAGGAAAATACACATTACACTATTTGTACGAGATTCGTCCAGGATCTCAATGGTGATGTCCTCAGATGATGTTCTCCATCGACGCGTTGCAGCTTATTTACAATTGCTAAATTGCGCGTACGAGTGAGCGAAAAAGCTATTATAACACTAGTAGCCACGGCGTTTTTCTAACCAACACCTCATTGTTTGTTTCGCATAGAAAAGTGCGTTATTATATTTAAAATTGAGCGGTCGTTTCTATTTAAATTGGATTAAATATGTGGAAATATATTTGGTACGCAAAGAGCATTGGTGTCATGCTTATCGCGATAAGTTTACACACGGCAATCAAACCAATAATATGTACATAAGCATATTCAAAGATATTGTGTTGCAGAGACAGCATTCAATGTTGTAGAGGTAGTCGGATACGTTTGTGGTGAGATGAATCGGTATTTAAAGGACTGATTGAAAAATTTTGCCCATGGTAAGAATGAAGTGAAAAATTTTTGTTGAAACCATTAAAAAAAAAATGCTTACCTTACAAGGTATAATATCGTACAAATTGATAATAGCAATTATCAAGTTCCCAGTAGTAAGGAAAAAAAATTAATTTATGATATAGTTTAGATTTTGGGTCCTGTAAGTGTAAAGTCGGTTATCTTGGGAAATTGTGTAAACACCGAGCCAGTGTTTATTCCATTTTTCTTTATTTTCATTTATCTTTTTCTTTTACCCTTATACATACTATCGCGGTGTTGGCTTTGGGTGATAAAGCCAACACTAAAGAATTTTATAAACCGTTAAAGAAAATTTGTGAACAGTCTTCCACTTCAGTATCTAGTGAACATCAGTATCTAGTGAACATCAGTATCTAGTGAACTACCTTAAAACCTTTAGAACAGCCGTCTACTTCAACATTTAATGATCTTATACAAAATGTTGACGATAGTAAATTGAAAGCTCAGAATATGTCCAGTTATCTCCAACAAGAGACTTCTTCTAGCTTCCGGACGCCACTCATCGAGTGCTGTTCCAAAGAAAACACAATTTAGCTTTAAACTTTCCACTTAATCGAGCAAACGCACGTTAGTTTTGCTGTGTGAGTTTATGCTTTTACTTTATCCACATCGGATAAAAGTATTGTGATCGGGCAAAAATTCGACCTCGAGATTTTGTCTGATAAACAAGAGCTAACTATCAAATTTCATTAACACATTCCGACTCAGTGGGTCAAACTTGGTAAAGATTGACTTGAGTCTCCGCTCCGGTACTTACTTTATCCTAATCGGATATTGATCCAATTAGGTAACAAAAAAAAACAATACTTGTTTTTTTTTGTTACACAGTGTAATTGATAAATAAAAACTAATCTTGTGAATATCAGAATATCATTCAATATTGCAGAGTAATAAAACTTTAAAACAGAAACTAACTTCAACAAAAATGTAAAATAATATGATTGTAAAAATAGAAAATACTGATTTATACATATGTACATGTATAAAGATACACTAAAAAAAGAAAGAAAAGAAAAGTGGGTAAAAAGGATTGGTTAAAACATTTTGCTGCAGATGAATTGAGAAAACGATTATTGAAATTAACTATTTATAACAAAGGACAACATTATTCAAATTGAAAAAAAGGGAAAACCGACAAAAAAATCAGTCAAAATTTCGAAGTCGAATTTTCGCACGACCACAATACTTATTCCGATTAGGATAAAGTTAAAAAGCATAAACTCACACAGCAAAACTAATGTGAATTTGCTTGATTGAGTGAATCGTTTAGCTAAATTGTGTTCAGAAACGTGTAGTTGACAATGGTAAATGGCGCGTAAACTGACATTAACATAAAATAACGTGAAAACTATAGATATGAAATTTCAACTTGATCGATGGGGCAGATTCGGAAATATTTTGCGGTAAACTTTTCAAAAAAAAAAAAAAAACCTACTTCCGGTTGACTAATTTTATTAATTTATTTTTTTTTAAATATAAATTTCTCTCAAAATTACAACATTACAATATTGTGACGATACCACATATTTAAAAGGTCGAAAAAAAATAAAAAAAAAAAAAAATCGTTCAAGAGTAAACTGCCATTTCCGGTAGTCAGAAGTTGACTAAAATCACAGTATCTCTTAAGGCTAACGTGAAAACTATAGATATGAAATTTCGAGAAAATTCCCGGTGCGGTTTCGGAAATATTTTGCGGTAAACTTTTCAACAAAAAAAAAAAAACCTACTTCCGGTTGACTAGTTTTATTAATTTATTTTTTTTTAAATATCAATTTCTCTCAAAATTACAACATTACAATATTGTGACGATACCACATATTTAAAAGGTCGAAAAAAAAAAAAAAAAAAAAAAAATCGTTCAAGAGTAAACTGCCATTTCCGGTAGTCAGAAGTTGACTAAAATCACATTATCTCTTAAGGCTAATGTGAAAACTATAGATATGAAATTTGGAGAAAATTCCCGGTGCGGTTTCGGAAATATTTTGCGGTAAACTTTTCAACAAAAAAAAAAACCTACTTCCGGTTGACTAGTTTTATTAATTTATTTTTTTTTAAATATCAATTTCTCTCAAAATTACAACATTACAATATTGTGACGATACCACATATTTAAAAGGTCGAAAAAAATAAAAAAACAAAAAATCGTTCAAGAGTAAACTGCCATTTCCGGTAGTCAGAAGTTGACTAAAATCACAGTATCTCTTAAGGCTAATGTGAAAACTATAGATATGAAATTTGGAGAAAATTCCCGGTGCAGTTTCGGAAATATGATTTTTTACCGGATTTTTGAATTTTCTGCACGAAAAAAACCCTACTTCCGGTTGAATGATGTTGACCAAATTCCTTATGGCTTTTAAACTTTACGTGAAAATAATAGATATGAAATTTCAGCTTGATAGACTTGATAGTTTCGGAGAAAACACACAGACATACACACACACACATAGTACACAGCATACAGACATACAGACATACAGACATTTTTTAGAAATCATGAAAACGTGATCTGGGGATGATACTCGATACAAATCAGTCAAAATCTCGAGGTCGAATTTTCGCACGATCACAATACTTTATCCGATTAGGATAAAGTAAAAACATGATCATTACTTACTAGATTTTGAGTATAATAACGCACTTTTCTATGCGAAACAAACACGTGTTCGCCAGAAAAACGTTGTGGCCACAGTGGTAATAATAATATATATATCATTGCTGTCGACTGAATTACCTGTCTGCCAGTGTATGACATCTGCATGGCTGATTGGGGTATCGTATGTTACACTATCAATATTATCACGCGATCCATATTGAAGTAATATTGATGGTATTTACAGTATCGTGATAATATTGAGGCGAATCAGGATGTTTTGAAATCCGCGATAATATTGACAATACTAGAATCACGATCCGTATTGATAGTGTAATATTCCCCATTAGGGTTTTAACCAGAGCTGTGGAGTCGTTATAAAAAAACGCGACTCCGACTCCGATTTTAAAGAATTTTAAATGTTAAATTGAATTTTTTTTCCATTTTTGTTCCTATATGTGTAAGACCATTTGCAGGTACATAAATACAGTCTTAATTTCACCAACCAATGCGACGAATAGGCTCATTTTCGAATAACTCTAGCGTACTTATACAGAGTGGCGCGGATTTACATCATTCCTCCTAGATGGTCTTCCTCGTATAGCGTCGGCCACAGCAACCAAAACGTTTGATTTTTTCGAGCGTGGAAGACTAGGCTGCAAACTCGGCCTATAATTTAGCGAAACTCTTTAGCAGTAGACCTCTATTATGCCGGCGCCAGACATAAGTTCAAAGAAGTGATCACTTCTTTGAAGACTTTGCTCACACATTTGTTCACATATTGTTGTATCTGCCAGATATGTGTTCAAAGCTCTCCACGGCAACGCTCGCGCAACTGGGCTTCGCGTAGTGTGGCAGGCACACAAACATTTGGACTTTTATCCCTTTGATGTGCGCTAAAAAACCGACACGGAATGGCAAAGCGCACTTAAGTGATCAAATATGTGACAATAGTATCAAATACCCGTGCCACACGTGTGCACACTTATTTGATCACATCTTTGAACACATATCTGGCGCGGGCATAAGATTCTTACATTCTCACATTTTGGCTATGGTCGAATTTAACTTCGCTTAGGTCTACATTTTAGTGTTAACTGCTATTATAATGTCGGACTTCGGTGAACGCTAATCTTCGTTTCAGATTCTCTTTAGTTACGGTTCAAACCTTTAACCGGTTCGTAAAAGTTATTTATATTTCCAGTTTACTCCTGACAAAACCCTGCTTTCGAAATATTATCTATATTTGAGGTTAAGATTTTCGTTGAAGGTGAATTTTTTTTGGTTCTCATTTGAAGCGTAGCCTCTGAGTATCTAGTGATGGGTGAGGCCTTGCGTTTTTGATTTCCAATACCATTGACGTATTAACTGGCGACGACATATTTGTTGTCACTTATCTCGTGTAGAAGTAACACGAAACCTATGTAGACTAATCCGTATTGGCCATCAAAAAGGCAATCCACCCATCTGTAGTACATACAAAAACTAGGAATAGACTGAACATGGCTGTATTAACCATTTTATGTTCGTTAGTGCTTTTTTGATGATTACATATTTTGCGTCTTACATATATTCCAAACCTCGAGGTAAATGTGCAATTCCATGTTCATCTTTTCAAAGAAGACACCAAACGATCTTGCCGATAATACAGCCAATCCCACGGAGAGCGTTTAAAATCATCATCATTTTCAACCGTTAACCCCCCCCCCCCCCACCCACACAAACACTCATAGCATGGATAACCGCAGAACGGTCGCATGCCACGCCACTGTCGATGGGCAGTTTCTAGTTTGCCAATAGTACATCTAATTTCACTGTATGTATTGACTATTTTCAGCCAACATGGAGGACATGGTGTGGAATCAAATCTTCACCAAAAATACGGAAACGTACGTGTGTCCACAGGAATTTAAAAACACTTACAAGTGTGAAGCGTGCGATAACACGTCAGTGGTCAAACTTTCACTTTCGTACAACATTGTTTAAACGTTGTCTGTATTCTAACGTTGCCTTAACATTTTCAGCTTTGCTTTCAAATCAACACTCGAGTATCACTTGGAACGAGAGATCGGTAAATTGACACTATCCTGCAAGCAGTGCAAAGAAGTGTTATTCTTCAAGAACAGATGTACCCTATTGCTGCATATGAAGTTGCACGACGACAACAAAGATCATGGATACACGTTGAAGGACTTTGCCATCGAAACTATTCCATCTAACCGTTTCAGCGGTGCAAAGAAAAATACCGATCTCTTGAACAACTACGGCATAGTAGTATCGACGGATGAGAATCCGGCAAAAGTCGCCGAGAAGAGTGGCGTAAATGAAGATATCCCCAATACGGCATGTCCGACCTGCTCGTTCCGATTCAAAGGCACGTCCAAGAAGACTTTGGGCATGGCTAGGATGCATCACTTCCAACGGATGGACGATTCCGAATCCTTTGATCACACGTGCGAACATTGCACACGGATCCTGCCGAACAATTGCTCGTTGAGCGCTCACAAGAATATACACACCGAGGGTTCACCATATATTTGTCCCGACTGCGGTGACATCTTTTCAACGGCGGCCAAACGAAAACAGCATCTCGCATACACCTGCTTCCATTATTTCCGCATGATGTACGTGAACTGCGTCATCGATGGTTGCGATTTGGCATTCCGCGAACAGAACATCCACAATCATTTCAAGAAGCATCTGAAGTGGATTTTCTCCTGTCTAGTGTGCAACGAAGAGTTTGAGTTGTTCGACCAGCTCAAAATGCATTCGCGATCGGCGCACGACGAGGATCTTCAGCAATCCGGTCGTATCATCTTCTGCCTAGTTTGTAACGACAAGGTGATGAAGAAAGATCTCTACGGCCACGTAGTGAATCATTTCAAGAAAGCTACAAAGGTCAGATCTGTGTTTGAATGTCCCGGCTGTAAGCACTATGTTATGAGGCCACCTTTGATGAGCCAACACGTAGACAAGTGCGAGCCGTACAAGAAGATCATGCGTAGCGGTGAGTGTCACAAGTTTCCGTCCCTGTCCAATCGGGCCAAGAATATCCAGACAAAAAACCAGGGCAAGATTCCACCCCCGAAAGATTCTCAAAGCTTGGAAGCAATCGACGATTCGGACGATCCAGACGATCCGACTTATTCCAAAGATACGAGCAGTTCCGATAGTGAAGCAGAACAATTAGAGACCAGCGTCAGCGTTGAAAAACCGGCTACTATTTCCGTCGCCGAAAATAATTCAGCTCCGAGTACTTCCAAACAGATGACCGAATTGCCGACGGAGGCGGAAGAACCACCAAAGAAAAAGAGACGTAGAATCATGTCCAGGAACCGTCACTGGCAATCTGATAAAAAGAAAATAATTACGCTCAGTTGTGCCATATGTGTGTACAAGACGGTACAAAACAAGCGATTCAAAGATCATATAATAACGCACCGGAATGCAGATACGGCGTATCAGTGTCTGGAATGCGGTTTGTGTCTCCCCACAAAAGCGTATTTTGCAACGCATCTCCATACTAAGCACTCCATCGAAGATTTTGAGAAGTATATTAAAAGAAAAAAGGATTGTTTCGTTAGAGATGAGAATTCGATTGAAGTAAGCAGTGAAGCAGTGGTTCCAGTAATAAAAAGTGAAGATGAAGAAGAGAGAGAGAATGAATACGGAGACGAGGAACTTAATTGTCAGGAATGCGGAGAAACATTCTATAACAGCATTGAGCTTGATAAACATTTCCGGTCTCACGGAATGGCTTTTCTGATGAAAAAGAAAAGGCAGATGCTGCCCTAGACTTATACCTATTGTTGTAAGTCAAGAATATTCTCCAAAAGATTATTCTCCGAGAATATCCGAGAATTTTCTTTTTTCTTGGTTATAAAGCATCTCTAGATAGTTTAATAGCTTTTTAGAGGATTCTAGGATATTTACAGAACCTAATAAGAGTAATAGGACTTTCTTGATTGTCTGAGAGCATTTCGACTGACATTTTTTCATTCTGTCGACACTGAATGTGTCATTTTGTCATTTGAACATATGCACTTTTAGCATGAATGTTTTCCGCGAAATTCTCACAGGAATAAGGCTTATTAACTCTGGAAGCAATAAATTACGTATACATATTTTTATTGCTTTGGTTATTATCTTCCAGTGAAATTGTTGCACCTTATGATTTAATCATTCAATCATTCAAACTCAAACAAAAATTTACTACATACATACATATGTACATATATTAAGCCTATTTGTGCTATTCTGATTAAAACTAATATTATTTGTGTAATCTGTATCACCTATCCCAAGTATTAACCCGGATTAGAGGGAATTTACTGTTTATTTGAGCAGATACAGTAATATTTAGTATTTATTTATTTAAAATATATGGTAGCCAAAGGAGCCCAGGGTACATTGCATTATGTACATACAAATTTTGCCCCTCAGATGCTCTAAAAAAGAAAATTCTCGGTTTGGAGAATATTCTCCAAAAGATTATTCTCGAGAATTTACATTTACATTTACCAACATTTACATAACAAATTTAACGTATCTGCGTGCAGATACGTTTTTTCGTCTAAGTATAATAAAGTTACGTTAGTTTAGCTAGTTGATACCGAAGCATTTTGCTTAGCTAAAATAAGGCAACTATTAAAATAAATATGATTTCCTAAGCAAATTTCAAGTATAGCACTTACGTTATTAAAATTAAGTAGATTTCCTAAGTAAATTTACTAATAGTAAAACTACTAGTGTTCATTTTTTTTTTTTCCTTAGAATTATCAAAACACAATAGAAAATAACCTCATGCACTAAAAAAAGTTTAAATAAATCTATATAAAACTTTCAAGTCCATTTATCTCGATATTGTTGTTTTGTCAGTTACGTTAAGTGGGCTTAGGACGGCAGTATACATGTTCTGTATAAACTATCACTACATTATTTTTTGTATATTGAATTTATTATTTATTCACCTGACTGATGTGACGTGAAATTGTGTTTGAATTGTCAGGTAAGAATCACAATCTTGTATATACATACATATGTACACTAGTATGGACTATTAATCAACAGACGTGTTTGACGTATTTGATTATGTAACAATTTAGCAATGTTGCAAACCTACTAAGGATTAATATTTTCATATAATCAACCGGTGTTTGGGTGAACGCATTAGCGCTAACTCACTCAACCTGGTGATCACGGGTTCAAATCCCACTTACGAAGTTCGTGTTTTTTCAATTAAATTTGAATCTAAGTCTTTACCGAGGTTAACGTTATCAGCAGACGGAATTGGGCTATTATATTTATAATGTTAAGTGCTTATCATAAACTACAGTATTGTGCCTGTTGACGAACAATGGATGTTTATCATCGGTATGGATTACATGGATTACGAGAAGCAAAATTAATTTAATCCAAATGTTTAATAAGCTCAGTGGTTAGAGCAGGGGTCGGCAAGAGGTGTCCCGCGAAGTGTTTTAAAATGACCTGCGACTCAATTTATCCCAATATTGAAGATATTTCTGATTATTTACAACTGGGAGTAATTGATTTAGAAACCAATGACTTATTAAAAGACACTTTTAAAGTGATGAAGTTAACAGAGTTCTATACTGGACTTTCAACTTCTTTATTTCCTGCTCTGAAGAAATTTTAATATAACTATATTTGGGTTAGAGCATTGGTCTTTTGAGCGGAAGGTCTAGGGCAGTGCTACCCAAAGTGGTGGTCCGCGAGCCCCATATTGCTGGTCCGCACAGTTATCTCAGATTTATGACCAGATCCTGATATTTTTAAACATACAAATTTATATATTTTTTTATCTAATATATAAAACAACAACTCAATTTCTGTATGTTTAATGTAACTTTAATCACATTACAAGGCGTTGCTCGGGAGCAAAGAGCTTCATGTGTGTCCCGACGCTATCACGTCACACGTCCTACTCACCCCACCCTCGGGTTTTTTTGGATTTTTTCCACTTTTGATACCCCCTCAAGCCATGCCGGATCTCCACTACCCCCCAGACCTTCTCAAGCCCCAGCGTCCTCTTTTTGGACTCCCTCAAGCCATGCCGGATCTCCAAACTATATATATCTATACTGTGTAATTTATATAAATTTAATAATTATAAATTTGTGATGTTGTGATTTATGATGATATTTCCAAAGTCTCTTCAAATGTAAATACATACATATATAATTTGGTACCATTTTCCAAAATTTATTATATATTCTTGTTTATTAAGACTTATGTAAGTTATAATTAAGATAATTAATTCAAACTCATAAAAATAAAAATAAAACTAGTATTGCATTTTTTTTATTTTGAAACAGCTTTAACAGACAAAACTTATGACGGCTAGCATTAAATGGTAATAGTTAATAGAGCCATGTCGAATTGGCTAATATTACATATTTAAAGGTCATATAAATAATAAATAAATTAAGCACCGGTCCCTGGTGCTTGGGATTATTTTCTACCGGTCTGCCAAACTGAAAAGTTTGGGTAGCACTGGTCTAGGGCATAAGTTCCCAACCTTTTTCGAGTGGCGACACCTTTTTTTTGACACTTTTTTTTAAAAGTCAAGTGACCCGCGACCCCGATATATGTATTGTAGAATTGTTTCAGCTGGCCACCCATAGGTTGGGAACCCGTAATCTAGGGGCTCGAGTCCCGCATGTCGAAAAAAGTTTTCGAGCTTAAAAATATCGTCACTGGCAAGATCTGGATATTACTAGATTCAAATTGGTCGTCTCCTGTTGGAATTTGGCAATTTATATAACTTAATAAAATTGGCACCACCGAAACAATTCCTTACTACCTAATCATTATCCCTTCCTCCCCTCCAGAAGGCAATGGGAAACCACTGGTGAGTATCTTTCCTTAGTTACTTCACTATGGTAGATGGTAAAATGTTTGTCAAATAGTGAAGAAGCAACGCTTGATATTCAACTACACCACCGTCAAATGTGAAATGTTTAATGAAAAAGTGTACCGAGCATTCCTAATGAACAGCCATACAGATATACACTTATAACTCAAAAATAAAAGCTTTCATTTAAAGCAACAAATCTCGTCAAGTATTTAATTCGATATACAGGCAATGATGATGAACGGATGCTTTTTATCTTAGAGTTATTCAGATGGTACAATCGGCATAAGAAAAAGTAAAATATATTTTATATCAAAATTTAACTGAAAGGCAACATCCTAATTTTTAGTAACTTTATTTTAATCAATACAAAACTTAAATGAGTGGTAAGATACTGGGAAACATATACATACATAGGTAACTTAAAATCAATCACAAGCATTCAAACATTGTGGAATACTTTCAATTTTGGACTTTTTTGTTCATAGAAACGAATTTTTGAAATGGATTATCGTTTACTTTGGTCGTTTTACTGGCGTCGACTCCTGAGGAAATTTCATTATTTTCAATAGAGTCGGAGTCCGTCGAAGATTTTCTATTCTGTTTAATTTCAGCGATGAATTCGTCGTTGATGAACTTCAACAGTTTCCTCTCGTACTTGTTCCTCGACAGGTAATATACAATTTCTGGACGCGGTTCAATCAGCGTATCTTCGACCCGATCGTCGTACAGCTTCTGATTGTGCAACATTTCCTCCTCGGCGGGACGTATCAAAAGATAACTAGCGACGCAGCGAAGCGCCTCTGGAGTCTTTTTAACTTTATAATAAGCCATCTGTAAGTAATTGTAAAAATCCGCCAAGAGTTCATCGCCTTTGACGCCGTCTAGAGTTTTCAACTTTTCACTACAACCCTGCTTACACTGAAGACAATAAGTAAAGTGATTGGAAACTGACGCTGTAAAGTCGGGCAGCCATCCCTGATCAAACGACGATTCGCAAAGAACTCTGCACCGTTCATCGGCAGCAAAATATGAATGAACCGCTTCTTCCATATAAGCTATTACATGCTCCCAATCTTCACCGTTGTACGAATTCACAGCATTGAGATACAAAGAGTAGTACTCTTCGGCTTCAAAGTTGGTCACCTCTCTGGGATTCACACCGGGTAGACTTAGATAGTGGTTCAAATTATTTTTAGCCAAGAAGTTTGTCGGATGTCGGACCAAATAAGTAAATGTGGCTGACGCCGCTTTCTGAAATTCTTTCTCCTTATAATAACAGCTTTGAATGTAAATGTACGGTTCTAGATTTTCAACCTCCTTAAGTGCTTTGAAGTCGGGTGCTTTGTCAAACTTAACATCTTTGTAATTTAATCTTTTACATTGCATAAAACAAAGTGTCTTCCTTATCATCTTCTCGTAGAAGTGTAAGTCTTCTATATTTTGCTGGTTTAGATAATCGTACTCCTTGTTTGCACATTGTATTCTACAGTCTGCTATCGCCGATAAGATCCTTTTGTGTTTAGCAATGGCGGCCTCCAGATCTATTATACATTCCGACCAATTTTCGTCCAAATAGTAGTCGACACCCCTCAGATACAATTCCTCGCATGTCTCCTCTTCGACTTCTTCGGAAACACTCCATCGTAGTAGACTGAGTAAAACGAGCAGCAAAGTTTCTTTCGAGATGTTTCTGAGGAGAAACATGGCGCGGAATAAAACGCTAGCAAAAAAAAAAAACTAGAAGCGATAAACAGATGTTGAAGCAGAGTGATCTGTTGCGATAACCCCGAACAAACTTAACTAACTCTGCCTACGACAATACGCCATTGGCTAGTGATGAGGTCATTCACTTCCTGGAAACAGTGGAAACATTCCCGAAGGAATGCATGTCGTGCGAAACATTTGTTTTTTGAAATTTTGCCTCTAATTTAGATACATTCACTATATAGTAAAAAAAAACATCAAGAAGTGTTCCAATACTCATTCGTGATGTAAAAACTTTAAAATCATCTAACTGCTTGAATATTATCGTAAGAATTTGGATTTGTCTCATAAAAGTCGCATCTGGCAAATTAAACATTCATTTTTGAAATTTTGTTGTGGTCAAATTAGGGAGGTTCCGAGTTTCTAGAGAATTTCGAGCACTGGTGATTTTTACGTCGCACGAAATTAATTTTTGTCGTCACATTGCAACAGCTGGACTGACAGTCAATATCGACGAATTGTATGATTTGCTTATTACAGTGGTCAGGAACCTTTTTCTACCTAAAAGCCAAATCAAGTAAAGACCCTCGCAAACCTGAGCGGTATCGCTGCGTCAAGTTGACGTCGTCTATCGTCGTTGATTCGCACCTATGCAAATTATATCGGTGCGAATGGGACGACGATAGGGGCGTCAGTTTGACGCAGCTATACCGCTCAGGTTTGTGAAGGCCTTAAAAGTTCCAAAATTGGCAAGTTTAGATTTGTCAAGTTTACTATTTTTGGATTAAATACTTAAAATTAAAATAGATGCTACTCATTTGTGGATTGGAGAGTTGTATAAAAATAGATTCGTAATATTGTCTGCTAAGTCCCCGCCGGAAGTAGTACCCCCAGTGAATGCACCTCCGACCGTTTGACAATCGCCTCCCTGAGAGTGTATATGTGCATTGTTTACTATTCATCTGACGTCTGAGCTTCGGTATTTGGGAATAATTGAACTACGTTAATACAATAACGATTTACTTCTAGAGCAGGGCAGATAGTCTTGTAACATTCCAAGTGTTCCCTGCTATGGTATACCTTGACCTTGACGACCTCGGCGCTCGCATATACGAACGATGACAGCCGACAGCCGATATGATTATACTTTAAATCATTTGAGTTTAGGACTACTAGTTTGAATCCAATGAACAACCGAGTGAAGAATGAACCTTCGCAGCAAACTGTAACTTTGCTATAGGCCAGTGAGTACATCTTCGATTGCGACGAGACTTATTTTGATATCAGAGAGACTCGGTTCAAAGTAGTCCATCGTCGACCAATTAATGCTTTGTTTTACATGGCCTACGTGTAAAACAGAGCAGTAATTGATGTTTAAAGACAATAACTATTTCTGGCACCATCTAAGTTTTAGCTATTTCTTTCCATTTATTTATATTCAGTTGTAGGTATCTGAACAAAGCTATCAAAGGGATTCTTTGGTATTTAAAGCACCGGCTACGAAAAAAATTCGCAATTCAAACGGTGGGAGGTGCAATCACTGGGGGTACTAGTTCCGGCGGGGACCTAGCAGACATGTACCAAAATAATTCTGACGCCCATATAAATTCGTTGAATATACATAATAAAATCGGCCAATAACAATGAAATTGTTAAATTTGTTCAAAACAGTCAGCATGCTCATTTTTTAACCACTGAAAGAGTTTTCAGAACAATGTATAAGATAGTAAAAATCAGAGACCATTTTTTGATCTACCTGTTAAAGTTGACTTGCAGATATTAAACGGTATTAATTTTGGTAAGATTTTGCATTTCGATAAAACGTGTGCTGAAATTGCTATGCTATGTAAATATATTTAAAAAAAAAACGGTCGTTTGATATTTTTTGAAAATTATCGATCGCTCCCATTCGTGAAAGTTTCCATTTCGAGCCCTGTGTCATACACTGGCAGAAAGGTAATTCAGTCGACAGCAACGATTGACAGTTCATCAAAAATATCAAGTTGATACTCAGGACTGGTAAGTGAGAGAAGATCATGTAGCTTATTTACAATTGCTTAGTGGTTTATTTACCACAGCTATACGCATGTACGAGTGTGCGAGAAAGCTATTATTCCAACACCTCATCGTTTGTTTCGCATAGAAAAATGCGTTAAGGATCCCGCACACCACTGCGAACAGGTAGGAAAATCTCAAGTGTGGATGGTGGGGAGTTGTGAGATGTAGAAAGCCGTATACGATTGAAGAAGAATTTATTAAGCCTTGCTTGCTACAAATCCGTGAAGAGATTTTGGGGAAACAGGCTGTCCAGAAACTGAAAGGAATTTCTATGTCCGCTAACACTGTGAAGCGCAGAATTGAAGACATGGCCGAAGATATTGAAAATCAAGTAGTTGAATTTGTGAAAAATTCTACGTTTTATTCACTTCAACTCGACGAATCAACAGGCAAAACTAACGAGGCAGTTCTTCTTTGTTTTGTGAGGTTTGATTGCCAAGGAGAATTAAAGGAAGAACTCTGTTCTCTATCCTTGCCAGGTAGAACAACCGGCTCTGAAGTTTTTTCAATGCAATTAATGGTTATTTCCTGGAACACAGTATTGAATGTAAGAAATGTGTTGGGATATGCACAGAGGGTGCCGCAAGCATGACTGGACATCTTTCAGGAGTTTTTTCAAAAGTTAATGACGTTGGACACCCAGATATCTCGTTTACTCATTGCATTATACATCGTGAGCAACTTGCGGCAAAAATATTATGTCCAGAACTGCACGAAGTACTCTCTGATGTACATAATTAAAATTGTAATCGAAATTCGCCACAACGCTCAATTTTCGAATATTTGAGGCACTTTGTGAAGAAATGGGCTCTCAGCATACTCATCTTCTTCTGAGGTGAGGTAGCTGTCGAGGGGCAAAGTACCTACTAACCCGATTGTTCGACCTGCGCCAAGAAGTAAAGTTATTCTTCCAGCAGCAAAATAATTCGAGGTTCCAAGATCCCTTATTCGACGATGATTAGCTGGCAAAGCTTGCAAACCTGTTAGATGTTTTTTCTCTGTTAAACGAGCTGAACACGTCCTTGCAAAGACAGCTTACGGACGTGTTCACATTGAGAGGAAAAATTGATGCAATTCAAAAGAAGATATTACTGTGGCAAATACGGTTGGCTGAAGAAGATCTGCAAATGTTCCCATATTTTGATGATTATATGAAACAGGAGGATGTCAACCGACAGGTAATAACTCTTGTTCGACTGCACTTACAGTCGCTCACTGATTCTTTCTGTCGTTATTACCCAAAGGAAGAGGATCCCAGACACGGAAATACGTAGATAATAGATCCATTTTCGGCGAAAATCGAGGATAGTAATTTGAACTTAAAAGAAAAAGAAAGCCTAATCGATATATCATCCGCCGATAGTCTCTAAAGTAAATTCCACTCGTCCTTAACTAGATCTCATTTTTGGCTTTCAATAAAAAGTGAGTATCGAGTGCTGAGTGAAAAGGCTATCAAAATTTTAATTCCATTTGCAACTACATATTTGTGTGAAAAGACATTCCCATCAGTTACGGCAATTTAAACCAAGTACCGCTGTCGACTTGAAATACAAACGAGTCTGTTTCTAAGTGTTGCAGTGTCACACTGATCATTTTGTAAACTGGTTTATCGGTATTTGGCCCAAAAAGTGGTCCGGTAATTTACCGGTAAATCAGTACTTCTACCAGAATGTCCATAAAACATATTCGCTGCGTTTTCTGCGATTCTAGACTGTAAAACTAGATGGAACAATTTGTTGGCCATGTTGGAACGCTTTGTAATGTTCAAAAATTGTAAATACATATAAGAAAAGTTCTGATAGATTTGAATTCACATATCATTCACATGATTTTCAACCGATCTCTAAAACTATAACATCATTACAACCAATAAAGCTGCCATAGAAGCATTGTGTGACCAAAATTTTAATCTATGTTTGGCAGGTATAGCATTAAAATTTATGTGGGATGAATTGAACAAAAAAAAATTCGGGTGTGGCCAACCCATGACTATATCCATATATTTGAGGAATACAAAGAGTAACGAAATTATTTTTTTAAGTACGTCAGTAAATAAAACGCATGCACACCACCACACCAACCAAAATACATACATACCTACATATCATGAAATTACTGTGTTGAGTTCGCGCGCATATGTAAAATACGATCTTCGGCATATATTCAAATAAGAAAAACTACAACTTTCGGTCGGCGGATTGTGTTCAAAACCTTATCAACTCTTAAATTTTATATGCAAATTATAAATATAAATTTTCGCCTTGATCAATGAGGCAGTTTCTGAAATATTCTGTGGTAAACTTTTCGACAAAAAAAAAAAAAACCCTACTTCCGGTTGACTAATTTTAATTATTTATTTATTTTTAAATATCAATTTCTCTCAAAATTTTACTCTTGAACGATTTGTTGTTTTTTTTTTTTTTTTTTGCCTTTTAAATATGTAGTATCGTCACAATATTGTAATGTTGTAATCCTGAAAGAAATTGCTATTTAGGAAAAAATAAATTATTAAAATCAGTCAAACGGAAGTAGGTTTTTTTTTGTTGAAAAGTTTACCACAGAATATTTTTGAAACTGCTCCGGGAATTTTGTCGAAATTTCATATCTATAGTTTTTACGTTAGCTGTAAGAGATACTGTGATTTTGGTCAACATCTGACGACCGGAAGTAGCAGTTTTTCTAATTTGAATATATGCCGAAGATCGGATCGTATGATATGTATGTTGGTTGGTGTGGTGCTGTGCATGCGTTTTATTTACTTACGTACTTAAAAAATTAATTTCGTTACTCTTTGTATTCCACAAATATATGAATAAAGTCATGGGTTGGCCACACCCAAATTTTTTTTTTTAATATCGAAATTTTTTTTTATCTTTATCACCCAATATGTTTCCACATATTTAATCCAATTTAAATAGAAACGACCGTTCAATTTTCTATGCGAAACAAACAATGAGGTGTTGGTTAGAAAAACGCTGTGGCCACTAGTGGTATAATAGCTTTCTCGCTTAATTTAGCAATTGTAAATAAATAGTGTAATGTGTATTTTCCTTGCAGGCGAAAAAACACAACAGGCTGCCCGATAGCTTATTTACAATATTTGTACGAAAATGGACACAGCCGCGGTGCGAGGGAGACCGCATATACGTAAGACCATCGGAGCGAGCGAGAAGCGCTATCTGGCCATGTATGCGTGCGGTCGCGTGTAACGATCAACGGAATCCTGCAGCTAGGCCATTATTACAAGTGTTTACATTATCAAGTTGTTTAATGAATTTTGCACGCAAAACGTAGTCACAGTAGATAATCACATTGTAGAGATAGTTGATAGTTATTTATACCTAGGACAATTGGTGAATATGACTGGATTTAAAGAAGAAGAAATAAAACGAAGAATGAAACTAGGATGGAGTGCTTTTGGAAGAATGAAAATAGTTTTTAAATCCAACATTCCGCTATGCTTAAAAAAGAAGGCGTACGACAAATGCGTACGTACTGCCAGTTATGACGTATGGATGTGAAACTTGGACGCTAAATTCAAGAATGCTACGAAAGATCCAGTGCACACAGAGAAGCATGGAAAGATGTATGCTTGGCATAACGAGAAGAGATCGCAAAAGAAATACATGGGTACGAAGTATTACCAAAGTGGCAGATATAGCAGTACGGGTGAAAAAGTTGAAGTGGCAATGGGCTGGACACATAGCGAGAAGAATGGATGGCAGATGGACGCGAGAAATACTGGAATGGTATCCGAGAGGATGTGAAAGAAAGCAAGGTAGACCGAGTGGAGCCCTCCCGCTAGACCTAAAAATTCCCGTTGTCGCGGCGAGATTCTATCATAAGAACTCTCGCCCGCTACAACTCCTCGACGTCACGTGCGATCCCACGGGATACACGTTGGCAAAATTCAAGACTGCAGTCAACGGGGCCGCCATCGCCGCCTGGGGGGCGAGGTGGCTGGCCTCTGAGACGGGTCACCACACCCGCCTCTTTTTCCCGACAGTCGAGAAGCGATTGTCGGCCAGTTGGTTTGAGCCCGATCACTGGGTATCTCAACTAGTGACCGGGCACGGGGCATTCAATGCGAAGCTTTTCAGCCTCAAATTGCAGCCTTCCGAAGCCTGTCAGTGCGGGCACCCCCTGCAAAGTGCAGACCACATGCTGTGGGTGTGCCCGCTCCTGAGCGAGCCTAGGAGGGTCTTGCACGAGAAGCTTGAAGCGGGCGTGAGGTCGCTCAACCACGAGGACCTCGTGTCCTCTCTGCGGGCCTTCAGGGCCTTCCGTCGCTTCGCGACTTCCTTTGGGGACCTAGTCTCCAACCTCCCGGCGCCGAAAACCGCCCGCTCCGGGCTCAGCCCATTACGTAGCGAGGCGAGGATTCCCCGTCCCGCCTCTTCCATAACTCTAGCTTTAAGCGTGGTGTTGTAAGTGCACAACAATAACATAAACAATAAGAGTAGGTCGTCGGCTGTAGCGGTCGACGTCAGGACTACTAACACTACTGTACGCTAGCTTAAGACTAATTTAACAATAAATCTTAACCTAGCAATAAGTAGTTCACTAAACACCCGCGACCGGCAGGCTTCCGTCCTCGCAGATCGGCCCGCTCGTTCTCCGAGGAAGGAATAATCCTCCCGGACAGTCTATTAAAATCACTCTTTTGCAATGAGGCTGGGGAAGTATTTGCAAAGCCCCCCCCTCTACATATTAAATACCGTGACGAGCGAGCACCCCTCCGCATAGAGGAGAGCTCGCGCGTGGCGCAGCTTAAAGTACAGTTTTAAACTCATGAGTCCCTTCGGCAGAGCGTAGTCCCTTAGGCGTCGCTATATACGAAGGTGGGAAAGAGGTGGAGACGCAAAACTCCAATGGGTCAAAGACTGTTGTCCGTCATGTCAGACCGAGTGGAAGATGGGCTGATTGAGAAGAATGTGTGGAGTCAAGTGGATGCAGATTGCTCAAGACAGACAGGAATGGAAGAGGATTGGAGAGGCCTTCATCCAGCAGTGGATGGTGAACGGCTGAAAATGATGATGATGATGATGATGATGACATTATCAAGTGTTTTTGTTGTATGCTGTACCGTATACGAGGAGACCAAGTACTGCCCGCGATCCATCCATTGATTTATTTCTTCATTTTACTATGTAATTATATCTGTATTTTATATATGTAATTTACTATGTAATTATATGTATGTAAATATAAGTCCACACATAATAATAAACAGCAAGATATTATATAATATATACATAGGTATAAAAAAAATTAGATGAGTGTGACGTCACAGCGATGGAATCGTATGGTTTCAATTGTTTGACTTTGCCCTGAAACGGAAGCAGGGGGTGAGGGGTGAAGGGGGCTTTCAGATGCGACTCTACTGTTATAATATATCTATTATTATATATATAATAGTTATTGTATAATAAATGATAGTAACGTATATCTGCAAACAAATGTTTCGCGTTCAGTCCACGAGGCGAACAGGCGATACCGTGGATTTTGACGTAAAGCCTGACTGACGAGTCATCGTCCGATACCGAGTCTTCGACCTCCCTCGTATCTTCTAAAGAAGCTGAACTTCTCGGAAGCAGTACTTAGTCTCCTCGAATACGGCATACAACAAAAACACATGCGCGTGGCACTTTATTTTATTTTATTTTTATTGGAGTAAGTAATAATGACTAATGGCCTCGCCGCAGGATTCCGTTGATCGTTACACGCATACATGGCCAGATAGCGCTTCTCCCCCTTCTCCGATGGTCTTACGTATATGCGGTCTCCCTCGCACCGCAGCTGTGTCCATTTTCGTACAAATATTGTAAATAAGCTGCCCGATACAATACATATACTTGTCTTGTGAATCCAACCTTAAATCTCTTATCATTTTTAAAAAGACCCGGGCTATAATAAAATGGCAAGACTGAAACTAAACGAATGCTTAGATATTAAAGTGGAAGAAGTTTTACTGAACGATTTAGTTTGGGAGGATGAGGGTTTTGATAACCATTTGCAATTGTATAAATCACCCGTTAATAACGAGGGTGATGAAAAACCATCAAGCAGCATAGAGGAAAAATATTCTACAAACGATGTAAAAGATCACCAGCGCAATCTACAGGAAAAGAGTCAAACCATCGATGAACTTTCACTGTACAATACACGATATAATGAAGAACGAAAATATTTCTCGGTAATATTTCTATGATGGGCGAATTTATTAATTTAGCTTTATTAAAATATTAATTCATTTAGTTGATGTAGAATTTGATTTAATTTAACTTTTTTTGTAAAGGTATATTTTTTTATTTATCGTATTGATTTGCAGATGGATGGCGATATATTAAAAACACTTACGAATCGCCAACCTGGGAAAAAAAAATTCAAATGTGAAATTTGTTCAAAAATTTATGCAACAAAAGCTTCATTAAAAAGACATTTGAGCATGCACACTGGGCAAAAACCATACAAATGTGAAATTTGTTCAAAAAGTTTTGCAATGAAACATCACTTAAAAAAACAAATGCGCATTCACACTGAGGAAAAACTATACAAATGTGAAATTTGTTCAAAAAGTTTTGCAACAAAATATACCTTAAAAGAACATAAGACTGTTCACACCAGGGAAAAACTATACAAATGTGAAATTTGTTCAAAAAGTTTTGCAACAAAATATACCTAAAAAGAACATATGACTGTTCACACTGGGGAAAAACCATACAAATGTGATATTTGTTCAAAAAGTTTTGCAATAAAATATAAATTTAAAGAACATATGAGCATTCACACTAGGCATAAACCATACAAATGTGAAATTTGTTCAAAAAGTTATGGAATAAAAGCTACCTTAAAAAAACATATGCGCATTCATACTGGCGAAAAACCATACAAATGTGAAATTTGTTCAAAAAGTTTTGGAAGAAAAGATAAATTAAAAGTACATTTGAGCATTCACACTGGGCAAAAACCATACAAATGTGAAATTTGTTCAATAAGTTATGCAACAAACCATTCATTAAAAGAACATATGCGCATACACACTGGGGAAAAACCATACAGATGTGAAATTTGTTCAAAAAGTTTTGCAAGAAAAGATAAATTAAAAGTACATTTGAGCATGCACACTGGGCAAAACCATATAAATGTGAAATTTGTTCAAAAAGTTTTGCAATGAAACATCACTAAAAAAAACATATGCGCATTCACACTAAAGAACAATCATTGAACCGTGAAATTAGTTCGAAATGCTCTGTAAATCATGAAAAAGTGCCTGTCGCAATTGAGTGTCGGCTTTGCCTATGTTCTACGGTAGAGGAGTCTTCCTTCCCTATTGATGACTATTCTGACATACTAGTGAAACATATCTGGAGCTGCAGTCAACCACAGGTTGGTATCTCGACTTATTCATATGGCGTGAGTTAAGACACGCGATAGGGTCTTTCACCTATATTGGTTAATATGCACTAACCATAGATATAAGAATAAACAAAATGTATTAATTAAATATATAAATAAATGTAACTTCACACCTTGCCCTCAACTAACAATTAAACTCACTATATAATATTAACGTCATGTGACAATAATATTCTCTTTGTTGTCAAATAGTATTTAAGTCATGCAAGTATAAACCACCGGCAGTTCGTAGCCGACCATTGTAACGAGAAGAATTCAATAATGAATATATGTAGTTATCTATTATTATATTATCATCTCGTCTGCACAACCCTTTAATTTGTGCTCTTATCAAAGTCAGATGCTAAAAGACTAATGTAATGTGTATTTTCCTTGCAGGTGAAAAAACACGTCATGCTGCCCAATACAATATGCTTGTCTTGTGAATCCAACCTCAAATCGCTCATCAATTTTAAAGAAACCTGTGCTAGAAATGATGAAATAGCAAGACTGAAACTAACTGAATGCTTAGATATTAAAGTGGAAGTTTTACTCGACGATTTAGTCTGTGAGGATGAGGGTTTTGATAACAATTTACAACTATAGCAGTCAATAAGTGACCTTTCGATCGAACACTACGAATCTTTTTTTTTTTTGGCAATTTTAATTCTTCATTCTCTCTATCTGTATCAGAATTTACACTTATTGTACTTGAAAATTTGAAGATTTGGTTGAAAATAATTTTTTGTTTTGCATTTGCATATGGATAATAAAACTTTAGAAACATAAAAATGTTCTTTTATTTCGGAAATCGTTATAATTGGAAAAGACAGGTGCGGTATTAAAGAACCCCTCTGGAATGAGGAGGTTGGTTTTTGATGCTCAGTAAAGTGCGGGTTAAAAATATTCACCCGGGGTAAAACTATTGTGAACCACTGCATATAGAATATATTAAAAAAATATCACGAATGCTATTTATGGTTAATATTATTCAGTAATAACAAAATTAAAATTACAACCATGAATATTTATATTTAAATTTTTTAAGTTTTAAGCACAAATGCAGTGAATTTTTTTCACCAAAGTGACTAGATTTATAGTGAGTTAGTAAAAAAAGAGATATTTTTATTATTTTATAATAAAAATAGTATAAAAAAAAATTGGAAGAAAAAAAAAAACAAACAAAAATTAATGAGGTTTGATGTTTTTGCAATTTTTTTGCCAATTTAGTAAAATTAACATGGAAACTAGTGGTGCTAACTCGAAGTAACGCATGCAAATGTCCATCTGTAATTCTAGTCCGATGTTTATTTTTGATATATGTAATTCATTCGTGAAAATGTTTGTTCACAAATATATGTGCTGGCAAATATAGTTATCATGCCAGCTGAAAATTTCTTCAGTGCTGGAAATAAGGAAGCGTAAAGTTCAGTACACCCGATTCTCTTTTTGCACGGGGGATACGTTCCAGAGACTACCGTAAAAAAAAAGATACAGTGGACATATAAAAATGGGAGATAGGTTCCATTACTTAAAATCAACTCTAAATATAAAATTCTCAAACTCAAAAAAAAATCGAATTTATTTTTTATTTATACAAAAAAATATTTTCATAAGTTACATATACATAAATGAAGTAAGAAATTTACATGGTTTTCGATTTAAATTTAATTTAATATAAAAAAATATATTCATTCGGCGATGTTGATGACTAGTTTTGGAGTTTCGGGACAGATAAGGCAAATTGAAAATTGCGCATGTTAAAAATCCGTAAATCCGACATAAAAAAGGCACTGATGCAGTCAAGCAAAAAAATTAACCCTGTAATAGGTTCGCTAATTAATTATTTTACACCAATGTATTTTTTTGTTAATTGTTTAAAACTTGAATTAATTTTATTAGTTTCAGTTTGTTAAGCATTTATTATTTCATACATGAAAAAAAAATTTTTCTTTTCGTTAATTTTTCATTAATTCCATCGATTAATGGTGTTATCATAAAATTAAACACATTCCTAAAACGAAAAATATTGCAACATGCAACAAGATATAATATTATATATCAGAATATTGATATACAATGCAGAAAAAGTAATAAAAGTTAGAAAACTAATGAAAGTGACAAATTTTAATGAACTCTTTTTCGCACTTTTAGGGTTCAAATGCGTATGTTAAAGTAGAGCTAAGACCTCCTAGTTAAATCAGTGATATGCAACCCTTGATTAGTGTGCATTGTGCAACATATGAATGATCCATCTATTGTTGTTTTCACAAGTTTAACAACTCACCTAATGCCGATCCATATTTGCAAAACCCAAAATAGAAGTTTTAGAGAAATAAAAAGAAATTTTATCGCTTTAAAAACGAAGACTACTAATAATATAGGTTATTTTATTATTATTTTGCTAAATTCGATGCTTGTGAAAGTTTACACAAATTAAAGTTTCCTACCGATATACATTTCTATATGTTTTGTTTCTAAAATGTTTCATAATTAATTTTTAAAATATTATGAACTGAAAAGGTTTACAATCAGTGGGTAGATCTGAGCGATGCCATTGTAGTGAATTTTTGGCTTAAAAGTTGCATACATACTCATAAACGAAACTAAAGTGTACCATAAAAACCAGGAATATATGTATGAAGCTATATGCTTATCTACAAAAGCTACCGAGAAATCACACAGCTACTTACGTGCGAGACGGAAGATGCATTGCGCGTACGAGCGAGCGAGAAAGATAACGCTATCAGTCGCAGCGTTTCATTCTCGGGCCAAGCCTGTACGCCAGACACGCTCATTGTTTGTTTCGCATAGAAAGCTTCAAGCAATATGGATAAACATCATTTGGGATGTGAAAACTATTTATGAAAATAAATATGTATTGCGATTGTGTAAATAATAATAAATTTAAAATTCTCTTGCAGAAATTACATGGTGATTGTCAAATTGTAAGTAGATGGAAAAAGCAAGTGTTATACAGCAGCATGCATGTACTAATTCATTTGGTTTTAACTGAAAGTATTGCTGGTGCTTGTTGTTCGCATGTCTGATCGAACTCGAACCGTTTCTTTCGGCTCTTAGGCAAAATATTCACATTATTTTTGACAATTTTCTTCTCCAAAACCAGGACATAATAAAAGAAAGAAAAAAGTATAAGAATGATAAATAATCCAAATATGTACAGATATAATTAAAATTAGACACATCAAATGAACTTAATATAATAATAATAAATAACTATGTAGCCGAAACACATCATCAAAATATTATCTAATTGATACCCAATAATATATTGCAGAATATGCATCTGAATTAACTCTTTTAAAGGATACTGGTGATTGGCGAATTCGGTTCATGAACCGAATTCGCCGCGACTACCCAGTCAGCCAGGAAAACTCGCACTACTATATATATTAATTTCACGTTAACATTGGTTGACAAAAAAAGCCGACTACTGGTTTAGTAAATGGGTAGTTTATTTTTTAGAAAACTCTCAGTTGAATGATAGACGTTAAGTATTCAATGTTAAACTTTAGGTAGCTTGGAAAATAATACTTAACGAAAATCATTTTATACTTAACATAATGGTTTTTTTTTACTGAACACTTCATATATAATACTGGGTGGCTTATCATATAGGATCAATATTAAGGATTGGTAGCAAGGAGTGACATTTATGTGCTTCAGTGAGGCGTTTAGTTATGGAGTGTCGACTTTGTTTATCTTCTACATCAGTATCTTCTGTACCAATTTTCAACAATCTCCAATCATTTGTACAGCACATTTGGAGCTGTTGTCAGCTACAGGTAAATGATTCAATATTCCCGTGGAAATTTTGTTATGGAATTTTTAGTAAATACGAAACAATTCAAACTCATTAAATTAATCGATGAATGTATTTTAGCACTTGCGATCGTTACATTTATATTCTTTATTCTAATGAAATATAATTCGTATTTCCCATACAGGTGGATGAATACGATGGATTGCCGAATACGATATGCTTATCCTGTGAATCAAACTTGGAATTGTTCAACGACTTTAAAAGGATATGCACCCAAAACGATGAAATTTTAAGAATGAGACTAACCCAGAGTCCGAGCATTAAAGTGGAAGAAGTTATACTCGACGATGTAGACTGGAAGAATGAAAAGTCTTTCAGTTACAACGCAAATGATTCTCGCAACGATTACAATGTTAAAGAAGAACTTTTGGATCATGATTCTAGTCAACTAGAAACAAAACCAAACGTCCGCGAGTTACCAATTTACTATGAGCCATTGCAAAATAGTATTGAAAAAAAATTATCATCGGTAATACCATATGTATAAAGAAGCTTTGACTGTTTAGACTGCTTAGTGATTTAAATACTGACCGCTATTTAGTTGTCTTATATTATATATGTATAGTGATAATTTTAAAATGAATCAAATTTTATTTTGCAGACACATGAAGAAAATGCTTTGATAAAAATTAAAATTCCTACAAAAAATGATCATCCTTCTGATGATACCAAATTCAAATGCCACTATTGTAGTAAATCATTCAATAAACAGCAAGAACTGAGAAAGCATAGTCTGATGCATACCAAACAAAAATTACACAAGTGCGAAGTCTGTTCAAAATCATTTCTGTACGATTCCAACTTGAAGACCCATCTAAAAATTCACACCGGAGAAAGACCGCACAAATGCGACATCTGTTTTAAATCGTTCGCTTTTAAATTTGCTCTGGACCGACATACCAAAGTCCACAACGAGAGTAAAATCTTCAAATGCGACTCGTGTTCGCAAATATTTCAGAACAAGCGTCACTTGATCAAACATTTGAAGATACACTCCGATAATGCTGGAAAACCGTACAAATGTGAATATTGCTTCAAGACATTCGCCATTAAAAAACCGCTGACGAGACATTTGAGAACTCATACCGGCGAAAAACCCCACCAATGCGACATCTGTCTGAAATCCTTTTCGCAAAATAGCAATTTAACGCGACATATTAAAATACACGTCGGTGTGAGACCGCATAATTGTGAAATTTGCTCGCAAGCGTTCACCAGGAAGGCGACATTAGACGATCATGTGAAATTTCACACCGGGGAAAGCCGGTCACATTCCAAATGTGAGATCTGTTCACAGTCGTTCAGATACCAATCCAACTTACGGATCCATATGAAACTTCACACCGGAGATAGACCGCGCAGGTGTACCGTGTGTTTTAAAACGTTCCATTTTAAATACCAAATGCTCCAGCATTTGAATGTTCACAAAGTGAAGACTGCGCCAATGTCATGATTTTTCAGAAGTTAATTGATGATATAAATATTTTAGCATAAATTGATGGTGAACTCTAGAGTAGCGTGTATCGAATTGTAAAACCCTAGTGAAGATAGTGAAATTATTTGAATAGGTTAGATAAGTTTATTTAGTGTGACAATTTTAATTAGTGTAAATTCATATATGTATTTACTTACATAGTTTCAAATATAAAACGTACCATATGATATTTTGAGAAATATAAATTTAATATTTTCTAGTCATTTATTTGTAAAGAAACTTTATTTGTAAAAAATAAGTATTTATGTGTATAAATTTGTAAATTATTTTGTTAATAAAAAAAAAATTTTAGAAAGATTTGATTAATTTAATTCTTCAATAATAAAATTGTACTTGTAGATAAATTTGTAAATTCTAATTTAATCTTAGGTATTTAAGAAATTAAATTTTTTAATTAGTATTGGGTGTTTTGAAGTCATTGTTCCTGAATGTTCAAAGGGATGGCATGGTCATTAAAACAACCAATATTGTTTTCGAAAAGTAGTATCTCCGAAACGAGCAAAACTATTTATATATAAACTAAAAGAAATTATAAAAACGATCACAAACAAAATAAAAAATTACAAAGATTACAAATAAATTAATCAAAACAATATGATATGTGTATACATTTTTGACACTCATTTTAATAAATTGGATGTATGTATAAAAGTTAAAGTAATACATATAATCATATCTTTATAAGAAGTGTTTGAAACTCTACTGACGATACCCTTTTCTGAGAGTTTGACTATTTCACCCTTTACTATCGGCGAATTCATTTTTTTGCAACGTCTGCAATTGAGAAACTTAAGCATTGTATTGTAGCTTTCTGACTTTTCGTTCTTCGTTTAAATTATCCACACTATTGGCGGCAAAGTCGTTTGTCAATCTCTAATTTTCGTCTATGCGCCAATTTTTTTTATTTACATGTTATGTTCAATTGATGTTCTTACACCTAATTAGAAAAGTATAAAACTGGCAGAATTCCAATCTGTAATAATCCAAAACTCCCGAAACGCAATGCGTAATTGCCGAAGAATTAAGATGTAAATTCTTATCGTACCATCGAGCTATCTCTCTGTGCAGTTGATCCTTTTCGTTTTCCATGTCGGTAATTCGACGATCGAATGCTCCACAAAACCACACACAAATTTACTTTTAATTTAATAATACATGTCTAATCTTCATACTATCAAGAACAGCCTATACATATGTACATAGTATGCTCCAATAGTGTTTCCTTTTCACAAGGTAGAAAATCCAAGTCTGATTGGTTACTCATCGATTTTCTATTTAACTGAAACAAATTTTAAATAGTATTAATACAATAATATAATGAAAAAATATTATATTAATACATACCTGGTAAACTTTCTCACATTTTTTAAACATTTCTTGACGCTTATCGTTGACTTCGGAGCTGAAATTAATTCAACATTTAATATAAAATTTCACATTTATTTCGTCATTGCAATGTAAATATTTTTATTTTATTCAAAGCGACAAAATAAAAACCTAAAAATAATAAATATGTCACGTTATCATTGTGGCTTGGTTTCGTGATACACAAAACTACAATAAATATTGTCGAGGATGGAGGATGGTCAACGACCAAAGGTAAATATAGAGATTTGATACAAAAAATGAATGTAATATTATTTACCATAAGAGTTTGATTGTTGTTTAATTTGTTGTAACTCTGAATTTGCCAATAATAGAAGCTCTTGAGCCGAATGCAACATATAGGTTGTGGAAACCAATTCGCTCTTTTCATTCTCCAAATTGATTTTCAATCTCCCCTCTCTTTAGCGCGATATTTTGATTTGACTGTTTAAATCTCCCGCCAAATTCAAATTCTCTAACACAGCTGTTTTTTGATCGGCGAGTTGTTGAAAAACGTTCAGTTTCAACTGAACGTTTTCTTCTTCTAAACACAGTTTTCGCTGACTTCCATTGATTTTATCTTCAATTGCAGTCTTTCTATGATGTTATTATGTACATTTTTTAACCCCTTTCCACTTTTCGTCGTTCAAATACTGGTACTTTTGATTGAAATTATGCTTCATCTTGTTCTCGTTCCTCTGCCACATTCCCAATTCGGATATGAGATCTTTTTGGTCTCGTACAACTCTCGGTGGCAACCATTAATTGGTGAACGGGTCTACTAGAAGCCGAGCTCAACCGCAAGTGCTGTTAGTGTTAGTGTTTTTTAAGGTTTACTTTGTGCGTTGATGGGTTCAATAGAGAATAAAATCTAACTAAATTCATGGATACGAGTCAATTTTAAATTCAATTTTGTTGTTATATTATAACACAGGTCTTCTTAAAATTGATGAGTGATTTGAGGTTGGATTCACCAGACAAACATACTGTATTGGGCAGCCAGTTGTGTTTTTTCACCTGCAAAGAAAATACACATTGCATTATTCATTTAGCATATTACTTAAAGCATGTCTGCGAATAAGTTGAAAACCAACTTGTGGGTGACAGTAGCTCTAGATGTGTTTTACAAATTAACTTGTAAGTCAGAATAGTCATAAATATGAAGGAAGACTCTGGTGACACAGAATGTAGGCAAAACCGGTACTCAATAAAATTGAGATTTGTTCTTTTTCCCGATTTTTGAATTTTTTTATGTTATTTTACATGCTGATTTTTTACAAAGCATTTTGAATTTTCCTTCAGTGTGACTTCATTTGTATGGTTTTTTCCCAATGTGAATTCTCATATGCCTTATTAAGTTACGTTTAATTGTAAAACTTTTTGAACAAATTTCACATTTGTATGGTTTATCCCCAGTGTGACTTCTCATATGTATTGTTAAGGATTGTTTTAATCCAAAACATAGTGAACAAATGTCGCATTTGTATGGTTTTTCCCCAGTGTGAATTCTCATATGCCCTATTAAGTTATGTTTAATTGTAAAACTTTTTGAACAAATTTTACATTTGTATGGTTTTTCCCCAGTGTGAATGCGCATATGTTCTTTTAATGATTGTTTTAATGCCAAACTTTTTGAACAAATTTCACATTTGTATGGTTTTCCCCCCGTGTGAAATCTCATATGACGGGTTAAATAGGAGTGTGAGACAAAACATTTCGAACAAATTTCACATTTGTATGGTTTTTTCCCAGTATGAATTCTTATATGTTCTGTTAATGTACATTTTGCTGCAAAACTTTTTGAACAAATATCACATTTGTATGGTTTTTCCGCAGTGTGAATTCTTATATGTCGATTTAAAACGGACCTTATTGCAAAACTTTTTGAACAAATTGCACATTTGTGTGGTTTTTCCCCAGGTTGGGGATTCACATGTGTGTTTAATTTGTCCATCTGAAAATCAAACCATTATATTTATACATAATACTCTTCTAAAGATGATCAAATGAAATTCTACATCAACTTTTTTGATAAAGCTAAACTAATAATTTAAATTACGCCATTATGGAAATATTGCCGGTGAATACTTTTGTTCATAATTATATTGTGTATTGTACAGATTGGGTGGATGATCATTTACTTCGTTTGTAGGATTTTTTTCAGAATCACTTTCACCATCAATAGGTGACTTACACAGTTGTAAACTTTGATCAAAACCCTCATCTTCCCAAACCAAATCGTCTAGTAAAATTTCTTCCACTTTAATATCCAAGCATTCGGTTAGTTTTAGTCTTGCCATTTCATCATTTATAGTGCAGGTATTTTTAAAATTGGCGAACAATTTGAGTTTGGATTCACATGACAAACATATTGTATCTGGCAATCTGTCGTGATTTTTCACCTGCAAAGTAGATATACATTTAACTATTCTTTTCGCATCCATCTAAAGTTAGAGTATTAGATCATGACATGCATAGATGTAAAATAGTCTAGATATGGCCTCACGCTCTAAAAATGTTAAGACTAACTAAGACACTGAGTTTTGAAAAAAAGGTTACTTCTTTGTTATTCGAATCTCGGGTTCTGTCTATTCATCCCTACTCTTGCGACGATTTTTGTTTACCAAACGTATGAAGGGATATAATATCTATGTACATATTCTAAATCTATGATGTCATGCGAATAAGTTGTTGAACCAACCTGTGGCTGACGGCAGCTCCAAACGTGTTTCGCTAAAAAGTCAGAGTACGAATAAATAGGAATGGAACACTCCATTGGCACAGAACATAAGCAAAGTCGACACTCCATCATAAGTTAGCAGTTAGCTGTTAAGAGAGCAGAGACATCCAATTTACTAATTCGGCTACGTCATAACACGATGAATCCCGGCCAGGCATCAAACACTTGAGCCCATAGACTTGACTTGTGATCTGGTCTATATGCAACGCAGTTTACAGCCATGTGCTTTTACTGCGCTATCAAACGTTTGTATTTAGGAACTGACTTCGATCTGAAAGCAAAAATAAATAGGCTAACGTACTGATTTTTTTAAATTAATCAGTCCGTCAACCACATTATGTTTCGTCCTGGGGTTGGCTTTCACTGCAATCTAAGCGAATTGCCAGTGCCTTGATGAGCGCGTGCTTCTCTGTTTCATGCCGCAGAAAATATTTTTTTGACAAGTCTATTAGGTGATTGCCGACTGTCGGGAATTTCAAGTCACTGTGAATTTGGCGGTTTCGGACGTACCACGGGGCATTTACTGCCATTCTAAGGGCTTTGTTTTGAGGGATTTGGAGGTTATTGAGCCAGGTGTGGTTTAGAGCGTGGGCCCATACCGGGGCTGCGTAGGTCATTACCGGCCTCACCATGGACCTGTAAAGCAATACTTTATTTTTTTGTGATAGTCTGCTCTTCCTCTTGAGGAGAGGGTAGAGCCGTGCGAGGGCTACAGAAGCTGCTCTATGTATATTCCGGTAGTGTGGAAGCCAGCTAAGTTTGTACTGCAGGGTGAGTCCAAGGTATTTCGCTTGTTTCGCCCAGGGTAAGCTTACGTTATTTAGGGTAACCGTATGAAGTTTACTGATTTGACAGTTCCGCCCTGTGGGTAGGAACATGATAGCCTGTGTCTTAGCGGGATTTGCTGAGAACCTCCACCTGTGAAACCACTGTTCTAGGCGGTCTAGATAGTTTTGGAGGAGTCGGTTAACTTCACCGCGTCTTTCAGCGCTTGCAAGGATGGCGGTGTCGTCTGCGTACAGGGCTAGAAGTAGGTTATCACCGTCGGCGGGGTAAAGTCTGATGAGTATATATTAAATAAAGAGGGACCGAGAAGTGACCCTTGTGGGACACCAGCGCGTATTTTGCGTGGAAGTGATAAGA
This sequence comes from Parapsyche elsis, assembly GCA_022651745.1. Taxonomy (NCBI): domain Eukaryota; kingdom Metazoa; phylum Arthropoda; class Insecta; order Trichoptera; family Hydropsychidae; genus Parapsyche; species Parapsyche elsis. The sequence goes on from JAGVSN010000065.1 coordinate 662,017, forward strand.
TGTTGCCTATTTTGACCATGAATGTTCTGCCGTACAGAAAAAAAAAGTGATTTTAGTTAATGAGGGCGGGAAGTTATATTTTATCATTTTGTGCAGTAAGCCAGCATGCCACACCTTGTCAAAAGCCTTAGAGATGTCGAGAAGCCCATAGATGTAGAATAACATACATAGATTGGCCTTAGCGCCCGAAAAATGACATACAAAAAGGTATGCAAAATGCTTGACTTTTTTTTTTGTGGGACTTCTTTTTTATGAGAATTCCCCGCACTTAAGATTAATGTAGTTAATCACACGAGAAACCACGGTTATACATACTACATGAAATTTGCTGTACGTCGAAAATTAATAAAATACAAAACTTCACTTTAAATAGATATAAACCAGCGTTCCTATAAATGGTGACCACAACGTTCGTATACATTCTAAAGGCTTAAGGCATCATCACCGGGTAGCTTTATGTAAATTTACAGAATGTTCTGGCTCAAGTGTTTGATACTTGGCCAGGATTCATCGTGTTAAGACCTAGCCGAATTAGTGATTGGATGTCTCTGCTCTCTTAACAGCTAACTTATGATGGAGTGTCGACTTTGCTTATGTTCTGTGCCAGTGGAGTGTTCCATTCCTATTTGTTCGTACTCTGACTTTTTAGCGAAACACGTTTGGAGCTGCCGTCAGCCACAGGTTGGTTAAACAACTTATTCGCATGGCATCATAGATTTAGAATACATAGATATTATGTCCCTCCATACTTTTGGTAAACAAAAATCGTCGCAAGAGTAGGGATGAATAGACAGAACCCGAGACTCGAATAACAAAGAAGTAACGTTTTTTTCAAAACTGAGTGTCTTAGTTAGAGTCTAAATTTTTTTAGAGCGTGAGGGCATATCTAAACTATTCTACATCTATGCATGTCGTGCTCTAATACTCTAACCTTATATGGATGCGAAAAGAATAGTTAAAATGTATATCTACTTTGCAGGTGAAAAATCACGACAGATTGCCAGATACAATATGTTTGTCTTGTGAATCCAAACTCAAATTGTTCACCAAAAAAATACCTGCACTAAAAATGATGAAATGGCAAGACTAAAACTAACCGGATGCTTGGATATTAAAGTGGAAAAAGTTTTACTTGACGATTTGATTTGGAAAGATGAGGGTTTTGATCAAAATTTACAACTGTGTAAGTCACCTGTTGATGGTGAAAGTGATTCTGAAAAAATCCTACAAACGAAGTAAATGATCATCCACCCAATCTGTGCAATACACAATATAATGATGAACAAAAATATTCACCGGTAATATTTCCATAATGGTGGGATATAAATTATTAGTTTAAAATATGAATTCACGGAGTTGATGTAGAATTTCATTTGAACATCTTTTGAAGAGTCATGTATAAATATAATGGTTTGATTTTCAGATGGACATAGAAAAATTAAACACACATGTGAATCTTCAACCTTAAAAAAAACCATACAAATGTGAAATTTGTTTAAAATGTTTTGCAATGAAATATAAATTAACAGGACATATGAGAATTCACACTGGGAAAAAACCATACATATGTGCAATTTGTTCAAAAAGTTTTGCAATGAAATATAAATTAATAGGACATATGAGAATTCACACTGGGGAAAAACCACACAAATGTGCAATTTGTTCAAAAAGTTTTGCAATAAGGTCCCTTTTAAATCGACATATAAGAATTCACACTGGAGAAAAACCATACAAATGTGAAATTTGTTCAAAAAAGTTTTGAAATGAAATATAAATTAATAGGACATATGAGAAGTCACACTGGAGAAAAAAACCACACAAATGTGAAATTTGTTCAAAAAAATTTTACAATAAAAACATACATTAATACGACATATGAGAATTCACACTGGGGAAAAACCATGCAAATGTGAAATTTGTTCGAAATTTTTTGCAACAAAAGGTTCATTAATAAGACATATGAGAATTCACTCTGGGAAAAAACCATACAAATGTGAAATTTGTTCAAAAAGTTTTGCATTAAAAGATGCATTAATAAAACATAATTTGAGAATTCACATGGATAAACCACACAAATGTGAAATTTGGAAATGTTTTGCCATATGCACCCAATTAAACCGACATATAAGAATGATACACTGGGAAAAAACCATACAAATGTAAAATTTATTTCAAAAAGTTTTGCAATGAAATATAAATTAATAGGACATATGAGAATTCACACTGGGGAAAAACCATACAAATGTGAAATTTGTTCAAAAAGTTTTGCATTAAACAGCATTTTGAAACAACACTTGAGAATTCATACTGAGCAATTTAAAACGAGACAACTCACACTGGAAAAACCATACAAATGTGAAATTTGTTAAAAAAGTTTTGAAATGAAATATAAATTAATAGGACATATGAGAAGTCACACTGGAGAAAAACCACACAAATGTGAAATTTGTTCAAAAATTTTACAACAAAACATACATTAATACGACATGAGAATTCACACTGGGAAAAACCATGCAAATGTGAAATTTGTTCGAAATTTTTTGCAACAAAAGGTTCATTAATAAGACATATGAGAATTCACTCTGGGAAAAAACCATACAAATGTGAAATTTGTTCAAAAAGTTTTGCATTAAAAGATGCATTAATAAAACATAATTTGAGAATTCACACTGCGGATAAACCACACAAATGTGAAATTTGTTCGAAATGTTTTGCCATATGCACCCAATTAAACCGACATATAAGAATGATACACTGGGGAAAAACCATACAAATGTAAAATTTATTTCAAAAAGTTTTGCAATGAAATATAAATTAATAGGACATATGAGAATTCACACTGGGGAAAAACCATACAAATGTGAAATTTGTTCAAAAAGTTTTGCATTAAACAGCATTTTGAAACAACACTTGAGAATTCATACTGGGAAATAACAATACAAATGTGAAATTTGCTCAAAATCTTTTGAAATGAACGGCAATTTAAAACGAGACATGATCACTCACCCTGGGGAATAACTATACAAATGTGAAATTTTCTCAAATTTTTTTGCAATAAAACAATTTAAAACTTTATATGAAATGTCACACTGAAGAAAAAGTTTTGCCTACCTTATGTGTAACGAGAATCTTCCTTCCTATTTCTGACTATTCTGACTTACTAGTTAATTTGTGAATCACATCTAGAGCTACTGACACCCACAAGTTGGTTCCTTAACTTATTCGCATGATAAGTAATAAGCATATTTAAGTAATATGCTAAAATAATAATGCAATGTGTATTTTCTTTGCAGGTGAAAAAACACAACTGGCTGCCCAATACAGTATGTTTATCTGGGGAATCAAGCTCAAATCGCTCATTAATTTTAAGAAGACCTGTGTTATAATATAATAACAAAATTTAATTTAAATTGACTCTTGTGCATGAATTTAGTTAGATTTTGTGAACACTATTGAACCCATCAATGCACAAAGTAAACCCTGAAAAATTAAACACTAACACTTCTGGTAGACCCGTTCACCAATTAATGGCTGCCACTATTCGCTCCAGAGTGAAGTGTTTTTCTTTAGTTGAAACATGGACTCCGACGTGGAGGACATCGCAGACGATGACTACATCAAAGATATCGCCATTATTGGATGCATTCAATATTGACATCTCGCCAGCACCATGGACCCATTTTATACACATTTTGAAGAGCTTAAAGTACATGAAGAAAATCATGATCAAATGTCTGATATAATCTTTTACAACCCTGGCATTTCTTGTGGTATATATACGCATGTTCAATTGTTGTAAAGACACTTGTGAATCTATGCTTGTGCAATGACACTTGTGGGTTACCCTTTTCATAAATTGTGGTGATCTCTGAGAAGCACTATCGTAACTACATACATAGTATTCTCTTTCTATGTAGTTTAAATTATTAAATATAGTGTTTATTTACAGTATCTAAAAATTGTTTTTCTGTAAACCATCCTGACATCCTGAAAACCTCCCCTTTGGCTGCTTTCCATCTATCAGTAAAATTCTATACGACAAAAAAAAAGTTTACCCACACCCTTCCTACTATATGATCATTTTCAGCCATTCACCATCCACTCTTGGATGAAGGCCTCTCTAATCCTCTTCCATTCCTGTCTGTCTTGAGCAATCTGCATCCACACATTCTTCTCCATTCATCAGCCCATCGTCCACTCTGTCTACCTTGCTTTCTTTCACATCCTCTCGGATACCATTCCAGTATTTCTCGCGTCCATCTGCCATCCATTGTTGGTCACTTTGGTCACTCTTCCTAACCATGTATTCCTCTTACAATCTCTTCTTGTTATACCACGCACAAATCTTTCCATGCTTCTCTGTGTGTACTGGATTTTACGCAACATTCTTAAATTTCCCATCTATGTACACGTCATAATTGGTGGTACGCATTGGTCGCATGCCTTCTTTTTTAAGCATAGTAGGATGTTGGATTTAAAAACTGTTCATTCTTCCAAAAGCGCTCCATCCTAATTTCATTATTCGTTTTATCTCTTCTTCTTTACATCCAGTCATGTTCACCAATTAACCTAGGTATAAATAATTATCAAGCTATAGTGATAGGGGTCACCAATTATAAGAACGCTGGTTTAGGTGTGTATGCAACGTTCATATTTTCATATAAGGTTGGTTGCCAACAGTCATTTCGACCAGGAGACTCCGGGTTTGGCGATTGCATACGAATTGACTGATTTCGACCATTGATTGGCGAGTAAACGAGAGGCAAATAAGAGTATCCTCCAGGCGCGTGCGGTGGACTTTTATCCCTCTCGGGCACTCATGTGTGTTAGCGTTTGGTAAAAAGAGTGAGTGAAAAGACGAGGTATGCGGTCTGGTTCACATGCTCTCATCTTCGGCCTATGGTGCTATGCAGTCGTCTGGGGGTAGGCCGTCTATGATCGTCGTAATTAATTGTATTATTATTTTATCATTAAAAAAGAGGTAGGATTAAAGTTTCTTAAGTGTCTGGCCAAAGATGCAGGTATCTCATTTCATACGGCGTTAAATTCCATATCGGCAACATCTCCAATAAGTCGAAATAATCGCAATCAACATAATCAAGCTTTAATAATAATAAGTACTACTTTAGAGGTTTTTTTTGTAAAGGCTTCTAAAAAGCAGTTTGTACAATAACGAATAAATAAAACAGCATCAAATATTCCATTAATTATATTTTTACAAAAATTAATAAGACTAGCTCCATTTTTTCATACTAGTGCAAAACTTTTTTAAAATAAAATTCGAGAATCGGTTGTACGATTCCATTCAAGATAAAAAAAGTCAATGTTAATGTGCTAAAGCTTTTAAATTCCAGTTAATCACCAAACACTTTGAAGACATTTCGCATATGTATTGTTTTTTCCCCAGTGCGATGTTTCGTGTTGTATTAATTCACTGACACATAGAAATATGTACATTATTATGATTTTTCTCCGGTGTGAATATTCATAATGTGCAGTGTTAAGCTCGATTTTTTTCTAAAACTTTTTGAGCACACTTCACATTTAAATGGTTTTTTCCAGTGTGAATATTCATATGTTGTTTTGATTCACCGTTTGTTGCAAAACATTTTAAGCAGATTTCACATTTATATGGCTTTTCTCCAGTGTGAAACATCATATGTTGTTTTAAATGCTGTTTTGTTAAAAAACATTTTGTACAAATTTCACACTTGTGTGGTTTATCTCCAATGTGAATACTCAGAATGTGGAGCTGTAAGCCAGCTTTCGCTCCGAAACATTTTGAGCACACTTCACATTTAAATGGTTTTTCGCCAGTGTGAATACTCATGTGTCGTTTTAAATGGTGGTTTCGTACAAAACATTTTGGGCACATTTCACACTTGTATGGTTTTTCTCCACTGTGAATATTCATATGTGTTTTTAAATCACCATTTGTTCCAAAACATTTCGAACAGATTTCACATTTATATGGCTTTTTTCCTGTATGAATGTGAATATGTCTTTTTAAATTGCGGATTGCTGAAAAACATTTTGAACAATTTTCGCATTTGTATTGTTTTTCCCCAGTGTGATGTTTCTCTCCTTCCATCTACAAAATAAAAGCGAAAACATTGTTTAATACTTTTTACTATCAAATAACGATTAAGTAATAATTTCAATTTGCCCATGCTGAAAATATTACCGGTGAACATTTTGGTTCATTAATATAATGTTTATTGCACGCTGAAAGTTCGCTGATATTTGGGGGTTTTTTTTCTTGATTTGGACGGTGATCTTTTACTTCATTTGTAATAATTTGTTTTGAATAGTTTCCGTCTAGATCAGTTGATTGTCTTTCATCACCCGTATTATCAGCAGGGCAATTATACGGTGATGAGTTAGTATCAAACCCGTCATCCTCACAAACTGGATCATCTAATAAAACTTCCTCCACTTTAATATCTAAGCATTCGGTTAGTTTTAATCTAGCCATTTCATCATTTTGAAGACAGGTCTTTTTAAAATTGATGAGCGATTTTAAGTTGTATTCACAAGACAAGCATATTATATCTGATAGCCGATCGTGTATTTTCACCTGCAAAGTAAATACATTAAAATTATCATAAGTATTAAGTGGTAGATGAGTATGTAATATGAATAAGTCAAGTAACCACCTGTGGCTGATGGCATCTCCAGATGTGTTTCCCTAGTAGGTCTGAATAGACATTAATGGGGACAGAAGATTCCTGTGATACAGAATGTAGACAAAGCCGACACTCCATTGTGTTGTAAACTTTTTTCCCAGTGTGATATTTCGTATGTAGGGCTAATTGCAAGTTTGTTACAAAAGATTCCGAACAAGATTCACATTTGTATGGGTTTTTTCTGGTATGAATTCTCATATGCTGTTTTAGATGATGTTTTGCTACAAAACATTTTGAGCACATTTTGCATTTGTACGGTTTTTCACCAGTGTGAATATTGATATGTCTTTTTAAATCATCATTTGTTCCAAAGCATTTAGAACAAATTTCACATTTGTATGATTTTTCCCCAGTGTGAATATTCATATGTCTTTTTAGATGTTGGTTTTTTAAAAAACATTTTGAGCAAATTTCACATTTGTATGATTTTTCCCCAGTTTGAATTTTTTCATGTTGATTGCACGCTGAAAGTTCCTCTCGATTTGAAAGGTGATCTTTTACTTCGTTTGTAGAAATTTGTTTTGAATAACTTTCGTCTAACCCGCTTGATTGTCTTTCCTCAGCCGCGTAATTAGCATGGGAATTATATAGTGGTAAGTTGGTATCTAAAGCCTCATCCTCATAAACTGAATCGCCTAGTTTAACTTCTTCCACTTTTATATCTGAGCATTCGCTTAGTCTCAGTCTTCCCATTTTATCATTTTGAATACAAATATTTTTAAAATTGATAAGCGATTTCAAGTTGGATTCACACGACAAGCATATTATATTTGGCAGCTCGGTGTTTTCTGTGACCTGCAAGGTAAATTCGATTTAATATATTATTTTTGGGTCTAATTTAGATGAAAGTATGTCATGTGAATTAGCTGAGTTACCAACCTGTAGTTTACAGCAGTTCCAGATTTGTTTTGCTAGTAAATCAGAACAGCCAGCAATAGGGATGGATAATTCCTGTGACACAGAATCTAGACAAAGCCGACACTCCATTGCACTTTTCTCTCAATAGTTCACAATCTCCAGTATTCAGAACTCCTAGTGTCAAAATGACAGCTCGACTTCAATTACAATATTGTACCAACGTGAGAATTATACACTAGTCAATGATGGCAAATAAGTGGTACGCCTGGTATTTTTGACGGCACGCCGAAGAATTCAATGTATGTATGTACATATCTATAAAAATTTTGGTTTATTTTTAATATTAGAAAAAGTTATTCTAAATATAATATACATAATATCGACATTATTTGGTACTTATCTGTCATAGCAGCACATCAGTCGCACTGTGAATCAGGTATGGGAAATATAGAAGTTGACGATCGTATGCTCTGCGGGTTGATATGGCCGAATGGAAAATATAAACGAATAATCTAGAAAACGTGTAAGGTCTAATACGAATAAAATAGGATTTGATCGAACGGTAAAAATATCGAAAAATTAATTATGTATATGTAAATTAATTTTAGAAAACAAAAATAGGTACTTGTCCGTTAGCCCCACGCCGGAAGTGGTACCCCCAGTGATTGTACCTCCTACCGTTTGACAATCGCCTCCCTGAGAGTGTATTGGAGAAGCGTGTATATGTGCATTGTTGACATATTGAAACGTCAGTCAAGTGTGAAATTGACCAATAATTGAACTACGTTAATACATCAATGATTTACTTCTAGAGCAGGGCAGATAGTCTTATAACCTTCCAAGTATTCCCTGCTATGGTATACCTTGAGCTTGACGAGCTCAGCGCTCCCATGTACGAACGATGACAGCCGACAGCCGATACGATTATACTTAAAATCATTTGAGTTTAGGACTACTAGTTTGAATCCAATGAACAACCGAGTGAAGAATGAACCTTCACAGCAAACTGTAACTTTGCTATAGGCCAGTGAGTACATCTTCGATTGCGACGAGACATTCGTTTGGGTATTAGAGATTTTTAAGAGAGACTCGGTTCAAAGTGGGCCGGCATCCACCAGGATCGATAACCTAGACATAGGTGGTGTAGTAGGTGGTATAGGTGGTAGTGGTATGACATGCGGTATAGGCGATTACAATTTTCATTTATTTATTGGTCATGTTTGAAGGTTTACATATTTATAAACTTGTCAAGTTTATTTTTTACATATTGTCCATCATCGTTGAATTGACATTTGAAATTTTAATTGTTTTCAGACTTTGATGACATCGCTTCTTGACATCTTGGACTGCGACTAGACAAATTCTACGACGAGTTCGTTTTACTATCGCAGAATTCGCAAGTTCAAAGTACCGCCAGAGCAGATCTGCGTTCGCCGTCGACCGAGATCGATAACGATTACATATTCATTTATTTATATACATGGGCGGGCGGCATTTCAGGTGTTTTGTGATAACAAAATACCTAGATCACTTTATTTGTAATGCTACTTTTGGAATATTATTTGTTGAATAATTTGGGGATTTGAGTGGCCTATGTGTAAATCAGAGCACTAATTGATGTTTAAAGACAATAGCTATTTCTGGCACCATCTGTTTATTGAATCTATAGCACCTACACAATTATTAAATTGCCAAATCGCTTCGAAAGTCTTAGCTGTTTCTTTCCATTTATTTATATTCAGTTGTAGGTATCTGAACAAAGCTATCAAAGGGATTCTTTGGTATTTAAAGCACCGGCTACGAAAAAAAATTCGCAAAAAAAATTTAATAAACAATCGGCAAGTACTGGTAGATAGCATCCAAAAAAATTTTGTCACCTGAACCAGAAAGTGCGCCAGACACATTTGGGAGATATGTCGCAACACATTTGAAAGATCTAAATACATTTCAGCAGAGTATAGCCCTTAAATTTATTTCAAAAAATAATTTCTTATGCCAGGATGGACAAATTATCGCTTCAATCTGCTTTTACTCTAAACTCACCCTCCTTCTATACCGTTTCAATCTTCAGCATAATCCACTTCATCAAATAGTTTCCGTACCTATAAATACTCTTCTTATCACAAGGTGTCCCCGCCAATAAAATTGCCTCTGCTCCCCAACTCAATCAAGATATCGCGAATAACAGCGCTACCGTACGTGAAGCTTGTGATGGTTTAAAAGATTTTATTGCATTTAAAAAAAAATTATTTATGTAGATATACATACCTATAGATAGTATGTATGTACATGCTTTTTTTCAATACATTTTTTAAAGAACTTTCTAGATTGATAAAAATGACGATATTTTAAACTTCATAACTTCTGCCTCTTGCTAAATATTCAGGAATAATTCTTGAAAAACGTTACCTAAATCATTATAAACTTCTGACAAATCTTTCTACAGTCTTTCTACAGATTCTCTCATGACAGTATCTTGTTTTGTTATTAATGGCCTCACCATATTCAATAGGTTGTCAAAGATGTAGTCCATTCTCAAAGGTATGATACCTTTGTGCTCTCAGGATGCGATATGTATGAAGATATTATATACATAAATATATATATTTTAAGGTTTTCAAATTTACTTTTTTTCCTATTTTCTGTACTATTACATAGATGGAGTTATAATACATGCAAGCCAAAGTAATGGGAAGAATAATTATAAATATCGTTTATGAAATCCAAATATGCCAAAGTTTACTTTTGAAAAAAATTAAGTTAATCAACATCACAATTGTTCAAATCCCAGGATGAGTAAAATGTTTAAAGAAAAAAAAAACTTAAAACTAAACTAAATTGTATATAATATGTTTAAACAAATGTTTAAACTAAACTAAATTGTATATAATACTAGCTGAATTGCCGGCGTTGCTCGAGGGGTGAAAGTTTATGAATGAAAAAACCCCGACCCTTTCCAAAACCCACCTACGGTCTGACTTAGGGTATCATGAGATAGTATACCAAGTTTGGCGGTTCCAAGTTGAAAACTGTAGATTTGCATTGGAACGACAAACAAACAAACATTGAATTTTATATAGTAGTTGTAGACAATAAAAATTATATTTTTAAGTTTTAAAAGTATATTTCACATAAGATTGAAAACAACATAAAATACAAAGTAGATTTAACAAATAATTTATCAAGCTATTTAAAATTTTCTTTTCCAGTAACTTCGACGAGTTTCACGGGTATTCAAAGAATATTACTCTTTGATTCCTTATTATCAGAATGTTTAAATTAATAGAATAGATGTTAAGCCCGCCTTGAGGAGTCACTATCCAGTCAGATACTGCCTCCTCAAGACCCTCAAATGAGGCCACCACCCCCCCAAAGAAGAGACCTTTCATTGGAGAAATAACCACAATGAATAGACCTTTCGTTGGAGACAACAGTTGTCCAGCAAATAATAAACTATTGTTATTAATGCTGAAGCAACTGCACATCACTGCTTTTAAATATAAAACTGATAATTTGTTAATAAAATAGTAATTACTATAAATATTATAGTAATACTTACATATATGATAACCTAACCAAACTGAACTCTTTTCCGTACCATTTAATAGTCATCTTTAACAATAAAAAGACATTTTAACAAACTCCACTGTTGGAATATGGTTGGATTTTAATCGCTCTTGGGCAAGTATGTATGTATGCTTTGTGTTGACACTCGAAAAATCTCCGAATTTAATGATTCACTACACTGATACAGTGTGATTCACTGCTCACTACCTGTTTTACTCGTCAGTTGCTTCTTAGCTTTTTCTTGACTTTGCCTAATAATTTCAATTGTAATATGACATACTGCTTTTATTTCATCGAATATCTCGTCATTATTCATTTGCCGTTCAATATTTTTTGGAGATTTTTAGAAATTCAATCTCATTTGTATTGTAAGTGTTGTAGTGTTGTAAGTCGAGAATACTCTCGACTTACAACACTACATATGTATGTATGTATGTATAATTTTTCAAATTTTTTTAACACAGATAACTGTGTACAATGATCTCTAAATTTCTCGATCTTTTTACTATATCACGTGTCACTTAACCGTCTGGTAATTTGTTTTAATTAAGATGAAAGACCTTGACCTCGTCTTGATTACGCTAGATTTCTTTTGCTCTAAAAGAGTGCCATTTTTGTTTGAAACTTTTACCAAAGGTTTTATTTCAAATTTTTAATAAAATCTGGAGGCATCGATATTCTATCTGTAGATTCTTCTTGGTGTTATGCAATGACACTGATAGGGTCTAGGACTCTAGGGAGTCCTAGTCACGAAATTCTATTTTAAAAATTAGATATACCTAGATATACCTAATACCGTAGGTGGGTTTTGGAAGGGTTGAGGGTTTTTTTCATTCATAAACTTTCACCCTTTCGAGCAACGCCGGGCAATTCAGCTAGTATTATATACAATTTAGTTTAGTTTTAGTTTTTTGTTTAAACATTTTACTCATCCTGGGATTTGAACAATTGTGATGTTGATTAACTTAATTTTTCAAAATAAACTTGGTGGCATATTTGGATTTCATAAACGATATTTATAATTATTCTAATTACTTTGGCTTGCATGTATTATAACTCCATCTATGTAATAGTACAGAAATTTGTATAGGAAAAAAAAAAATTTGAAAACCTTAAAATATATATATTTATGTATATAATATCTTCATACATATCGCATCCCGAGAGCACAAAGGTATCATACCTTTGAGAATGGACTACATCTTTGACAACCTATTGAATATGGTGAGGCCATTAATAACAAAACAAGATACTGTCATGAGAGAATCTGCGAGTACTGTAGAAAGATTTGTCATAACGTTTAGATATTTAGCAAGAGGCAGAAGTTATGAAGTTTAGCGTAGCAATATCGTCACAATTTTTATCAAGAATTATTCCTGAAACATGTTGGGCTATCTAGAAAGTTCTTAAAAAATGTATTGAAAAAAGCATGTACATACATACTATCTATAGGTATGTATATCTACATAAATAATTTTTTTTTTAAATGCAATAAAATCTTTTAAACCATCACAAGCTTCACGTACGGTAGCGCTGTTATTCGCGATATCTTGATTGAGTTGGGGAGCAGAGGCAATTTTATTGGCGGGGACACCTTGTGATAAGAAGAGTATTTATAGGTACGGAAACTATTTGATGAAGTGGATTATGCTGAAGATTGAAACGGTATAGAAGGAGGGGGTGAGTTTAGAGTAAAAGCAGATTGAAGCGATAATTTGTCCATCCTGGCATAAGAAATTATTTTTGAAATAAATTTAAGGGCTATACTCTGCTGAAATGTATTTAGATCTTTCAAATGTGTTGCGACATATCTCCCAAATGTGTCTGGCGCACTTTCTGGTTCAGGTGACAAAATTTTTTGGATGCTATCTACCAGTACTTGCCGATTGTTTATTAAATTTTTGCGAATTTTTTTCGTAGCCGGTGCTTTAAATACCAAAGAATCCCTTTGATAGCTTTGTTCAGATACCTACAACTGAATATAAATAAATGGAAAGAAACAGCTAAGACTTTCGAAGCGATTTGGCAATTTAATAATTGTGTAGGTGCTATAGATTCAATAAACAGATGGTGCCAGAAATAGCTATTGTCTTTAAACATCAATTAGTGCTCTGATTTACACATAGGCCACTCAAATCCCCAAATCCATTATTCAACAAATAATATTCCAAAAGTAGCATTACAAATAAAGTGATCTAGGTATTTTGTTATCACAAAACACCTGAAATGCCGCCCGCCCATGTATATAAATAAATGAATATGTAATCGTTATCGATCTCGGTCGACGGCGAACGCAGATCTGCTCTGGCGGTACTTTGAAACCGAGTACTTTGGCGGTACTTTGAACTTGCGAATTCTGCGATAGTAAAACGAACTCGTCGTAGAATTTGTCTAGTCGCAGTCAAGATGTCAAGAAGCGATGTCATCAAAGTCTGAAAACAATTAAAATTTCAAATGTCAATTCAACGATGATGGACAATATGTAAAATAAACTTGACAAGTTTATAAATATGTAAACCTTCAAACATGACCAATAAATAAATGAAAATTGTAATCGCCTATACCGCATGTCATACCACTACCACCTATACCACCTACTACACCACCTATGTCTAGGTTATCGATCCTGGTGGATGCCGCCCACTTTGAACCGAGTCTCTCTTAAAATCTCTAATACCCAAACGAATGTCTCGTCGCAATCGAAGATGTACTCACTGGCCTATAGCAAAGTTACAGTTTGCTGTGAAGGTTCATTCTTCACTCGGTTGTTCATGGATTCAAACTAGTAGTCCTAAACTCAAATGATTTTAAGTATAATCGTATCGGCTGTCGGCTGTCATCGTTCGTACATGGGAGCGCTGAGCTCGTCAAGCTCAAGGTATACCATAGCAGGGAATACTTGGAAGGTTATAAGACTATCTGCCCTGCTCTAGAAGTAAATCATTGATGTATTAACGTAGTTCAATTATTGGTCAATTTCACACTTGACTGACGTTTCAATATGTCAACAATGCACATATACACGCTTCTCCAATACACTCTCAGGGAGGCGATTGTCAAACGGTGGGAAGCACTTCCTACTTCCGGCGTGGGGCTAACGGACAAGAACCCAAAAATAACACAATTGATGCAATTTTAGAAGAGTATGGGCATACAACATTGAGGTTACCCCCGTATCACTCAGACCTTAATCCAATAATAGAAAAAATATGAGCGATTAAGGAATATTTGGCATCGAAAAATGTTGAAATGACAATGGAGAGCGTAAAAAAATGATATAATAACATACTAGTGGAGAAATGTTTGCGATCGCACAAAAAAGGTGGAAAAAGAATATCAAATTATAGTCAACGACACCAGATTTTGAATCAGACGGTTCGTTTGTCGAGTCAGACCCAATGTACTTTTATTTAGATTTCAAAAATAAATTTTTAAATTTCTTTTGTATTTTATTGTAAAATTTTGATTGAATTCATTTTTATTTTTAGTTATATTTCCAACAACAACTTATTAAATATATATGCACTAAGCATATAAAATTAAATATATATGCACTAAGCATATAAAATTAAATATATATGCACTAAGCATATAAAATTAAATATATATGCACTAAGCATACTTTCTAGTCACCATGTTGTTACTACCATGCTTGCAGAATGCACGCTGAAACTCTTCCGTTATATTCAATAAATAGGTAAAAGACAATTTTTTGTTTTATTTTGGCACATTGACCAAATCCTATTGGCTATCTCTGAACTAGGTGTTGTAAAATCGGCTGACTATGAATTAAACTTGGTTGAAGTTTGCTGAAGTAAACTAGAAAACTGGCCATTATTGATCGGTGTTAGCCAGTTCCCCATACCTCTCCTTGCTTTCTGGCAGACACCTGCTATCCATTCGTCAAATTCTATACTACAAAAAACTACGACTGCCAGCCGCCACATGCGCTCGCCAGCACCAAACCAAGACTTTAGACTCTCTATTATGTGGCAGTGTATAACAAGGCGTTATACATAAATAGATGAACGAGCATTCATTGAAACAACATTAAAATAATGTACCATCAACAATATTTACTTTATTCATACCGGATAAAGTATTGTGATCGTGCGAAAATTCAACGTCAAGATTTTTTTATACTATGTACTGTTAAGAATAAATTTTTTAAATGAAATGCACTTTATTAGAAAAAGACTGGAACAATTGCATTAATATAAGAAAAAAAGAAGTTGCTTTAGGTTCTGCCACCATCATTTCAATGTGCGGAAATGTGCCTTAATTCTAATATCGCAAATTTCGATGTAACATTTTGTTTGAATTCACTGTTTGATGGAAATCATGGTGAACCGATTTTACATTACACTATTACATATTATGGTTTACTCCAGTGTGAATACTCATAATATGTTTTTTTAAAGTCGATCTCACTCCAAAACATTTTGAGCATATTTCACACTTGTGTGGTTTTTCACCAGTGTGTATTTTTACGTGACTTTTTAAATTTCGGAGTGCCGAAAAACATCTTGAACAGATTTCACATTTATGTGGTTTTTCTCCCATATGTGTATTGACATGTGTTTTCAAATCACCATTTCTTGCAAAACATTTGGAACAGATTTCACATTTGTATGGCTTTTCTCCAGTGTGTATATTGCTATGTGTTTTTAAATCACTATTATTTCTAAAATATTTTGAACAGATTTCACATTTGTATTTCCCAATGTGACAATTCATATGTTGTTTTAAATCACCATTTGTTGTGAAGCATTTAAAACAGATTTTACATTTGTGTGGCTTTTCTCCGGTATGAATTCTCATATGCAGTTTTAAACAATCGTTTCTCGCAAAACATTTTGAACACATTTCACATTTGTATGGTTTTTCACCAGTGTGAATTGGCATATGTTGCTTTAAATGCTGATTTGTTACAAAACATTTTGAACAGATTTCACATTTGTATGGCTTTTCTCCAGTATGAGTATTGATATGTCGTTTTAATTCAATGGATGATGCAAAACATTTTAAACAGATTTCACATTCGTATGGCTTTTTTCCGGTATGATTTATCATATGCTGTTTTAGATTATGATTTCTTAAAAAGGATTTTGAACACATTTTACATTTGAATGGTTGTTCACCAGTGTGTATATTCATATGTCGTTTGAGGTACTGGTTTTTTAAAAAATATTTTGAGCAAATTTCACATTTGTATTGTTTTCTCCCAGTTTGACTTTTCTTATGTTTATTGCACCCTGAAAGTTCATCGATGTTTGAGCTTTTTTCCTCTAGATTTGAACAGTGATCTTTTGCATCATTTGTTATTATTAGTTTTGAATATGTTCCGAGTTTACTGCTAGATTGTATCTCATCGCCCGCTTCATCAGCAGACGAACCATATGATTGTTCTGTATTACCACCATGTAACGGTAAATTGACAACTAAATCCTCATCCTCATTAACCGAGTCGTCTAGTAAAATTTCTTCCACTTTAATATCTAAGCATTCGGTTAGTATCAGTCTTGCTTTATCATCATTTTGGAGACAAGTCTTTTTAAAATTGATGAGCGATTTTAAGTTGGATTCACATGACGAGCATATTATATCTGACAGCTGGTCGTGTATTTTCACCTGCAACGTAAATACATCGAAATTGTTATAATTATCAGTGGCAGACTTGGATGATAATATGCCATATGAATAAGCCAAACAAACAACCTGTGGATGAAAGCAGCTCCAGATGTGTTTCCTTAGTAAGTCTGAATAGACAATAATTGAAACGGAAGATTCCTGTGAAACAGAACGTAGACAAAGCCGACACTCCATTGCGCTTTACTCTTTATAGTTCACAATTTTCAGTATTCAGTATTCGAAGTGTCAAAGTGACACCTAAACTTCAATTGTACCAACGTAGGAATTATAGACTAGTGGTACGGAATCGGCTGACTATGAATTAAAATTGGTTGAAGTTTATAAAAAATAAAAATATATATCTCATCCCGATATACCATCTGTAAATGCGATTTTTTCATGAACCGGGTGTCTTTATTTCGCCTTCATTAAGTTTCAATTTGTCTTTTGAAAATTATATTTATGGGAGGCATCAAATGGTCGTTTTGAAAGTAAAACCACAAGTTTTCACATAAAGCGAACTGAATGATTTGATCAGACATTTAGATCTTCCGAAGGATGCTGCACAGATTCTGGGATGAAGACTTTAGGATAAACATTTACTGGATCCAGGAGCATCGTTTGCTTGGTACAGCAACCGTGAGAAAGATTTCGTGCCTGACTTGGTAGCCAAAAACTGTGTACAATTGTACAGTATACACCAGTGGTCGGGAACCTTTTTCGATCTAAGAGCCAAATTAGGGAAAACCTTGAAAATTGTTAAATTTGAAAGACGCAACATATTATCTTCGGATTATATATTCAAAATTAAATTAAATGTTACTCGTTTATGAAATAGATAGCAGTAAGAAATAAGTGATATTTCTTACTGCTATCTATTCTGGTAATCTGGAATCTGGTAATAAAAAATGTTGATTGGCTCGAGATTCGGAGATTTGAAGATTTGAACTGGACGACTACTTAGAAATATCTGAAAGCTGAAAAGTACTACGAATGAAAGATAAAATACCCAACTATAGATTCCAATATTCATTTTGAACAAGCAAAGCAAAGCGAGATTTCGGAGATTTGAACTGGACGACTACTTAGAAATATCTGAAAGCTGAAAAGTACTACAAATGAAAGATAAAATACCCAACTATAGATTCCAATATTCATTTTGAACAAGCAATTGACAGATTTTGAGACATTGAACGAACAACACCAAGAAATAGAAAAATCGCGTGATTTAAAAAACACATATATCTCCGAATCTCGAGCCAATCAAGATTTTTTATTACCAAATTCGTGTTCACTGGGCATAGATCTATAAGAAAAGTCATATCTCGTCTCGGAAACAAAGAAAAAGTCGTCATTTGTCGAACAGTGTAATCTGTGTCAATTCTCCCCAGCATTAGCCCGGATTACAGGGAGTTTACTGTATTATGGTTTACTCCAGCGTGAAATTTCATAATATGTTTTTTTAAAGACCCTTGCGATCCATAACATTTTGAACACGTTTCACACTTGTATAGGTTTTCACCAGTGTGTGTATTAATATGATTTTTTAAACTCCGGATCCCAGAAAAACATCTTGAACAGATTTCACATTTATGTGGTTTTTCTCCCATGTGTGTATTGACATGTGCTTTTAAATCACCATTTCTTCCAAAACATTTGGAACAGATTTCACATTTGTATGGCTTTTCTCCCGTGTGTATATTGATATGTCTTTTGAAATCACTATTTCTTCCAAAACATTTGGAACAGATGTTACATTTGTATGGCTTTTCTCCAGTGTGTACATTGATTGTATGTGTTTTTAAATCACAATTACTTCTAAAATATTTTGAACAGATTTTACATTTGAATTTCCCAGTGTGAAAATTCATATGTTGTTTAAAATCACTATTTCTTGTGAAGCATTTAAAACAGACTTTACATTTGTATGGTTTTCCTCCAGTATGAACTCTCATATGCAGTTTTAAACAATCGTTTCTTGCAAAACATTTTGAACACATTTCACATTTATATGGTTTTTCACCTGTGTGAAATGACATATGTTCTTTTAAATACTGATTTGTTGTAAAACATTTTGGACAGCTTGTACATTTGTATAGCTTTTCTCCAGTGTGGATTTTCATATGCAGTTTTAAAGAAAAGTTTCTTGTAAAACATTTTGAACACATTTCACATTTATATGGTTTTTCACCAGTATGAATTGGCATATGTCGTTTTAGACACCGGTTTTTCAAGAAACATTTTGAGCAAATTTCACATTTGAAAGTTTGACTTTTTTTACTTTTCATATGTATGTTGTACCCTGAAAGTTCATCGAGGTTTGGGTTATATTTTACTTCATTTTTTATTATTAGTTTTGAATATTTTCCGAGTTCACTGCTAGATTGTGTCTCATCGCCCGCTTCATCAGCAGACGAACCATATGATTGTTCTGTATTACCACCATGTAACGGTAAATTGACATCTAAATCCTCATCCTCATTAACCGAGTCGTCTAGTAAAACTTCTTCCACTTTAATATCTAAGCATTCGGTTAGTATCAGTCTTGCTTTATCATCATTTTGGAGACAAGTCTTTTTAAACTTGATGAGCGATTTTAAGTTGGATTCACATGATGAGCATATTATATCTGACAGCTGGTCGTGTATTTTCACCTGCAACGTAAATACATTGAAATTGTTATAATTATCAGTGACAGACTTATGTATATGAAAGTATGCCTTATGAATTAACTAATTAACCAACCTGTGGATGAAAATAGCTCCAGATGTGTTTCCTTAGTAAGTCTGAATAGACATTAATAGAGACGGAAGATTCCTGTGACACAGAACGTAGACAAAGCCGACACTCCATTGCGCTTTACTCTCTATAGTTCACAATTTTCAGTATTCAGTATTCGAAGTGTCAAAGTGACACCTAAACTTCAATTGTACCAACGTGGGAATTATAGACTAGTGGTATGAAATCGGCTGACTATGAATTAAAATTGGTTGAAGTTTACTAAAAAACGCACCCCGCACCCCTCCTTCTCTTCTGGCCCACGCCAGCTTTCCACATATTCGTCAAATTCTATACTCTAAAAAACTATGATTTTTATTTTTACCACACGTAATATTTTTTCACGATGAATGCTATTTAACTCAAAAAATAAAATATATATCTCATCCCGATATACCATCTGTAAATGCGATTTTTTCATGAACCGGGTGTCTTTATTTTGCCTTCATTAAGTTTCAATTTGTCTTTTGAAAATGATATTTATGGGAGGCATCAAATGGTCGTTTTGAAAGTAAAACCACAAGTTTTCACATAAAGCGAACTGAATGATTTGATCAGACATTTAGATCTTCCGAAGGATGCTGCACAGATTCTGGGATGAATACTAGGATAAACATTTACTGGATCCAGGAACATCGTTTGCTTGGTACAGCCAGAGAAATGTAATATAATAGAAGTGGCTTCGCTAACAAAAAACGTGTCACAAACTAATATTTTTTCGTTTTTCTATATATATTTGTTGTAAAAATAGCACATGATTCGAAGCCTAATGATGCTTTATTGTAAACACGCCAATGTACCGTGAAAGGTTCATAAAAAGTGAACTACATATTTCCGTGAAACTCACAAAAATACAATGCTTATCAAACTCCAGAGGCAATAAATTAGAACCAACTGACATATTTTAGTGTTTTGGTGACGAAATTCCAATGAAATTGTTTATTTACTCACTATAATTCAGTGGTTCCCAAACTGTGGGACGTGAGCCGATTTTTGGTGGGTCGTGCAAAGTTTTTGAAATGTGATTTTTTTTTAATTGTTTGAAAATAAAGAATTCAACTATTTATAAATCGGATTTTCGTAGAATGGAGACGAAGATGATCCACGGTCGCAGTGTGTTATTTACTGCCATGTACTCGTGAACGAGAGCATGTGACCGAACAAATTGCGTCGGCATATTTACGTATTGACGTAGCATCCGCATTTGAAAAACAAGCCAATAGAATTTTATGAAAAATCTCTCCACACCTCGTACCCGATTAATTTGCGAATCGCGCAAGTCGGTAAACTACACATAATTGGCAAATCTTTAGTGCTCCTAGCAATGAAATACACGATTGGAGTTATGTTTGATGATAAGAGCAACAAAGAAGTATAGAAGTCGAAACGATTTCGCTTTCAAATAACACGATTGTAGGAATCACGACTCGCGTCAACGCAAGTTTAACTGCAAACACATGTCTCTATAACCGCGCGACTCCAAAAAGATTCCCAGGAAACAAATCTGGAACGGACATAAAAACACTGTCGCGAAAACTCAAAAAATTCCCATTAAACAAATTATCCACGCATCAAATGCATCGAACTAATTAAAAATATAAACCATTACACAACTTCACAGGAAGAGAAAACAAATAAATTATGAATTAATACCAGTGAACTAAGAGCTTCGGGAAACTTCGTAAAAATTCCCATAAAATAAAGGTCACTCATAAAGCGAACTAATTAAAACTCTCCTGTTGGCGCGTCCAATTGCAAATGCGCACTTGATTTAAATACGCTACAGTCGGCCCAGCATCGTCAGTTCTCTCTCTGATCTCACAACACGATCACATCAGCCGAGTATTTTCAACGATGACACCGCCATGCGCCATCACGAGCTACACGAGCCTACATCTACATACATCTCCGACGACGCCGAAAACCATCGCTCATTTCTCCGACAAACAATCCCACAAAGTATCACAACAGCGCCCTTATGAAAGACGTACCCTGGACCACAGCTGTTGATTCATGACACGCATCACGCTTCTTTACCACGTACTGTACTTCAAGTTGTCAAAAATAAATACTTTTAAACTACTACCACAAGTTTAATTAACATAGAGGCGGATACTACACCACATCAGTGGTGTATATTGTGGGTGTGCTAGGTGTGCGGCGTACACCCGTGAAAACCAAATACTACGTAAAGTAGTATTTTTGAAGTTTAATAATATAAAATAATGTGTTTTGTCCGTATCTTCCAAATTTATCCAGTTTGCATAAAGAAAAAACAAAAGTTTACAACTTTTCAAAACTGTTTGGAATAACTGATGTTTTGTATAATATTCTTCCATCTAAATCTTCGGACGTTTTATATTGTTTGTAAAAAAATGAATGATGTTTGGCAGCAACTGAAATACGAAAGGGATAATAATTTTGAAATGTTATGGAATTATTATATAAACTAGTGTAAGCCCTTTGAATATCAACGCCCGCTGAATTTTAAATATCGTAAAGCGCGAGTTATGGGCTGACCAGACCCATCACGTCATCGCCACGTGTTCCTAGTTATAAGATAACTAACTTTAGTAATATAAAACAAGCACACCTAACATAAGTGTATTACACATCCATTGATCGGAATTTGACATCCATTGATGAAACATATCGCACATCCGTTGATAAGCGTATTACGCATATTTATCGATCGCCACGTGTCCATAATTTCCACATCTCCACACTTTTAATGTTTACAATTACACATTCATTAATAAACCATAACGCACATCCGTTGATAAGCATTACGCATATTTATCGATCGCCACGTGTCATTTGCCACGGGACACGTTTTTTAACCTATATATTAAGATACCACAATTAACCTTATTATACTACTCATCATTTATATGAATACGTGTCAGTTACCATGACATCACCAAACCGGAGCATATAAATGCCCACACGGTTTAAGCTTAAGTTAGTTCGTAATCAACTATTGTATTGAATACTTGAATAAATCATTTTTTATTCACCAACCTCTCGCCTACAACTTAATTCGCGCTCGTAAAGCGTAAAACGAATTTTAAATATCGTAATATCGTAATAGAGATCCCCATTACCCAAATCGATCAATCCCGAATACCTTTTATGCTTTACGATACTTTTTTTTTAAATTATAACATATATAATAATTATAATTTTGTAAGTGATTTTGTAAAAATCAAAAACAAAAAAAATAATAGTTTTTATAGCGTCCTCTATATGTGGGCAAAGCAGAGTCACGATCCCTTGTATAGGTAATGTTAAAAAAAAAAAGGACTAAATTGGCCAAGGGCGATGGCAGTTTAGTCTAAGGACGTTCATCCCGAGCTTGGGGTCCTGGGTTCGATCCCCACTCGTTCTGGTTGTTTAATTATTTTTCCTCAGCGAGCGTTATCAGCAGACAGACGGATTTCGGCTATTATATATATAATGAAAAAAAATGACGATCGTGATTGTAGGCCACGAAGGTTAAGAAATTATTCAGTAGAAGATTAAACTTCATTTCGTCAATTATATTTCAAAATCTTAGTCAATTATATCGCACAAGTCGAATGTAGATTTTCTTCACTTTCCAAATTAGAATATTTCCACTTTCTCTGTGATGAAAAATATGATGAATATAAAGAAAATTTTCCAAATGTTTTAATTAATAAATTAAAAGATTTTTATGGATCACTGTTTGATTATATTCGATTGAAAAACGAACTCATTGTGCTCTATTCTAGTTCTGAATTTTCAGGGAAACCTGTTCATGAATTAATAAAATTCATGACAAAAAATAACCTCAAATCCGGTTTTAGAGAGGTGTTTAAGCTGGGAGAATTAATATTAACGATACCAAGCAGTACAGCTTCAGTACAGTTCTTTTTCTAAAAATAATAAAAACTTACTATCGAGATACGCAAAGTCGAGATAGATTATGTGGGCTTAGCTTAATTTGAATAGAAAAAAGTTATTGGTCGAATTAAAGTAGAAAGACACATTCTATGCAGACGTGATTGAAAAATTTATGTCTCAGAAACGTCGAATTGAACTTATGTATAAATAAATTTCAATAAAACATTTTTGTAATGAAAAACGTGTATTTTTCTTAATTGATAATTTTATACCCTACAGCATACACAGCACACCCGGTATTAACACCCACCGTATGCCACTGCACCACATCAACATCTACTACCCTATATTGGTGACTTCAACATCCGTTATCTCTATACACGCAGTGAAATGGCCCAGTGGGTAGAAGATGAGCTGATCCTACTCAGTTGGGTCGCGAAATTTCGTCGTTCTCAAAAGTTTGGGAAGCACTGCATTATATTATTCTTTTAACCTTAACCCCTCGAGTAGTGAATTTTTACATCAGACACATCTCAGGGGTGAGCTTTTTTTTAAATCTAAATGAACCCTATTCTACTGCGATAGGTTGTAAAATTGACAAATATAGTTTCAATTATGTGATTGGTTTGTGGAATAATAATTTCCATACAAAAAAAGTTTATCATGCACTTGGGGACTAAATAAAATACTAATTTTGGTCTTGATTATATTTGGGCCTCTGTAATAAAATAATTGAGTCACTGTCATCCATGTAGAACAAATTTTATAAGGTTAACAAATGGAAAAGAGAAAAAAATTATTCATTGTAAATTGTAAAAATTTTGTAGTATTTCACGCCCCATAAAATTTAGTTTGTGTTTCTAATACTAAGAATAAAGGTATCTCCAATAGTGCAATCTGCCTTCTGAGGACAATTTAATTCAAGAACAGTTTATTGATTTAATAAATGATGGGGGTGCAAAACATGTTTTTCATTAAATGTGTTGTAGTGATTTTTGGATTGAAATGGCACAGTCTTATCCCGATGTTGCAAAGATGGCTCTAAGAGTGCTGATTCCATTCGCAACCACCTACATATATACATATGGATGAGTGTGAGACGGCTTTTTCCACACTACTTACTCTCAAAACAGATTAGACGCGACAAATGACATGAGAGTTGCTCTGGCTAAAACAAAGCCAAACATAGAAGAACTGGTTCAGGCAAAGCAGATGCATCCATCCCATTGAAATTTTAGCTTAAATTTAATGAATATTGATTTTTTATTTTTTAATAAAAGGGTCCGCGAGCCATCGAACAATTTTTAAAGGGACCGCCACGCAAGAAATTCTAAAGAAGTTTGAGAACCGCTGATCTAGAACTAGAACTAGAGATGTGAAAAATCCACTAAAAGACTCTAAAGCTCACCCAAAAATTACTACATATTTTTCTGCCTATATCTGTGCAATTCTGATGAAAACTAATATTACTCGTGTAATCCGTGTTTTTCAATAATCTGTGTCAATTCTCCCCAGCATTAGCCAGGATTAGAGGGAGTTTACTGTCTTATGGTTTACTCCAGCGTGTATACTCGTAATATGTTTTTTTAAAGCCGATTGCGCTCCATAACATTTTGAACACGTTTCACACTTGTATGGTTTTTCACCATTGTGTGTATTAATATGACTTTTTAAATTCCGGATTCCCGAAAAACGTCTTGAACAGATTTCACATTTATGTGGTTTTTCTCCCGTGTGTATATTGATATGTGTTTTTAAATCACTACTTCTTCCAAAACATTTGGAACAGATTTCACATTTGTATGGCTTTTCTCCAGTGTGTATATTGATATGTGTTTTTAAATCACTATTATTTCTAAAATACTTTGAACAGATTTCACATTTGAATTTCCCAAAGTGACAATTTATATGTTGTTTTAAATCACCATTTGTTGTGAAGCATTTAAAACAGACTTTACATTTGTATGGCTTTTCTCCAGTATGAAGTCTCATATGCAGTTTTAAACAATCGTTTCTTGCAAAACATTTTGAACACATTTCACATTTATATGGTTTTTCACCAGTGTGAAATGGCATATGTTGTTTTAAATGCTGATTTGTTATAAAACATTTTGGACAGCTGGCACATTTGTATGGCTTTTCTCCAGTATGAATATTGATATGTCGTTTTAATTCAAATTTTGTTGCAAAACATTTTAAACAGATTTCACATTTGTATGACTTTTCACCAGTATGAATTGTCATATGCCGTTTTAGACACTGGTTTTTCAAAAAACATTTTGAGCAAATTTCACATTTGTAAGTTTGACTTTTTTGACTTTTCCAAGTTTGACTTTTCATATGTATATTGCACCCTGAAAGTTCATCGGTGTCTGGGTTATATTTTACTTCATTTTTTATTATTGGTTTTGAATAGTTTCCGAGTTCACTGCTAGATTGTATCTCATCACCCGCATCATCAGCAGACGAACCATATGATTCTTCTGTATTACCACCATGTAACGGTAAATTGACATCTAAATCCTCATCCTCGTTAACTGAGTCATCTATTAAAACTTCTTCCACTTTAATATTTAAGCATTCGGTTAGTTTCAGTCTTGCCATATCATCATTTTGGAGACATGTCTTTTTAAACTTGATGAGCGATTTTAAGTTGGATTCACACGATGAGCATATTATATCTGACAGCTGGTTGTGTATTTTCACCTGCAACGTTAATACATTGAAAATGTTATAATTGACAGTGACAGACTTATGTATATATATGAAAGTACGCCATATGAATAAACTAATTAACCAACCTGTGGATGGAAGTAGCTCCAGATGTGTTTCCCTAGTAGGTCTGAATAGACATTAATGGGGACAGAAGATTCCTGTGATACAGAATGTAGACAAAGCCGACACTCCATTGTGTTGTAAACTTTTTTCCCAGTGTGATATTTCGTATGTAGGGCTAATTGCCAGTTTGTTGCAAAACACTCTGAACAAATTTCACATTTGTATGGC
This sequence comes from Parapsyche elsis, assembly GCA_022651745.1. Lineage (NCBI taxonomy): Eukaryota > Metazoa > Arthropoda > Insecta > Trichoptera > Hydropsychidae > Parapsyche > Parapsyche elsis. The sequence continues at coordinate 688,407 of JAGVSN010000065.1, forward strand.
TTTTCTCCAGTATGAATTTTCATATGCTGTTTTAGATGATGGTTTGCTACAAAACATTTTGAGCAAATTTTACATTTGTATGGTTTTTCACCAGTGTGAATATTAATATGTTTTTTCAAATCACCACTTGTTCCAAAACTTTTTGAACAGATTTCACATTGGTGTGACTTTTCTCCGGTATGAATAGTCATATGTCGTTTTAATACATTGCTTCTAACAAAACATTTTGAACAAATTTCGCATTTGTATGGCTTTTCTCCAGTATGAATTATCATATGTTGTTTTAGATGATGATTTGCTACAAAACATTTTGAGCACATTTTACATTTGTATAATTTTTCCCCAGTGTGAATATTCATATGTCTTTTAAGATGTTGGTTTTTTAAAAAACATTTTGAGCAAATTTCACATTTGTGTTGTTTTTTCCCAGTTTGATTGTTTATATGTTTATTGCACGTTGGAATTTCATTAACGTTTGGACTATTTTCCTCTCGATTTGAAAGGTGATCTTTCACTTCGTTTGTGGTAATTTGTTTTGAATATCTTTCGTCTAACCCGCTTGATTGTCTTTCCTCAGTCATATAATTACCAGAGGAATTAAATGGTGATAAGTGGGTATCTAAAGCCTCATAAACTGAATCGCCTGGTTTAACTTCTTCCACGTTAATATCTGTGCATTCGCTTATTCTCAGTCTTCCCATTACATCATTTTGAATACAGGTATTTTTAAAATTGATGAGCGATTTCAAGTTGGATTCACACGTTAAGCATATTATATTTGGAAGTTCAGTGTTTTCTGTAACCTGCAAGGTAAATTCAATTTAAAATATTATTTTTGGGTCTAATTTAGATGAGAGCATGTCATGTGAATTAGACGAGTTACTAACCTGTATCTTACAGCAACTCCAGATTCGTTTTGCTAATAAATCTGAACAGTCATTAATAGTGACGGAAGATTCCTGTGACACAGAACGTAGACAAAGCCGACACTCCATTGCACTTTACTCTATCTCACAATCTCCAATACTCAGTACTTGAAGTGTCAAAGTGACAACTAGACTTCAATTACAATATTGTACCAACGTGAGAATTATATACTAGGTGGTGTAAAATCGGGTGACTATGAATTAAAAAAGTGACTCGTGAAACCGTAACTTGAGTGGCGCCATCTCTTGAGTGCACAATGATAATCATGTGCAGAATATTTCCGAAACTGCTCCAGCGATCTTATCGAAATTTCATATCTATAGTTTTCACGTTAGCCGTAAGAGATACTGTAATTTTGGTCAAAATTCCTCCTGCAGAAATGGTAGTTTACTCTTGAACGATTTGTTGTTTTTCGGCCCTTTAAATATGTAGTATCGTCACAATATTTTAATGTTGTACTCCTGAGAGAAATTGCTAGTTACGAAAAAATAAATCATTAAAATCAGTCAACTGGAAGTAAGGGGTTTTTTTTTTGTCGAAAAGTTTACCACAGAATATTTCAGAAACTGCCTCATTGATCAAGCTGAAAATTTATATTTATAATATTTCCATATAAAATTTAAGAGTTGATAAGGTTTTGATCAAAATCTGCCAACCAGAAGTGCTAGCTTTTCCTATTTGAATATATGCCGAAGATCATATTTTACATACGCACGCGCACTCAACACAATGATTTAATGATATGTACATTTGTTGGTTGGTGTGGTGGTGTGGTGCGTTTTATTTACTTGCGTACTTAAAAAAATTATGTCGTTACTCTTTATATTCCTCAAATATATGGATAAAGTCATGGGTTGGCCACACCCGAATTTTTTGTCTAGGCTACACGAGCGTTCGAAACGCGGCCGCAATAAATATTGTTATCTGGCCACATTCTAATGGCAACACTGGTCGCTTGATCTGACAGTTCACATTCACAGATATTCAGCCTACTTTAATGGTATAGGTGCTATTCCTTGGCAAAATAACATGTATTAACAATAACGAGAAGAGATCGTAAGAGAGATACATGGGTAAGAAACATGACTTGCAAGAAATCTATCAAACCTATATATATGTATCTAAAATAATGTATGTATAAGTACGGTGACCATATTTTTTTGGAGAAAATAAAGGACATAATGAATTGTTTCATAATTTAAAAAAAGCGGGTTGCCTTATTTGTTTCACTAAAACTAAAGAGCTTTATAACATTTATTATAAAATATTAGCATACAAGTATATAGGATTTTAAACAATCATATTTATTACACATTATTGATATTAAAATGACATTAATTTTGATATTTTTCACAAGAATGAACTTTTTTTAATAACTCAGTTTTGTGTTTTAAAAATGTATAAAATTGTATACAATTCATATCAAAGTTGCATTTGGCACAAATGCATGCTTCCAATGTATCTATTTTTCATTGGGTTTTTTCACTGGTCCACATATTGTTCACCAATGAAAATATTCGTTCAATAGGGCCATTAGATCCAGGGAGACATAAGGAAAATTCAACAATTTTTAAAATGTTTTTGAAAGGAACGTGTTTATCTGTGAAATATTTAAAAATTTCAACCCATCTTTGTGGGCAGGGCTTGTAACATTTTGTCGCCATTCTTCGATCTTTTCATCGGTGACATAACTTTTAATACACGAAACTTCATCGAATAATTCGCCGTCAAGTATATTTAAGGCAACATCATTTGGAAATAAACAACATCATTTGTAGTGCTGCGCTGCTAATATAATACGGTTATTTATTGTTGGCACTCTACCTGATTCCGAAAACACGGAGTTTTGATTTACATATTGAACTACGGTGAAACGGCGATAGTCAGCTTCACAAAATAAAGGACAAAAGTGCAGTTTTAGAAAATAAATAAATCTAAAGGACAGAGCGGTGAAATAAAGGACTGTCCTCTTAAATAAAGGACGTATGGTCACCGTATGTATAAGTAATGTTAATTTATTATGTTATAGTAAAAATAAATTACTTAAAATATATATATGTATTTAATTTTTTTTCATTAAAATTTTTAAATATTTTCCTATTCCCTGTAACCATTGATGGATGCTGGGTTCAGTGGCAATATAAACAATTTAAAATAAAAAAAAATTCTGGATGATGGATGGAGAAAAACAGTAATCATGGTATAATTATATAAATTGAGAAAATTGTTAAAATGTAAAATCTGTAATTTGCAACTTTAATTGGAAGTGTCAGTTGAAATAATAATGCGGTTATTACTTCCGAAAAACTAGATGCTAGACTAGAATATTTAATAATTTAAGAGTTCGGCGAATTCTCAACACATGTTTTAACAGATAAATGTACCTAGATAAAATACATTTATTTTCATAAAAAAAACTTATATTTGACTGAAAATGGCCCCCCCCCCCGCACTGCGGGGTCTGCTCCCACCTAGTTCCAATACTGGCTGGGTTCCCACAGGCTCTATAGAGCCGGTAAATAAAGTAATTTGGATTCGTAGAGCCGGTAATTCAACATACGATTTGCACTGAAGTAAAATAATTAAGTGGGGGAGAGGTTTTCTATAATAATAAAATATAGAAACTAACATTTTTCATCTTTTTCTAGTTTTGACATCTCGTTCCAACCCTGAAACACGGCATTTCCAATATCGGACCATGCCTTTAATTTTAATATACACCTTCGAACGCTTGTGTAGTATTTAGTATTTAGTATGCGCCATACATTCTCATACGAGCTGTACGTAAGAGCTACAGCTACTGCCGCGTTTCGAACGCTCGTGTAGCCGGGCACATATGTAGTTAACATTTCACAATCCTCAGTACCTGAATACGCAGTACTGTGATAGCTCGGAGTGTCAAAGTGTCAGATCAACTTAAATTACAATATTGTACCAACGTGAGAATGAAAGCTCGAACACACATACCACACGCTATGCTACACACCTCTTTTGAAGAAATTCTAAATGGATGAATTTATATTACTTTATTGGAAAATTACTGTTAAATCATCTTTAATTTACAAAAATGGATGAACGAATGTATAGCGGAGCGGATGTTGTTGTGGTGTGGTATTTGTCGCAGTATTAATTAAACTTGTGATAGTAGTTTAATGATATTTATTTGAGTACAATAGGTGGTACAAGTTTGATACAGTTGTATATGTGTCGTAAACGAAGTTACGATGACACGTGAGTGACTGTTGCGCGTTCCAGGGTACTTCTCTGGCACACGGCGATGAGGTGGCGCTCGTATTAGTCTGTATTAGACTGTGGAAGTAGCAGGTGATGGTGTTCATCGATGGAGATGTTTCAGATGGTGAGAGAACTGGCGATAATCGTCGTAATTTATTTTACGTAAGTGCGTTTGCGTTTGGGTGGGCTAACAGCAAGGGATATCTTGCATGTGAACTTTATGGGTTCACGAAGTTCTTTCAACTCACATTTCGTGTGTTATGTGCAAGAGATCATATTTAATGAGGTTACTTTTCGGGTGTTCTTTGTTCGACGCACTTGATGCGTATTTGATTCCTTTGTTCCTAGCGGGTTTGTGAAATGAGATCACTCATTTTTAATATCTGCTCCAGATTTGTTGCAAAATCTTTTAAACAGATTTCACATTTGTATGGCTTTTCTGCATATGCTTTTTTAGATGATGGTTTGCTACAAAGCATTTTGAGCACATTTTACATTTGTATGGTTTTTCACCAGTGTGAATATAAATATGTCTTTTCAAATCAACACTTGTTGCAAAACCTTTAAAACAGATTTGACATTTGTATGGCTTTTCTCCGGTATGAAATCGCATATGCTGTTTTAAATGCTGATTTGTTACAAAACATTTTGAACAGATTTCACACATGTGTGGTTTTTTTCCAAGGTGAATACTCATAATATGCAGTCTTAAACTAGACTTCGCCCCAAAACATTTTGAACACATTTCACATTTGTATGGTTTTTCCCCAGTGTGAATACTCATATGTTCTTTTAATGATGCGTTTCTCAAAAAAGCTTTTGAACACATTTCACATTTGTACGGTTTTACTCCAGTGTGACTATTCATATGTGTCTTTAAACTACGACTTGCTGAAAAACGTTTTAAACAAATTTCACATTTGTATGTTTTTTCCCCAGTGTGAATATTCATATGTGTTTTTAAATTCCGGATTGAAGAAAAACAACTTGAACAAATTTCACATTTATGTGGTTTTTCTCCCATGTGTGTATTTCTTACATGTGTTTTTAAATCACCATTTCTTCCAAAACATTTCGAACAGATTTCACATTTATATGGCTTTTCTCCAGTGTGTATAATGCTATGTGCTTTTAAATCACTATTGTTTCTACAATATTTTGAACAGATTTCACATTTGTATTTCCCAATGTGCCAATTCATATGTTGTTTTAAATCACCATTTGTTGTGAAGCATTTAAAACAGATTTTACATTTGTGTGGCTTTTCTCCAGTATGAATTCTCATATGCAGTTTAAAACAACTGTTTCTTGCAAAACATTTTGAACACATTTCACATTTGTATGGTTTTTCACCAGTGTGAATTAGCATATGTTGCTTAAAATGCTGATTTCTTACAAAACATTTTGTACAGATTTCACATTTGTATGGTTTTTTTCCAAGGTGAATACTCATAATATGCAGTTTTAAACTCGACTTCACCCCAAAACATTTTGAACACATTTCACATTTGTATGGCTTTTCTCCGGTATGAATTAGCATATGTTGTTTTAGATAACGATTTCTTAAAAAGGATTTTGGGCACATTTTACATTTGAATGGTTGTTCACCAGTGCTTATATCCATATGTCGTTTTAGGCATTGGTTTTTTAAAAAATATTTGGAACAGATTTCACGTTTGTATGGCTTTTCTCCAATATGTATATTGCCATGTATTTTTAAATCACTATTATTTTTAAAATATTTTGAACAGATTTCACATTTGTATTTCCCAAAGTGACAATTTATATGGTATTTTAATTCACCATTTGTTGTAAAGCGTTTAATACAGATTTTACATTTGTGTGGTTTTCCTCCAGTATGAATTCTCATATGCAGTTTTAAACAATCGTTTCTTGCAAAACATTTTGAACACATTTCACATTTGTATGGTTTTTTTACCAGTGTGAATTGGCATATGTCGTTTTAAATGCTGATTTGTTACAAAACATTTTGAACAGATTTCACATTTGTATAGCTTTTCTCCAGTATGAGTATTGATATGTCGTTTTAATTCAATGGATCTTGGAAAACATTTTAAACAGATTTCACATTCATATAGTTTATTATGAATTGTCATATGTTGTTTTAGATAACGATTTATTAAAAAGGATTTTGGGCACAATTTACATTTGAATGGTTGTTCACTAGTGTGTATATTCATATGTTGTTTCAGATATTGGTTTTTTTAAAAAAATTTTGAGCAAATTTTACATTTGTATTGTTTTCCCCCAGTTTGACTTTTCTTATATTTATTACACCCTGAAAGTTCATCGATGTTTGACTTTTTTTCCTCTAGATTTGAACAGTGATCTTTTGCATCATTTGTTATTATTCGTTTTGAGTAGTTTCCGAGTGCACTGATTGATTGTATCTCATCATCCGCATCATCAGCAGACGAACCATATGATTCTTCTGTATTACCACCATGTAGTGGTAAAGTGACATCTAAATCCTTATCCTCGTTAACCGAGTCGTCAAGCAAAACTTCTTCCACTTTAATATCTAAGCATTCGGTTAGTATCAGTCTTGCTTTTTCATCATTTTGGAGACAGGTCCTTTTAAAATTGATGAGCGATTTTAAAGTTGATTCACATGATGTGCATATTATATCTGACAGCTGGTCGTGTATTTTCACCTGCAACGTAAATACATTGAAATTGTTATAATTATCAGTGACCAACTTATGTATATGAAAGTATGCCATATGAATAAACTAATTAACCAACCTGTGGATGAAAATAGCTCCAGATGTGTTTCCTTAGTAAGTCTGTATATACATTAATAGAGACGGAAGATTCCTGCGACACATAACGTAGACAAAGCCGACATTCCATTGCGCTTTACTCTCTATAGTTCACAACCTCCAGTATTTAGTACTCGAAGTGTCAAAGAAGGTAGAGTTTCGTATTTTTATTTATTTTTCGATGCACAACAAATTACAGGTATACAGAAGTAAGTGGTATGTAGATGCGTGCCAGTGCGACGAATTAATCGCGAATTGTCCAGTGTACTGTGTCAGTGTGTACGTCTAAATAATGCAGCGACGCGATGACGTGCTTCGAATGAGGTTCCGTGCGTAGAGGTGAGGTGAGTACATTTGTTTGGGTAGCGAGAGTTCAATTGACGAGCGTTTATCTTGTCTGGTATGTTCTCTGAGGTGTTGATAGCTGGAGTCGCGTAATGTACGTCTTCTGTGGGGAGAGCGTTGAAAACTGCCAATGCTGGACTTATCGCCGTAATTTATATTACACAACTGCGCATTTAGATTTGGGAGCTAGACTAACAGGTGGGGGAGTCTGGCGTATCAGCTTTATGAGTTCACGAAGGTCTTTCACCTCACGTTTAGTGTGTTATGTGCAAGAGGTCATATTTAATGAGGTCACTTTTGGGGTGCTGTTTATTCAACGCACTTAATGCGTAGTTGATTATTTTGTTCCCAGTGGGCTTGTGAAATGAAACACGTATTTTTAATGTCTGCTCCAGATTTGTTTATTTGGAATTTTATGAGTTCACGACACGCAGATATTGTCATGTCATAAAATAAATACACACGTTCGTAATAAATTCTATGTCCATTGACAGGGTCGGGATTCCTACAAATGGATCAATAAAACAACACAAATATCCCATCAATTATATTTTTATTAAATTAAATGCACTTTATTGGAAAATGACAGTGGAACAATTCCATTGATATTAGAAAAAATATAGTTCCTTTAGGTTCTGCTACCATCATTTGATCTTTTGTTGTGATGAATCAAATTTTGTTTTAATTCACCGGTTGATGAGAATCATTGTACACGAATATCACATTGTTATGGTTTACTCCAGTGTGAATACTCATAATATGTTTTTTTAAAGCCGATTTCACACTTGTATTTCCCAATGTGACAATTCATATGTTGTTTTAATTCACCATATGTTGCGAAGCATTTAAAACAGATTTCAAATTTGTATGGCTTTTCTCGTGTGTATAATGTTATGTGCTTTTAAATCACTATTATTTCTATAATATTTTGAACAGATTTCACATTTGTATTTCCCAATGTGACAATTCATATGTTGTTTTAAATCACCATTTGTTGGAAAACATTTAAAACAGATTTTACATTTGTATGGTTTTTCACCAGTGTGAATTGGAATATGTCGCTTTAAATGCGCATTTGTTACAAAATATTTTGAACAGATTTCACATTTGTGTTTCCCAATGTGCCAACTCATATGTTGTTTTAAATCACCATTTGTTGTGAAGCATTTAAAACAGATTTTACATTTGTGTGGCTTTTCTCCAGTATGAATTCTCATATGCAGTTTTAAACGACTGTTTCTTGCAAAACATTGTGAACACATTTCACATTTGTATGTTTTTTCACCAGTGTGAATTAGCATATGTTGTCTTAAATGCTGCTTTCTTACAAAACATTTTGTACAGATTTCACATTTGTATGGTTTTTTGCCAATGTGTATATTGCTATGTATTTTTAAATTACCATTATTTTTAAAATATTTTGAACAGATTTCACATTTGTATTTCCCAGTGTGACAATTTATATGGTATTTTAAATCACCATTTGTTGTGAAGCATTTAAAACAGATTTCACATTTGTGTGGATTTTCTTCAGTATGAATTCTCATATGCAGTTTTAAACGACTGTTTCTTGCAAAACATTTTGAACACATTTCACATTTGTATGGTTTTCACCAGTGTGAAACGGCATATGTTGTTTTAAATTTTGATTTGTTACAAAACATTTTGAACAGATTTCACATTTGAATGGCTTTTCTCCGGTGTGAAATTTCATATGTCGTTTCAATTCAATGGATGATGCAAAACATTTTAAACAGATTTCACATTTGTATTTCCTAATGTGACGATTTATATGGTTTTTTAATTCACCATTTGTTGTGCATTTAAACAGATTTTACATTTGTTGGCTTTTTTTCCAGTATGAATTCTCATGTGCAGTTTTAAACAATCGTTTCTTACAAAACATTTTGAACACATTTCGCATTTGTATGGTTTTTTTTTACCAGTGTGAATTGGCATATGTTGTTTAAATGCTGATTTCTTATAAAACATTTTGAACATATTTCACATTTGTATGGTTTTTTCTCCAGTATGAATATTGATATGTCGTTTTAATTCAATGGATCTTGGAAAACATTTTAAACACATTTCACATTCGTATGATTTTTATTATGAATTGTCATATGTTGTTTTTAGATAACTATTTTTGAAAAAACATTTTGAGCAAATTTTACATTTGTATGAATTTTCCCCAGTTTGACTTTTCATATGTTTATTACACCCTGAAAGTTCATCGATATTTGGACTTTTTTCTTCTAGATTTGAACAATGATCTTTAATTTCATTTGTTATTATTCGTTTTGAAAGTTTTTCGTCTATACTGATTGATTGTATCTCATCATCCGCATCATCAGCAGACGAACCGGATGATTCTTCGTCTTTACCACCGTATAGTTGTAAATTTACATCGAAATCCTCATCCTCGTTAACTGAGTCGTCTAGTAAAACTTCTTCCACTTTAATATCTAAGCATTCGATTAGTAACAGTCTTGCTTTTTCATCATTTTGAATACAGGTATTTTTAAAATTGATGAGCGATTTCAAGTTGGATTCACATGACAAGCATATTATGTCTGACAGCTGGTCGTGTATTTTCACCTGCAACGTAAATACATTGAAATTGTTATAATTATCAGTGACAGACTTGGATGAAAGTACATATGCCACATGAATAAACCAATTAACCAACCTGTGGATGAAAGTAGCTCCAGATGTGTTTCATTAGTAAGTCTGAATAGACATTAATGGAGATGGAAGATTCCTGTGACACAGAACGTAGACAAAGCCGACATTCCATTGCGCTTTACTTTCTATAGTTGACAACCTCCAGTATTTAGTACTCGAAGTTGTCAAAGAAGGCAGAGTTTCGTATTTTTATTTATTTTTCGATGCACAGCAAATTAGCTGACTATAAAGAAGTAAGTGATATGTAGATGCGTGCCGGTGCGACGAATTTGGGGCGTATTTGTCCAGTGTACTGTGTCAGTGTGTACGTCTAAATAATGCAGCGACGCGATGACTACTTTGCTTCGAATGAGGATCCGTGCGTAGATATTGTTTAGGTGATTATATTTGTTTGGGTAGCGAGAGTTCAATTGACGAGCGTTTATTCGACTGGTATGTTCTCTGAGGTGTTGATAGCTGGATACGCATAATGGTCATATTGTTTTGATAGCGTTGAAATTTGACAATGCTGGACTTATTTATTTAATTTATATTACACAACTGCGCATTTGGATTTGGGAGCTAGACTAACAGGACGGGGAATCTGGTGTGTCATTTTTATGAGTTCACGGAGGTCTTTCGCCTCACGCTTAGCCCCGTAACGCACTTGGCTGCCTGGCTGCGCAGCCATGGCCGCGGCGGTAATAGCCGATCCGGCGCGCCGAAACAAATAATTGCATATTTCACATTTAAGGATTTTGGTATTGAAATTATGAATCTACATAAAATTTACTTTTTGAAATGGTAAATATAGTATATATATATAATTTTAATAAAGTCGTGTGGTGTGGGCTCTGCATCGATGTCAACATTGCTGTATGTCTTTCGACCTATAACACTGTACGACGTTTTTTGCAAAAAATGCTTCAGAGACGAGATGGTTTTTCTTATAGATCTATGCCCAGTGAACACGAATCTGGTAAACCTCGTAAATTGATTTTCGAGGCTCGGATTGATATTTTTAAAATCACGTGATTTTTTTCTATTTCTTGGTGTTGTTCGTTTGATGTCTAAAAATCTGAGAAAAACCCTTGCAAAAAATGAATATTGGAATCTATAGTCAGCAATTTTATCTTTCATTTGTAGTACTTTTCAAGTATGTATTTTCATTTGGTATTTTTTCCCACTGTTAATGTCTGTTCCAGATTTGTTTATTTGGAATTTTATGAGTTCACGACACGCAGATGGTGTCATGTCATAAAAGACACATGTTTGTAATAAATTGTATGTGCATTGAAGAGTGTCGGGATTCCTACAAATGGATCAATAAAACAACACAAATATCCCATCAATTATATTTTTATTAAATTAAATGCACTTTATTGGAAAATGACAGTGGAACAATTTCATTGATATTAGAAAAAATATAGTTCCTTTAGGTTCTGCCACCATCATTTGATTTACAATTCTGCGGTCCTAAGCCCACTTAACGTAACTGACAAAAATTACGAAAATCATTTACATGTGTTTTAGGGGTTTTGGGAGTGTATTTTTGCGATTGTTCACATCAAAATTAATGTATCTTCATCCAAAAGTGACTTTTTTAAGCTATTAAATCTAACGTATATACATGCGCAGAGAAATAGTATGACCAAAGATTAGACGAAAATAACGTATCCAATATTTTCTTCGGTCACTACCTTTTCATGAAAGATTGTCAAAAGATTAAATCTCTCCACATTGGAAACCAAGGAGAGTTAAGACTTGATTTAATTGAAGTGTTCAAAATAATAAATAATCGTTATTCATGTGAAATGACCAACCTCATTATGTTCAATGAGAACCCTCATCTAAGAGGTCATACTCTTAGACTTTGAAAAAAAATTTAGAGATGAATTCTTTTCATGTAGAGGTTGAAGTTTGGAATAATAATTTGTATCAATAATAATGAATAATGAATTGACGTAACTACTAAAATATATATATTTTTTTTTAATTTTTCCTTAGAATTATCAAAACACAATAGAAATTAATTTCATGCGCTACAAAAAAAAGTTTAAATCCAAAATCAGTAAATATGAATAAAACACAAATTTAGAATAAAACTTTCAAGTCCATTTATCTCAATATTGTTGTTTTGTCAGAAACGTTAAGTGGGCTTAGGATTCCAGTATTGGTGTGATGAATCAAATTTAGTTTTAATTCGCCAGTTGATAAGAATCATTGTATACGAATATCACATTGTTATGGTTTACTCCAGTGTGAATACTCATGTTTTTCAAAAGCCGATTTCGCACCATAACATTTTGTGCACATTTCACATTTGTATTTCCCAATGTGACAATTCATGTTGTTTTTAATTCACCATATGTTGCAAAACATTTAAAACAGATTTCACATTTGTATGGCTTTATTTCAGTGTGTATAATGTTATGTGCTTTTAAAACACTATTATTTATAAAATATTTTGAACAGATTTCACATTTGGTTTTTTCCTAATGTGACAATTCATGTTGTTTTAAAAACCATTTGTTACAAAACATTTTCAAACAGATTTTACATTTGTATGGTTTTTTCACCAGTGTGAATTAGAATATGTCGTTTTAAATGCTGATTTGTTACAAAACATTTTGAACAGATTTCACATTTGTATAGCTTTTCTCCGATATGAATATTCATATGCAGTTTTAATTCTTTTTTCTTCCAAAACATTTTGAACAAATTTCACATTTGTATGGTTTTTTCACCAGTGTGAATTAGCATATGTTGTTTAAAATGCTGATTTCTTACAAAACATTTGGAACAGATTTCACATTTGTATGGTTTTTTTCCAAAGTGAATAATCATAATATGCAGTTTTAAACTCGACTTTTGTTGAAAATATTTTGAACACATATCACATTTGTATGGTTTTTCACCAGTATGAATTGGCATATGTCTTTTTAAATGCTGATTTGTTACAAAACATTTTGAACACATTTCACATTTGTATGGTTTTTCACCAGTGTGAATTGGCATATGTCGCTTTAAATGCTGATTTGTTACAAAACATTTTGAACAGATTTCACATTTGTATGGCTTTTCTCCAGTATGAGTATTGACATGTCGTTTTAATTCAATGGATCTTGGAAAATATTTTAAACAGATTTCACATTCGTATGTTTTATTATGAATTGTCATATGTTGTTTTAGATATCGATTTATTAAAAAGGATTTTGAGCACATTTTACATTTGAATTGTTTTCCCCCAGTTTGACTGTTCTTATATTTATTGCACCCTGAAAGTTCATCGATATTTGACTTTTTTTCTTCCAGATTTGAACAGTGATCTTTTGCATCATTTGTTATTATTCGTTTTGAGTAGTTTCCGAGTGCACTGCTAGATTGTATCTCATCACCCGCATCATCAGCAGACGAACCATATGATTCTTCTCTATTACCACCATGTAGCGGTAAATTGACATCTAAATCCTCATCCTCGTTAACCGAGTCGTCTAGTAAAACCTCTTCCACTTTAATATCTAAGCATTCGGTTAGTATCAGTCTTGCTTTATCATCATTTTGGAGACAGGTCTTTTTAAAATTGATGAGCGATTTTAAGTTGGATTCACATGACGAGCATATTATATCTGACAGCTGGCCGTGTATTTTCACCTGCAACGTAAATACATTGAAATTTTTATAATTATCAGTGGCAGACTTGGATGAATATATGCCATATGAATAAGCCAAGCAACCAACCTGTGGATGAAAGCAGCTCCAGATGTGTTTCCTTAGTAAGTCTGAATAGACATTAATAGAGACGGAAGATTCCTGTGACACAGAACGTAGACAAAGCTGACACTCCATTGCGCTTTACTTTCTATAGTTCACAATCTCCAGTATTCAGTACTCGAAGTGTCAAAGAAGGTAGAGTTTTGTATTTTTATTTATTTTTCGATGCACAGCAAATTACAGGTATACAGAAGTAAATGGTACGTAGATGCGTGCGACGAATTAATTGTGAATTGTCCAGAGTACTGTGTCAGTGTGTGTACGAACACCTCAGTTCCTACGCCGGAGTGCGGTTGGTGAAGTGTGGCTTTCTGGTCACGACTCCTTTCCTTTTAGGTTATTTGTGAATGGCGGTAAATAACCGGTGGATTGACAGTTTAGGTATGGCTTTATTTTTGAGCTTTAATCCAAGGCGAGCGGGGAGTCCCGTCTCGGGTGTTTCACTCCAAAGATGGATTAATGTGGGGAATGCATTCAACCAACACCTCGTTCTCCGTAGGAATACGAACTATACGCATCCAACCAACTTATTCCTCACTGGCATCTTGGAGAGGCGATGGGGAGAAAACGATCAAAACTGGTATTGACAACGATATACCCGACCAGGTATTAACTAACTAGCACACCCCGAGATGAATCCGAACAGTGTGTACGTTTGCACATTGAACTAACGCTAGTGAACAGCGACACAGACACGCCCCGAGCGAGACCGCAGATGGGGATGATCATATGTGCGAGCGAATAAGCGCTATCCGGCTTTGTTTGGCTGAGTGCGAGCGTATCGGCCAACGGAATGCCGCGGCCCGGCTATTATTAACTATAATAAACCAAACTATGACAAATTGAGTCATAAAATAGCGATGATTACGTCACTGTTTTATGAGTAAAATTATATTATGTGTAAAAAGTGAGAATATTGTTTCTTATTTCGAATATTACCATTGAGATTCAGTTTATTTCGTAGTTTGAACGGAAACAGTTCAGTTTGCACACGTATTGTTTTTGAAATTTAAATTTGTGAAAAGTGAGTGAATTCGGAATAGAAACGTGTTAAAAAAACAATTTTATTGTGTTATTTAAACTGGAATACGAAGCTTATTTTTATGTTGCAATTTGCAACGTAATACTTCAACATTTGTTTCGAAACATGAGTTTAAGGAAGAGAAAAATTGCAGAAAAAAATAGAGGTTTCAGTAAAATATGGTGCGATCGATTTATATTTATAGAAGTTAATAAAGGGAAACCTCAATGTTTGATATAAAATTTACAATTAGAGAACAACAAATCCAATAATATAGAGCGACATTTCCATTTCCATTTCCATCAAGTGACGAAGGTTTTAATGCACTGAAGAAATTGAAGAGCACTAAATACGTTCCGAATTTATTTAAATTGTCCGAAAATGTACAAGTTCAAAAGTCGCATTAGCTTTCAAAAAACATTAAAATCCGTTTTTAGACAAAATATGGTTCTTGTCCGTTAGCCGCACGCCGGAAGTAGGCGTACCAACAAAAGTGCTTCCCACCGTTTGACAATCACCTCCCTGAGAGTGTATTGGAGAAGCGTGTATATGTGCATTGTTGACATATTGAAACGTCAGTCCAGTGTGAAATTGACCAATAATTGAACTACGTTAATACATCAATGATTTACTTCTAGAGCAGGGCAGATAGTCGTATTCCCTGCTATGGTATACCTTGACCTTGACGAGCTCAGAGCTCCCATATACGAACGATGACAGCCGACACGATTATACTTAAAATCATTTGAGTTTAGGACTACTAGTTTGAATCCAATGAACAACCGAGTGAAGAATGAACCTTCGCAGCAAACTGTAACTTTGATATAGCCCATTGAGTACATCTTCGACTGCGACGAGACTTATTTTGATATCAGAGAGACTCGGTTCAAAGTAGTCCGTCGTCGACCAATTAGTGCTTTGTTTTACCTGGCCTACGTGTAAAACAGAGCACTAATGTTAAAGACAATAACTATTTCTCGCACCGTCTAAGTTTTAGCTGTTTCTTTCCATTTATTTATATTCAGTTGTAGGTATCTGAACAAAGCTATCAAAGGGATTCTTTGGTATTTAAAGCACCGGCTACGAAAAAAAAAATTCGCAAAAATTTAATAAACAATCGGCAAGTACTGGTAGATAGCATCCAAAAAAATTTTGTCACCTGAACCAGAAAGTGCGCCAGACACATTTGGGAGATATGTCGCAACACATTTGAAAGATCTAAATACATTTCAGCAGAGTATAGCCCTTAAATTTATTTCGAAAATAATTTCTTATGCCACGATGGACAAATTATCGCTTCAATCTGCTTTTACTCTAAACTCACCCCCTCCTTCTATACCGTTTCAATCTCCAGCATAATCCACTTCATCAAATAGTTTCTGTACCTATAAATACTCTCCTTATCACAAGGTGTCCCCGCCAATAAAATTACCTCTGCTGCCCAACCCAACCAGGATATCACGAATAGCAGCGCTATGTACGTGAAGCGCTACCGTACAATTTGATAATTGTGTAGGTGCTATAGATTCAATAAGCAGATGGTGCCAGAAATAGCTATTGTCTTTAAAAAATCAATTAGTGCTTTGTTTTACACATAGGCCACTCAAATCCCCAAATCCATTATTCTATAATTTGTTAATAAAATAGTAATTACTATAAATATTATCGTATGTAATACCAACATATATGATTATCTAACCAAACTGAACTCTTTCCCGTACCATTCAATAGTCATCTGAAACAATAAAAACACATTTTAACAAACTCCACTGTAGGAATATGTAGAAAATGTAGAGGTAAGAAAAAAAAGCATGTATCTATAGGTATGTATAGGTAAATGCATGCATACATATATCTACATAAATTATTAATTTTTTTTAAATACAATAAAATCTTTTAAACCATCGCAAGCTTCACGTACGGTAGCGCTGCTATTCGTGATATCCTGGTTGGGTTGGGAAGCAGAGGTAATTTTATTGGCGGGGACACCTTGTGATAAGGAGAGTATTTATAGGTACAGAAACTATTTGATGAAGTGGATTATGCTGGAGATTGAAACGGTATAGAAGGAGGGGTGAGTTTAGAGTAAAAGCAGATTGAAGCGATAATTTGTCCATCGTGGCATAAGAAATTATTTTCGAAATAAATTTAAGGGCTATACTCTGCTGAAATGTATTTAGATCTTTCAAATGTGTTGCGACATATCTCCCAAATGTGTCTGGCGCACTTTCTGGTTCAGGTGACAAAATTTTTTGGATGCTATCTACCAGTACTTGCCGATTGTTTATTAAATTTTTGCGAATTTTTTCGTAGCCGGTGCTTTAAATACCAAAGAATCCCTTTGATAGCTTTGTTCAGATACCTACAACTGAATATAAATAAATGGAAAGAAACAGCTAAAACTTAGACGGTGCGAGAAATAGTTATTGTCTTTAAACATTAGTGCTCTGTTTTACACGTAGGCCAGGTAAAACAAAGCACTAATTGGTCGACGACGGACTACTTTGAACCGAGTCTCTCTGATATCAAAATAAGTCTCGTCGCAGTCGAAGATGTACTCAATGGGCTATATCAAAGTTACAGTTTGCTGCGAAGGTTCATTCTTCACTCGGTTGTTCATTGGATTCAAACTAGTAGTCCTAAACTCAAATGATTTTAAGTATAATCGTGTCGGCTGTCATCGTTCGTATATGGGAGCTCTGAGCTCGTCAAGGTCAAGGTATACCATAGCAGGGAATACGACTATCTGCCCTGCTCTAGAAGTAAATCATTGATGTATTAACGTAGTTCAATTATTGGTCAATTTCACACTGGACTGACGTTTCAATATGTCAACAATGCACATATACACGCTTCTCCAATACACTCTCAGGGAGGCGATTGTCAAACGGTAGGAGGTACAATCACTGGGGGTACCACTTCCGGCGTGCGGCTAATAGACAAGTACTAAATTTATTTATATACATACATTCATAAATATATGTATCTATATATATATAATTTTTTAAATAAATAATATGCGGTGGCTCCGAAAATTTGCCATTTTTCGCTGATTTGGCTCCGGGCTCCAAAAAGGTTGCTGACCACTGGTGTAGATAGTGTAACAGATTTTTTTCTCTCAAAATGTCGTAAATATGCCGCCTTGTGTCGAATTTGTGAAATTCGATGTCTCAGAATCGTTTACATGATCTTTCATTATTCACAATAGCAGCAAAAGTGGCGAATAAAATGGAAACGGAGGACATAATCCAAGACTTTGCGAACACGAAGAGTAGGAGGAAAGGTTTTACACTTTAGGAATTTTCTCAATTTATATATATTTAAATAAATTTATATAATTATGACATGATTATTTGTGTTTTTCTCCATCCACCACCCAGAATTTTTTTTAAATTATGGTTTTTTTTAATTGTATATAGGGGGGATCATATTTTTTTGCGGGGGGGCCCAAAATTAAAAGTTCCGCCACTGATCTGGCGTGTCAGCTTATGAGTTCACGAAGGTCTTTCACCTCACGTTTAGTGTGTTATGTGCAAGAGGTCTGTCCCCAACGGAAAGGTCAACAGACTATATTCGGTGGGGGGGGTGGTGGCCTCATGTGAGGGTCTTGGGGAGAAAGGGCGTGGAGGTGTTTCTCTTCAAGGCGGCTTATATATGTATGTGCAAGAGGTCATATTTAATGAGGTCACTTTCCGGGTGCTGTTTATTCAACGCACTTAATGCGTAGTTGATTATTTTGTTCCCAGTGGGCTTGTGAAATGAGATCACGTATCTTTAATGTCCGCTCTAGATTTGTTTATTTGGAATTTTAAGAATTCACGACATGCAGATGGTGCATGTCATAAAAGATACATGTTTGTAATAAATTGTAGATATGTGCATTGAAGAGTGTCGGGATTCCTACAAATGGATCAATAAAACAACACAAATATCCCATCAATTATATTTTTATTAAATTAAATGCACTTTATTGGAAAATGACAGTGGAACAATTCCATTGATATTAGAAAAAATATAGTGCCTTTAGGTTCTGCCACCATCATTTGATCTACAATTCTGCGGTCCTAAGCCCACTTAACGTAACTGACAAAAAAAATATCGAGATAAATGGACTTGAAAGTTTTATTCTAAATTTGTGTTTTTCTTCATATATTACTGATTTATTTAAACTTTTTTTTTAGTGCATTTGGTTATTTTCTATTGTGTTTTGATAATTCTAAGGAAAAAATAAAAAAAAAAGAATACTTAAGTAGTTACGTCACTTCATTATTCATTAATCATTATTAATGTATACATATGACTATTCCTATATGATAAGGTAGTGACCGAAGTAAATATTGGATACGTTATTTTCGCTAAGTATTGGTGATGCTATTTCTCTGCATATGCAGATATGTACGTTAGATTTAATAGCTTAAAAAAGTCACTTTTGGATGAAGATACATTAATTTTGATATGAAAAATCGCAAGAATACACTCCCATAACCCCTAAAACACATCTAACTCATTTTCGTAATTTTTTTCAGTTACGTTAAGTGGGCTTAGGACGGCAGTATTGGTGTGATGAATCAAATTTTGTTTTAATTCACCGGTTGATGAGAATCATTATACACGAATATCACATTGTTATGGTTTACTCCAGTGTGAATACTCATAATATTTTTTTTTAAAGCCGATTTCGCACCATAACATTTTGTGCACATTTCACACTTGTATTTTCCAATGTGACAATTCATATGTTGTTTTAATTCACCATTTGTTGGGAAGCATTTAAAACAGATTTCACATTTGTATGGCTTTTTTCCGATATGAATATTCATATGTCGCTTTAATTCACCATTTGTTGCAAAACCTTTTAAACAGATTTCACATTTGTACGGCTTTTCTCCGGTATGAAATCGCATATGCTGTTTTAAATGCTGATTTGTCACAAAACATTTAGAACAGATTTCACACTTGTGCGGTTTTTTTCCTAGGTGAATTCTCATAATATGCAGTTTTAAACTCGACTTCGCCGCAAAACATTTTGAACACATTTCACATTTGTATGGTTTTTCCCCAGTGTGAATACTCATGATATGTTCTTTTAAATGTGGATTTCTCAAAAAACTTTTTGAACACACTTCACATTTGTACGGCTTTTCTCCAGTGTGACTATTCATATGTCTCTTTAAACTCTGACTTGCTGAAAAACGTTTTAAACAAATTTCACATTTGTATGATTTTTCCCCAGTGTGAATATTCATATGTCTTTTTAAACTCTGATTTGCTGAAAAACATTTTGAACAAATTTCACATTTGTATTGTTTTTCTCCAGTTTGGCTTTTCGTATGTTTATTGCACCCCGAACGTTTATCGATGTTTGGCTTTTTTTCCGCTAGATTTGAGTTATCTGTTACTTCATTTTTTATTATTCGTTTTGAACAGTTTCCGACTGCACTGCTTGATTGTAGCTCATCCCCCGTATAATCAGCAGAGGAATTATATAGTGGTAAATTGGCATCTAGATCCTCATCATCAATATCTACGTCGTCTAGTAAAACTTCTTCCACTTTAATATCTAAGCATTCGGTTAGTCTCAGTCTAGCTTTTTCATCATTTTGAATACAGGTCTTTTTAAAATCGATAAATAATTTTAAGTTGGATTCACACGAAAAGCATATTGCATCTGGCAACTCTGTGTGTTTTGTCACCTGCAAAAAAAAAACATATTAAAAATAGTTTTTTTGCTCCAATTTAGACGAAAACATGTAAGTAAGCCAAGTAACTGACCCGTAGCTTACAACAGCTCCAGATGTGTTTCGCTAGTAAACCCGAACAGCCATAAATTGGAACAGAAGACTCTGTTGATGTAGAACTTGAGCAAAGCCGACACTCCATCGCACTACACTCTTCACAGTTTACAATCCAGAGTACTCAGTGAGTGCTAATCACTCAGATACTAATCAATTATACAATTACATACAAAATCTTTTGTGACACTTTCGCAATACACTTCGCATACAAAGAAAAATCCATTTTCGAATCGAAATCGACAAGTTTCGTGGGATGCGGATTAAAGGTAAGAATCGAGGATCCACCTGTCAAAGTGACAGTTGGTCTTCAATTCCAATTACACCAACATTATACTGTACATATGTCGTAGGGCAGTATTCTGCATGGCTGGCTGGGTAGCCTAGCCGCGGAACGCTCTCATTCTCGGCACGGCACAAACACATCCCGCTATGCTTAAAAAAAGAGGCATACGACCAATGCGTACTGCCAGTTATGACGTATGGATGTGAAACGTGAATGTTGAATTCAAGAATGCTACGTAAGATCCAGTGCACACAGAGAAGCATGAAAAAATGTACGCTTGGTATAACAAGAAGAGATCGTGTGGAAATCGATGCGACA
This sequence comes from Parapsyche elsis, assembly GCA_022651745.1. Lineage (NCBI taxonomy): Eukaryota > Metazoa > Arthropoda > Insecta > Trichoptera > Hydropsychidae > Parapsyche > Parapsyche elsis. The sequence continues at coordinate 709,551 of JAGVSN010000065.1, forward strand.
AACAGTTTAGATGCGTATAAGTGTGTGATTTTAATACTGAAAATGAGCAAAAGTTTCGGTGAATTATACATAGATTGGGCCATGTCATTCATCAGTTTGCACTTATCCAAACTGTCAATAAGGATAAGTATAACGGTAATAGCCAATTGGCACTAAGGATTACCTATACCTATACATAGGGTGTATACAATTACCAAAAATGCCTTTTGCCTATTGCCGATCAATGTGTGTTTAATATTGACGTGAGTGGGGTAACAATAGCGTTCATTAAAATATTCAATGCAAACAAGTTAGTGTGTTAAGCATTCCTGGTGGACAGACATACAAGGGTAAGAAGCATGACCAAAGTGGAAGATATAGCGGAACGTATGAAAAAGTTGAAGTGGACACATAGTTAGAAGAATAGATGGCAGATGGACGCGAGAAATACTGGAATGGTATACGAGGAGATGTGAAAGAAAGCAAGGTAGACCGAGTGGACGATGGGATGATGAATTGAGAAGAATGTGTGGAGTTAACTGGATGCAGATTGCTCAAGACAGACAGGAATGGAAGAGAATTGGAGAGGCCTTCATCCAGCAGCGGATGGTGAACGCCTTAAAATGATGAACCCAGAACCAAACTTAAATAATTACCATATTACGAAATTCGATTAATCGAAGTATTTTTATGTTGGTACTTTACATTCACGAACAAGTGTTGTGTCAACACCTGTTATTGACAGGTGTCAGAGAATATTGGGCCTACGCCCCCGTCTACTTTACCACTTTTGCTGAATCTAACTTTACAGCTGACAGGTAACATCAAATTCACGTATGTATCTCTATTCGGGTCTTACGAATCACCTGTCACTAATCCAATTAAGCGTGACGCATTCCTCAAATTGCTGATAAGAAATGCCTTCATCATCTTAATTATCGATAATTATATCGTATGGTATACGGTATACCCTCTGAGATTGGCTGTTTGGCGAAAATTGGATTGTCCCGGTTTGTTTTTTTGTTCCTGGTTTGTCATTTTTATCACGGTTTGTACACGTCTATCGTTTAAGTGGTTGTCAAAAGATTCTTGTCTTGTTTGTGATGGATTAGAAATGCCTAAAGGCACATTTACACAATCCACCCAATGATTCGGTTCCGGCGAGCTGTCCGATAAAAGGACACACTTCGTAGAAAACTAGTTAGTTCAACAGTCAACAGAGGTTATCTAGAGTTTCTTGTTTTGTATGTGAGTGATTAGAAATCCCCAAAAGAAAGAATAATCCTTTCTAAATAAAGGGTGTGACTATGTTGATTGCGTTTTCAGGTCTTCAGGGTGGGCATTCTGATACAAAAAATATGCCGTGCTTTGGAAAAAAAATCTACTTTGCTTTCTTTCACATCCTGTCAGATACCATTTCAGTATTTCTCGCGTCCATCTGTCATCCAATCTTCTCGCTATGTATCCAGCCCATTACCTCTTCAACTTTTTCACATACTTTGCCTAAAACGCTCAGGTATTGTATAAAATGACTAGGAATTTTATTCTTTGCATGTAACATTTTTATAGAATTAACTTATTTTATCATTTTCAGCCGTTCACCATCCACTGCTGGATGAAAGCCTCTCCAGTCCTCTTCCATTCTTGTCTGTCTCGAGCGATGCGCATCCACTTGACTCCACATATTCTTTTCAATTCATCAGCCCATCGTCCACTAGGTCTACCTTGCTTTCTTTCACATCCTCTCGGATACCATTCCAGTATTTCTCGCGTCCATCTGCCATCCATTCTTCTTGCTGTGTTCACTCCCAACTTTTTCACACGTTCCGCTATATCTACCACTTCTTACTCATGTATTCCTCTTATGATCCCTTCTTGTTATACTAAACATACATTTTACATTGGATCTTACGTAAAATTCTTGAATTTAGCATCCACGTTTCACATCCATACTTCACAACTGGCAGTACACATTGGTCGTATGCCTTATTTTTTAAGCACAGCGGGATGTTGGATTTAAAAACTATGTTCATTCTTCCAAAAGCGCTCCATCCTAGTTTTATTTCTACCTCTCTACGTCTAGTAATATTCACCAAATGCTGATGTCATTATCTACTGCACCGAAAGCTCAGCTGAACATTGTTCACATTTTACGCAATAACCACACCCTCTTTCACAGAAAGGGATATTCTTTCTTTGAGGCACAGTTTCTGGACAAGATCACTGGACGGATTGTGTAATGAGCCTTTAGGCATTTCTAATCCGTCACAAACGAGACAAGAAACTTTTGACAACTTCCGTTGACTGTTATACACTACCTGATCGATATACGAAACGACAAACTGTTATCCTCGAAGTTTAAAGTAATATCATAGTCGACACTCATCGGTCAAAAGTAATATCATAGTCGACACTCATCGGTCAAAAGCATCGGGCTAATCTTAGAAGAGTATAAAAATGTTTTGTGCACCATGCTACAGTGCGGGCACTGTAATTTCACACAATTTTCCAGTCATTCGAAACACTCGTACACACACGACAATCAATTTGTATGAAAATGTTCAATTTTTATAACGATAAGACTAATTTTTCAGACTCAACATGCATTTAAACGCCGATATATCGAGCGCACTCCAGCAACTGGAGAGCATCAAAACGGCCATCGATCAAAGCGACGATATCAAATTACAGGTCTCGTAAACGAGTATTCCTATTGCGAATTTGAATAATAAGCGTATCGTAGTAACGTCAAAGTGTTTGCCATTTTTCAGAATGCGACTGCCGACGATTTCGCGTTGATTTTGGGACTCTTGGAGAATCCCGTGTTCAGGAGCGTTGTCACCCTGCAGGATTCGATGGCACTATTGGCCACGCAAATATCTCACCATCCTTCGATTCTACCCGGAGACTTCGATATAACTCCAGCTGGTCAGTTTTGCTACTCTGCATTGTTAATCCGCTGCATTTATATTCATTTTTGTGAAATCTTTGTATAGGAGAGTTGGCGTTGCAAGCTCGTGGTCTTTACGGAGGTTTGGACGGTGAAGAGGAGCAAAGGGTTCCACAGTTGTCGCCGCCACATAGTTTGGGATATTCTGTCTTAGGTGCTCCGCAAGATTCCGATAGGATTCTCGGCATGGACGGACAACCCATAGACACCAGTATCTCACATCAACAAGTCTGTATCAAATTAGTATATTTTTATTATAAGCATGGACCAGTTTGTATTGTCCTTTAATTTGCAGGCTATAAGTATTCTTCAACAAGCGAGAGGACTCGTCGAATTGGTCGTAGCTCGAGGAGGCGGAGCTGATGAAGGGATTCCTCCACCGTTGCCGACTTCGGCACCGCCTCTGTTGCCGTCTGATTGGGCTCAAGTTGAAGCGATTCATCTCGTCAACGATGGCACTGGATTGGGCTTTGGTATGTTGCCTTAAACATTATGACTCATACTTTTCTTTATTTTTTATACCATGAATCTGTTTAATGTTTTGTTGTACATAGGTATAATTGGCGCTCGCACTAGTGGAGTTATCGTAAAAACAATTCTACCCGGTGGTGTTGCAGATCGTGACGGTCGGTTGAAATCTGGCGATCATATACTTCAAATAGGAGATGTAAGTTAAAATGTACTTGACCGGTGCTTTCCACACTTTTTAGAACTGCGACCCTAGCATTTAATTTCCATTTGTTAACCTTATAAAATTTGTTCTTCATGAATGATAGTGACTCAATTATTTAATTACAGAGGCCCAAATAATAGACCAAAATTAGTATTTTATTTAGTATGCAGTGCACGATAAACATATTTTTTATGCTTCATTTGCCAAATCTGGATAAGTAATTGTTTGAGAGCACCAAAATTCATCAAGGTTTTCATTTGTGAATTCTTCTTTGTTTTGTAAATCGAAGAAGTCGTCCTTCTGAACGTTAGCGTCATCCATCGAGTCCAAATTAAAACCGAAAGGATTTCGTATCAACCCTTCGTTTTTTAAATCAGGTTGAATGTAATCGTCAAAAGACTCCATTAGATTTTCTAAATCCTTAAAAATATCGCCTTGAATCTAATCTGGACGCGTATCTAACAAATTATTATAACAATTTTTTGGGGAGACTCCCCATTCCTACCCTAGGCAGGTAAACACCATAGGCTTAGGACCCCCATACTAGAGTGAATTAACTTTACGTATCAGAACTGGTTTTTGTACCACATAACTGTCACCGTACTGTAGCTTAATTGAAACTCTTTGATTTGTACTCTTCAAAGTACCAGATTGTGAAAGTTTTCACTTTGTAATCATCATCATCATCATCATCATTTTCAGCCGTTCACCATCCACTGCTGGATGAAGGCCTCTCCAATCCTCTTCCATTCCTGTCTGTCTTGAGAAATCTGCATCCAGTTGACTCCACACATTTTTCTCAATTCATCAGTTCATCGACCACTCGGTCTACCTTGCTTTCTTTCACATCCTCTCGGATACCATTCCAGTATTTCTCGCGTCCATCTGCCATCCATTCTTCTCACTATGTGTCCACTCAAACTTTTTCACACGTTCTGCTATATCTGCCACCTTGGTCATGCTTACCCATGTATTCCTCTTACGATCTCTTCTCGCTATACCGCTATACATCTTTCCACGCTTCTCTGTGTGCACTGGATCTTGCGTAGCATTCTTGAATTCAGCATCCACGTTTCATCATCATCATTATTATATATAAAATAGCCCAATTCCGTCTGTCTGTCCGTTTGCTGATAACGCTCGCCTCGGGAAAGGCTGAAATAAACACGAACGTCGCGAGTGGGATTTGAACCCGTGATCAGCAGGTTGGGTGATTTAGCGCTAACGCGTTCATCCAACACCGGTGATGGGAGGTCTCCTATAATTTGAAAATATTAATCCTTAGTAGGCTCGCGAATTTGCTAAATTGTTACGTAATCAATTACGTCAAACACGCCTGTTGATATTTAACGGGCTTACACTAGTATTATATGTACATATATGTCAAATTTAATGTATAATAATTGTTTATTAGGTTGTATTGGTAGAGATGGTCTCCGAACAAGTTGCTGGAGTTTTGAGAAGAAGCGGTACACATGTGAGATTAGTCGTAGCCCGTCCTGCAGATCCTGCGGGAGCCGCAGCCGTTACTCTGTCTGACGCTCCAGTTGTGCCGACACGGTGAGATTAAGGCTACTTATTATATTGTGATATTTTCGAATGTATTTAACAATATTTTATTTACAGATTGCTATCCGATCTTGAAGCTTTGGATCGGTACTTGACGGACGCCGGCTTTCCGGAAATATTCAACGCCCAGTCTACTCCGTCGCCGACACCTCCTCACTTAGAGAAATCCTTTTTGTACGACGCCGATACAGCTGAAGATTCCGATAACGTCGGAGTAATGTTGAACGGTGTGCCTCCATTCGAATCTTTGAAGCATTTTATTCGTCGAATGTGTTTTATTTTTTAAGATTTGATTGTAATATTTAGATCGCATCGATATGGAGTTGCCCGAGACTGAAAAATTCACCGTGCAACTGAAGAAAGACGAGAACGGATTGGGAATCACGATCGCTGGATACGTCTGCGAGAAAGAGGAACTTTCTGGAATATTTGTTAAATCCGTTACCGCCGGAAGTGCGGCCGCTCGCAGCGGACGTATCCGCGTCAACGACAGGATTGTGGCAGTCGACGGTGCAAGTCTTCACGGAAGATCCAACCATTGTGCCGTGGATGCTTTGCGAAGCAGCGGCAGTACCGTATCTCTCAGTTTAGAAAGGTCGGTGTGTGTTGCAACGAAATATACAAATCCAGCATGTCGGGAGATGCGCTGCAATCCGACGACTATTGTGCTAAAAATATATCTCCTTTCATTTCAGATATCTCCGCGGTCCCAAGTTTGAACAGTTACAACAAGCTATTGCTGCTAACGAATTGCGACCATCGCCAGTTAGTGCACCTCCGATCAATCCATTCCTCGATCTGCACCGACCCGACAGCGACACAGACTCCCAACTCACACAAATCCCAATGACGCAGCTCAATAAACTCGGGTAACACACAATTACCAACTACTGTAAGTAATGTAACCAATCGGCGACTAATCGACTAAGTGTTTCAGATCATTCGGAATGGGTCGATCGTCGTCAGGTTCACTCCGGTTTGCCGTCAACGAATTGAGCTCGGACGAGCTACCGCCAGATTCCTTGGACGATCCTGACATGCTCGTTGAAACTACGAATCGAGCTTTGAGTCTATCTCGTGGTTCTTCGATGACGCATCCGGACGGTCAGAGTGCACCCGGATTTGAAATTCCCGTCACTCAAGAAATGGAGGATGCGATTTGTAATAAATGGAAATTAATACTAGGTCGCTTTCATACGTTTTATGTACATTGATTCAATCGTTATAGTCACGTTGATATAATATAGATTTTTTTTAAATTTTAGGTAGCGCCATTGAAATCGTCGTAGGAGTCGTCGTCAAAGGTAGCGGCGGCTTGGGAATCTCTTTAGAGGGTACGGTCGACGTTGAAGAGGGTGGTCGAGAAGTTCGACCTCATCATTATATACGAAGTGTATTACCGGAAGGACCGGTCGGACGTTCGACGAAACTTCGCTCCGGAGACGAGCTTTTAGGTTCTATATTAAATTTTGTCTCAACTCTTGAACAAACGTTGATTGTATAGCAATGAAAAACTTGCCACGGTCTTACTATAGCAATAGGAAACTAGTTTTACTATTGCATCTTAACTAGGGTTGTCAGGTGCTATGGACAAAAAAAGAACATTTGAAAATAATATATATATACATATGTACATATATATATGCATATTAAATTTTCTTAAACACTAAACCATTAAGAGGAAACTGCAAATAGGAAAATATTTGAATGACACTGAATTCACGAATGTCTCGGCACTTGTATTTAGCAATTGCTTTATGTATAATCATGATAATGACATTTTTGCAAAGGCTGGAATACGCCTTCGGAAGTATTTTGAGAAGATATGTGAATCGTTGAAAAGTTCACCATTGATGAAAGTCCCGAAATTCAACAATGACTATAGGTCGTCAATTAGCGTTTAGCTTGTTAGTGTTCTTTATTGTGATTTTCATAAATAGTAATTCATTTTAGATTTAATCAATTAATTAGACTCCTTTTTCTGTAAAATTGTAAGTTACTATTTATATTATTATATAATTAATATTAAATATTGAATCTTCCACGATCGTATTTATAAATGAATTGATTTGTATGTACGTATACATATATACAAATAATAGAAACATAAAAATTGCACTTGTAATTCAAGTTGCGCTTAAAAAAAATTAATTCAATCATCATTCTTATTTTCATCATCTTTTTCGCTATATTTATCTACACTGCTAATTTGGTCTAAAAGTTACTTATTTTCTTTTATTTCTTTAAAAAATTATATACTACGCTCTAAAAATACTTCCGACAGTGGAAATTTTTAACTTATTTCTTTCCTTGGTCCACTGTTCGCTGATCATGGAAAATATTCTTTCTACATTGGCATTTTGGCCAGGTATTGCAAAAAAAATTGATGTTTGTAAGAGGGTGACCAATCACAATGCGAGAACGCAATTTAATGTGCCAATCACAAAGCTATGTTTATTTACACCGAGTTCTTGCTTCAACTTAAACTTAAAATAATTAAAAGTTGGCGAAACTGTAAAAGAGAACAATCTGAGTAAATAAGGATTATATAAAAAAAAGATAGAGAAGAAAAGAATTGTGTTAAAAAGAGAACATGTTCTCTTTAAAAGGGACCTGTGGGCAACCATAGTCTTAACTTAATATTTGTTATTGAATATGTTTTCAGAGGTTAACGGTTATCGTCTATTAGGCATGAACCACTTAGAAGTCGTGTCCATACTCAAAGAATTACCAGCTCAAGTGTGCTTGGTTTGTGCACGCACTACGATCGGAGGTGGTGAATCGGCCGTCGGAGTAGTTTCCGGTGCGGCTGTAACTGGTGGGGCACTCGTAAAAGCCAAGTCGGACGGAAGCTTAGCAGGAGCAGGAGTTGGTGGAAGTGGAAGCGACAGTTCTTCAATTACGTCGGGAACTACCGGAGGTTCCGGGAGCGCTTTGGTTGGTGCTCGTCTTCGTTCACGCTCGTTGGAACCTCTCACAGGATTGGCCATGTGGTCGTCGGAACCCCAAATAATAGGTATCTGAACGTACATTACTATAAATAGTAGCGCAAGGGTCTGCCTCGGTGGCCAGCCGGCTGGCTAGGTAGCTGCGGAACGCTCGCATACACTCACGGCACATACATACATACATGTACTTCTGAATTGTATGCTTCATTGCTGAGGATCGTGACCATGATTTGTAGTCAGCTGCCTAATGAGTCCTCTCCGGTTGTCTCTGGACTCAGCAGCACGAAGAGTTGCCACTAATGTGCCGCCTGTCGCGGTACAGATCTGGTCTTTCCTTCCTCTTCTTCTTGTTCCCTCCATATCTCCAACGGTGACGAGCCACTTCAGACTGTCCTCTGTGCGATTACTTCTCAGACAGACGATGGATAGTCTATCCTTGATCCTCAGCTCCTCAAGAGGCGTTCGTTCTTCTATCGGTCCAGGAGATCCTCAACAACCGCCTCCGACATATACGTAGATTTATGTACATACACAAATGATAACCACCTGATGACACTGTCAACGGGTAGTGACTAGCACATATATAATTTTACGCATCATCATCATCATCATTTTCAGCCGTTCACCATCCACTGCTGGATGAAAGTCTCTCCAATCCTCTTCCATTCCTGTCTGTCTTGAACAATCTGCATCCACTTGACTCCACACATTCTTCCCAATTCAGCAGTCTTCCTTGCTTTCTTTCACATCCTTTCGAATGCCATTCCAGTATTTCCCGCGTCCATCTGCCATCCATTCTTCTCGCTCGGTCATACTTCTTACCCACGTATTCCTCTTACGATCTCTTCTTGTTATACCAAGCATACATATTTCCATGCTTCTCTGTGTGCACTGGATCTTACGTAACATTCTTGAATTCAGCATCCACGTTTCACATCCATACGTCATAACTAGCAGTACGCATTGGTCGTATGCTTTCTTTTTTAAACATAGCGGGATGTTGGATTTAAAAACTATGTTAATTCTTCCAAAAGCGCTCCATCCTAGTTTAATTTCCTCTTCTTTACACCCAGTCATGTTCACCGACTATCCTAGATATAAATAATTATCAACTATGTCTACAATATGGTTATCTACTGTGACTACGTTTTGCGTGTAAAATTCATTAAACATAATTTTAGTTTTATTAAAATTAATTCTTAAACCCACTTTCATAGTAACGTTGCTTAATTGTGTTAATCTATCTTGTAAATCTACTGAGTCGCATGCTACTATATCTATGTCAATTATAGACATAAAGAGCTGAAATCTTTGTTAGTTTGACTGATATGCGGTTAGAATCCACCGTCATATAACGGGCAAAATCGGTTAGTTATAATATAGAGTATGATAAAGTTATATATAATATATAAATTTCAGAACTAGTGAAAGGAGAACGCGGTCTTGGATTTTCCATACTGGACTATCAAGATCCTCTGAGACCAGCGCATGCCGTTATCGTCATACGTTCTCTTGTTCCTGGCGGTGTAGCTCAACAAGATGGACGATTGATTCCCGGAGATAGGCTGCTCACCGTCAACGATCAGGTATTATATATTACACGTGTGGCTCATCTTTCAAGAGTATATCGTTGTAATTCTTGGTTTGTCTTTTAAGGATTTGGAAAATGCTACTTTGGATCAGGCCGTCCAAGCGCTCAAGGGTGCTCCGCGTGGTATGGTCCGCATAGGAGTCGCAAAACCTTTACCGTTAGCCGATTGCATTCCTCCGAATGGTATGCAAGTACCTTCACTGCCCCATAACAAAATGAATACTCAGTAATCATCATTTTTAATACTAATAAGTATATGTACGTCCCGTATATATGCACACATATCTTTCAAGTGTATTTATTGTATGAAATTAATTCCAAGTATTAATTGTAGTATTATATTATTTGTGAATAATCAATATTGTGTAGATTTTTCAACGAGAGTATTTGAATACCTTTGTCTTTTAACCGCGTGAGTTAAAAAAAGGTCAAAAGTTCTTCTTTCTCATAGAACGAGAGACCAATGGTTGTTTGGTGATACTTTTGTTCCTTTTATTACATACAGTTAGAAGAAATAGATACTCAACTCAGACTTTATGCAAGATATAACATCATGACTATGACAATTTTGAATATGAATTGTATCGATATTTATACCATATAAAATTTATTTATTTCAACAGTGCACGGCATTTGGGCATTTGTGTGGGAATTTAATTTATACATTAATTAATTTAATTTATACATTATAATTTAATAATTATACACACATTCCTTTTTTTTTTTTTAGAAAAATAAAGTTTATTTATACATAAAGGTTATTTTTTATTTGTACCTACATACATACATATGTAGATATAAAACAATATTTTTGGCAAATTTTACAATTTTGTCACGGCTGGTATAATGTCATCCACCATTTTATACATACAAAAATAACATGACACTCACTAAATTGTCTAAAAATTTAAGAAAAAAAGTTTTCCCCAATATCAACAATAAATAAATAAATAAAAAAAAAAGTGTTAAAATACACACATATATTTACATGGTAATGTGTTTATTGTCATAATTGTTATCTAAATTAATTATTTAATAAAAAATAATAAGATCAACGAGTTCAAGTAAGAAAACATTTATACACAATAGATTTACCGTAGTATACATACATAGGTTAAGTAAATTTTCCAGTCTTTAAATTTTAGTCATATTGTTTATATAATAATCGTACTAATTTACCAGTAAAGGCCTCGATAATTTTGGTTAGCTTAAATTTAAATAAATCATATTTGTTTAAGCCTACGGAATGTATTTGACAAGTGCTGAAAATATAATATTACAATACGGTGATATTACGTGATTTGTTAGAAAATGATTACACTTTAGTGGAAGACAATCTTTAACTAGGCGTGTCTCAGTCAAATAACACTTAATTAAAATTTAGCAAAAAATGTTTTTTTCCATTTCATCCCTCGGAAAAAGTTTGCCAATGCATGCATATTTGTCAAAAATACGCTCTTCAAATTTTATCACAAGCTTTTGCAGTACATTTCAATCGTTATGTTCTAAATGGAAAAGTGCGTAGTATGATTTAGTCGTTTCCTATTAAAATCTTAAGCTTTATACATTGCTTCTATTATTTCTTCGTATTTGGCCGTCACCACGTTGCGTTTTATCTTCATCGTTGGACCTGTAATTGAAAGTTTAATAAGACAATCTTAATTATAATATGAAATATAATTTTATAACAAGAGGTACCTAATTCTCCAGTATTGATCGAAAAGTCGGCTGGTAAAATTTTAAACTTTTGAACTCTTTGCGCATTTGAAATAGCATTTGCGTTTGCTTTTGCGATTCCGTCACTGATGCCCTTTGTTACCTGTAAAATATACATAAATTATCAATACTCCATTCAACCTAATTGCCATTTTTCATAATAAGTTATTCAAGGACCTTTTCGTCATTTTGACTTAATATCTCGGTGACGGTAGTAGCCGATGACCCAATGCTGCTTAGCCATCGTAGAGATTCACTGTTTAACTTGTCGATTGGAGCACCGGTTTCAGCATCCGTTTCAGTCTATAAATCAATCGTGCAATTATACTAACATTCGAACCGACTATCAGATACTTAAGAAATCAGGTCATACTTGGAATGTGAGGAGCACAGACAGGAACTTCTTGCGATCTCCTACGACCATGGCGTGAGATATGAACGGCAATTCAGATTTTAACTGTTGCTCGATTGCAGCGGGAGCGACGTTCTCACCTCCGGCTGTTATTAGCAATTCCTGTAAACGTTCCAAAGTTACAATTTTAACGTTTAAATTTAACTTTACGTTACAACAAAGTTAAACATACTGTCGGTCTTTTTGAAAATTTGTTTTTCAGTGAATTTTTATAAAAGTTACGCGTGTGACGAATATGTTTTGCATTTACGTTTTCACAATGTTAAAACTTTTAAATTATTATTCTGTTCGAGTCTAATAGATGGTCCTATTCTTCTTCATTCGACTTTTAGATTAAAGGTACCGGTGTGTTACCAGTTCTCATTTTTTATTGGATTGTGAAAATATTTCACGTAATTATTATTATCTTCATTCTCCCATCCCCAGATGATAAGATATGGCAATAAATACTCTGAATCTATTGATTTTTTTAATACTAATCTTTCGTCCCCAAGACAACGACATTATTATTTAGTTAATATATTATGTATTTTATATGTAAAAGTCCTAATAGGCGTTTAATAAATAAACATAAGGAAAACAATTTATCTTTTGATTTATTTTAATTACCCCGAGAGGATTCTGCATTTAACTGTTTTTATTACAAAGTCCTTAGATTTTTAATTTGGAAGATATTTGTGGTTGAAATTAGTACTGCAGTTCACGTTTTCTTAAACTTTTTGCCTTCAAAACAATCTTTCAACAATAAATTAATAGAAAGCTATAGAAGTGTTTATTTTATGATCATAATAAAAATTAGGTCTTATAGTTAAATTTTTATTCACAACAAAATGGTCTTCAAATGTTGCGTGTGTTACTAACTTTAACTATGAATAACTACTAAAGGGTTGGCAGAAAGCTTACCTTTATTCTGCCCGTGATGAATAAAAATCCTTTCTCATCACTCATGCCTACATCGCCGGAATGAAGCCAACCATCACTATCGATAGCATCTTCAGTCTTTTTCGGCTCACTGAGATATCCCATGAACAAATTTCTTCCACGTAAACATATTTCACCTTGGCCGTTGCTGGAATCAGGACTATCAATTCTTGTCTCGACTCCGTCGATGATTTTCCCCACGGAATCTAAATTAGACCTGTAATGTGTATTATGAATCAGTTACTTGTATTACATATACATATATTAGAAACTCAATGTAAAGATTATTATCTACTTACGCGCTCATAGTACTCAGCGTATGTGCCCCACTAACTTCCGACATGCCGAACACGTCCATGATGGGTATATCGAGACTTAAAAAGTACTTTTTAATATCAGCGGATAGCGGAGCTGCAGCCGTTACGAAAAGACGACACCTCGAGAATCCCAGAGCGTATTTGACCCGCTTCAAAACTAACCACTTAGCCAATGAGAATCCGTATGAATTATAATCTACGCCGTTTATCCGATCGAAGTGATGATTCAAACTCTGCTGTTTCGCCCATCCGGCTATTAAGCGTTTCAACGCTCCGTTGGACGCACCGATCGAAGTCATTTTCTCGTACATCTTCTCCCAAACCCTCGGCACTCCGAGAAATCTAAACGAAATAAGCTCACTTTGTAATAAACGTATTATGAATAAATGATAGCGATCGCTAAGTAAACATACCTGGTAGGTTGAACGTCTTGTAATGTCTTAACCAAAGATCCCTTCAGTGCGTCCTTGTCTGCGAAGTATATCGAAATGGCGTTATACAACGGCAGGTATATATCGACTATCTGAAATTTCAATATTTTTATTAGGTACCAGTCATCAATATTCACACGGCTGCAAACTAATACAGCACAGTCTATTACCAGAAATTTTAACTACACAATTTTATTTTACAGACAATAGATGGCACTGTATTACAAAATGGTGGAATGATTCCCGACCGGTACAAAACCTCCAAAGTATTATAAATTGTATTAACCTGAGCTGCTACGTGACTAAGAGGCAAATATGACACAATGCTCTCGTAGCCAGGATCCATATTGTCGAGTCGCAGCGTTATAGCATGAACTTCCCATACCAAATTATCGTGCGATAACATAACGCCTTTAGGATTTCCAACGGTTCCCGACTGTAAACAAAATTTATATTATATATACTAAACGTTTAAAGATGAATTACAATAAACGTTGTACATATAATAATTTACACACCGTATACACCAGGGTGCAGCATTCGTTCACCGCAATTGCCTTCAAAGCCTCGTCCAATTTCGTACTGGGTTGAGCTTCACCTAACTCCATCAGTTCCTTCCACTATAAAGTAAATACGTTATATTGAAATGAACATTTTACAATTTGATACATTTTTGTTTCATTAAACTAGACATACAGTATATGTATTTTCCATCGGTGGGTCGATTTTTCCTTCCCATTGTACGGCAGCTTTGAGATTCGGCAGACGAGACCATACACTGCGAATTTTATCCATTTGTTTGGCATCTTGCACAACGACAACGTTGGCTTGACTATTTTCCAGAACATGGTGACACGCCTCGGCACTGTTCGTCGTATATATTCCAGCTGCTATTCCCCTATTGAAAATAATTTATAATTAATAAAGGAATATGTACATGGATAAGAAGCATGACCAAAGTGGCAGTGGGCTGGACACATAGCGAGAAGAATGGATGACAGATGAACGCGAGAAATACTTGAACAGTATCCGAGAGGATGCAAAAGAAAACAAGGAAAACTGGTGAATTGAGAAGAATGTGCGGAGTCAAGTGGATGCAGATTGCTCAAGACAGACAGGAATGGAAGAGGATTGGAGAGGTCTTCATCCAGCAGTGGATGGTGAACGGCTGAAAATTATGAATCGTTATATAATAGTGATCATTTATACAATACCACTATTATATTATATTATGTTTGACAATGAACTATGTTCTATACATTTATGAAAATATATAAATTTAAAAAAAGTTTACATAAGTTTTGGCAAGTAGAAACACAAAACTCAATATATGTAAATCAAAATTATAAAAAGTGAACATGTTCCATTTGTTCATACAATGCGTAAAACGTTTTTGACAAATATGGAGAAATGAAAGTGGACTATTATATTCTTTAATAGTAAAAAAATAGTTTCCTTTAGGGTATGTAAATATACCTTTTCGGTAAGGAAATAATAATTTAAATCGCTAAGAACAAATGTATCAAAGTACAAAACATTTACCCAGATTTTTAAGTAAACTCCAAACGACAATAAGTCAACACAGTCTACATATTATCATTCATATAAGTATTAACAATTACAAGATCCAAAACTGTAAAGCATACTGACCCAGCGTGTATAGCGGCGAGATCCGAGATGAACCATTGCGGGGAATTAAAACCGAGTATACAAACACCATGATGCTTTTGTAGACCAAGCTTGAGGAACGCCTTTGCACACGTATGTATCTGTTGTTGGTATTCCCTGTAGATTTTTAAATGTTTTATTATTTTCATTTTATGTTCGGGTACTTAAGTGTAACGGCTTTATCATTTACCTATACGTAGTCTTTTGCCAGGTTCCCTCGGGTGTTTTAGAGGCTATCGCCACAACATCTGGATAACGAGCTGCAGTTCTACTGAGCAATCCTGGTACCGAAATGGGAGCTTCAGCGGCTACGCCTTTATCGGTAACCCGTAATTTAACATTACCGCTGGGAACCGTCGTTGTATAATCAGTCGATGGCAGTATTTGATCCGGTCCTGAAAGTTTATGATACAATTTAAATAACACAAGTTGAGCGAATCTATAATAGAATGGGAATTGAACTCAATAATTTAGACATGTGTTACAGACAAAGTGTAAAATGTATGAAAAAACTAGTTCAAGCAATGTACATATAAAATGACTATGCATTTTATACAACGGGGGGGGGGGAGGGTTAATTTGCCTTTAACACAATTTTTACTTTATTTCTATAGTTGTACTTATAAAAAATATAAAAAGTTACCATTCATGAATGTTTGATCGTTTTCATCATACGGTGTATGATTTGTCATTTCTTTTGTAATAATTTTGAGGTCCTCCTGAAACATGATTTATTACAGTACAATAAAATTTATATATTTCTTTTATTAATGTTCTATTATTATACTTACGTTTTTATTATTTAAAATGTCATTGTGATGATTGTGATATCCGTTGCTCAATTTTACACCGTTTTCCATATTGTATGTAAATATAATTTCCTACTGCAAAGAACAAAAAAATAACTATACAAAAGACATTAATTACTTATTATTAGTTTATAATATACGACAATTGCGTTAGCAAGCTTGTAATAAGAAAATTGCACTTCTTACATGTCCAAGGAATAACATGTAAAAGTATAAATGATACGGAATAAACGTCTCTAGCATCACGCTAGATTTGCACTGCAATTATAATAGCTTACGTGATCTAAGACTGATTAAATATATCCTTGTATCGATCTGAATAGAGCTAACTTCGCGAAAACGGTATAGATCGGTTAATATACTACTAACTGCAGTATAAATTTGATTTAAGATTAAACCACCTCCTTCTCGGCCGATCGTTCGATACTAATATAAATTATTATGCGATCACACGTTTTATAACGCGAGATTTAAACGTCAATTCGTTTACTTTATCTGTAGCGCATATGTACTTGTATCTTTTGACGTATTATCAAACTTGTGACACCAGAAAAGACGTAAATTATTTAACGGCATCGTATAAAAAGACAGTGTGTTGTTTCCAATAGAGAATCCACTTTTGTACCGCAGCATTTGATAACCATTGACACTGACAATCGACAATGGTAAGGTCAAGAGAACCTTGAATTTGTTCCATGGTATATCGGCACGCGTTCTTAACTCCAGATTAAAGTTCATCGTCGGTGGTCAAAGTTGAACGATATCAAAAAGTGTAACAACTAAATGTTTAGTCTAGCTCTATGTGTTGATCCGTTGACTTTTTTCAACTCAAGAGAGTTTTATTTCAAATACAATCCATCCAAAGATTCAATTTACTTGTAGACTACAATCATACAACTATAGGTATCAAAATACCGTCTATTATTATCATCAGTTTGAATTGGTCAAAATTGCATCTTTTATTTTAAAATTTAACAAACTTATATCTGTAATAAAAGTCCCAAAAACTATCCCATTATTTATTCAGTGTACTTCTTTTCATTGATCAATTTTATTGTACATATAAAGAATATAATGTCGCTTTGTAATTCAATTTTATAAAAATACTAGTCACTGCCCGTCATCGGGTGGTTATCATTTATGTATATATGTATATATATAGTGTGTTGTAATGGGGAAAAAGTACATATAATATGTACCTACATATTTAGTGTTAATTGTAATAAAAAAGTGTGTGTTAAAAAGGGACAAAAGTTCGTCTCTCAGTTGTTCGGTCACAACAGAGGTTCTTAGCCCTGTTCTCATTTCACTATTCCAAATTCATTGAACCAATCAAGACCAATCTCTTTCAGAAAAAATATACATATCTTAAAATATGTCTGACGTCCAAAAGATTCCAAGCTTTTGTCTCGATACTGACTAATTTTTAATATCCAGATTCGATAAGTCGTAGCAAGTGGAAAGTGCTTTATTTACTAAATCTGGATAGGCAACTGTTTGAGAGGACTAAAATTCATCAAGGTTTTGATTCGAGAATTCTTGCTTCAGCAGAGCTTTGCTCTGCAAATCGATTAAGTCGTCCTTCTGCATGTCAGTATCATCTATGGAGTCCAAATTAAAACTGAAAAGATTTCGCTTCCAATGTTCATTTTTATTTTAAATCAGGTTGAATTTCAGGTTAGATTTTCAAAATTCCACAAAATATGACCTTGAATCTAATCTGGAAGCGTATCTAACGAGTTATTGCAATTTTTTTGGAAGGTACCCCATTCCTTTCTTCCAGACATTTCATTCCTGGGGAGGAAAACACTATACATATGTACATAGGTTAAGAGCCCCTGGGTTAGAATAAACATACTTAAACTGCATACTCTCTAGTTCAAAAGAAACAGCACACTTAAGATTTCCCCATCGCAACAAACAATTGTTTAATTACTCTGTACATTCACACTCGGTACATAGTCCGAGCGATCGCAAAAGTCCTTTGTGAAACTTAAGAACGTTTTCAGGTCGAACTAAAGATCAAAACTTACAGGCAAACGTATCGTGCAAGCTTATCGCCGTGTGTCAAAGGTCCAACGACATGTTTTTCAGGCGATCTGATAAAGTGAAATCGAAAAAAATAATAAATATGCTGACCTGACGATAGAAGTTGTGGTATCTACTAGAAATGTACCAAGTAGGTCGTGATCGGTGACCTGCAATCAGCTCCGGTATAATGTCCAGGAAAGAACGTTTAGACTTATCTAGATACAGTATCGTACTATGAATCTTCTTCTGAAGGTGACGTACTTTACAGTCTGTGATAGTAAGTAAATAGGGAAAGATTCTCTCCAGTGGTGACACTATTGCACCAGAAGTGTAGGATGTAAAAGGAACAGACAATGATTTAGTAGGCAGGAAGGAATTTTTGAATGGTGCCAACTTTGCAGAACCGTCTTACAACTAAGATATATAAATTGGAAAATTTGATCTGGCGATACTTAAAGTCGAACACCTCATCGCAGAGAAAACCTTTCGACATACGGGGATCGAATGGTGTCGTATTGTGAATAAACAAATGCTTACAATTTCTACAATAAATAAGGCAAACTCGTATGAATCACGCGTTGGATGGCTGATTGGGTATATGTGATTCGTTCTGCTGTGAAATTGACTGTAGAAGACGAGAGAGAGCAGCCAGAGATTTAAAGAAGCTCAATCCACAATTTTACTGAAAATTACAAACAGGAATGTTTGTAGTTGTATAACTTACGATATTGAACTTAAGACCTAGTGGAGCTTATTGATATTTTATTCGTCAGGAGTTCAATACTCTAGTTATCTAGTTTATTCATATTAATCCTAATACAATTCATACTTTCCGTAGATATCTGCGAAAAGAGCCTCTTCGGAATTTTAATGGTTAATGAGAAACCGGTAGAGTATCTTCCCGGTAAAACTTACCCCAACACTTAACTAATGTTTGGGGAAACGCTTAAGTGTGCAGTTTTTCAGCCAAAGTTCAATTTGACATTCTGCTTTAAGCGAAATGTATTTGGGCAAGTTTTCACTGTACGATTTATCATGTGCAATTTCCTTTAGAGAACATTTAGATATGAAAATTGTAGGGTTTCAAGTATTTGTTGATTGCCTCTTACCTCGAATTGGCCATCGTATAACGGATTGTTTACTTTTTTAACCTATTAACAACTGAACATCGATTTCAACCTATAATTAGATTATCTCGCAGAATCTTCTAAACCTGCAGTGTCGGGGCTGAAATTACTAGTCACTAGTAGATTCAGGAGTGGATTCAATGCACTAGTAACTAGTACATTGAATCTCCTACTTTCCACGTTACTGTCCGTATTATTTTACACATTCACCTATAGAGTTGGTAAATGTGGATAGATAAATTAATGCGATGTGGCTGTGTCCACATCCGCTACAGATTACATATAAGTCAGGTTAGAGAGTTGTTGATAACACTTGACCAGCGGGTCAGTAATAAATTGTAATTTATTGTTAGCGTGTGATCTTATTATGGTAACAAAGTTTAGGAAAATCCAATACATTGCAATAAAATGATCTGTTGAAAAACTAGCGTAAGGATACATCAGACGAGAAGTTAAACCTAAATTAGTTAACGCGCAAAATTAACGATTAACGCGGTTTTTGTGCATGTTTCGCTTCAAAGGAAATACAATAATAATTAGCCAATGTCCAAAGTTTTCAAAAGTGTGCCAATAAAAAAATAAGGAAAAACGATAGAATGTTCAAAAAAATCACATCTCCTGTCAAAATGAAACGTCATATTACCGAAACTAAGTAATATAACGCATAACATATGTATGTGTGGCTTGATTCTAAAAGGGGTGATGTCAAAATGTCCCGTTGAAAAAAAAGGCTTATGAAATGATGTACATACATATGTATGTAGTTTTGGTAATATTTTTCATAATAAAATTGTTGATGAATTTTAATAATTAGTTTTTAGACATTGGCCCTTTTGGAACCAAGATACAGAAATACATAGACAAACTTGTACATTTCTGAGAAACTTCGGCAAACACTTATTTTCCCATTTATACTTTCTGAGATTCGAATTTCATGAGCTCAAATATTGACGAATAGCATTTCCAATGCTTATACGTTTATTGTAAAATTTGCTCACAAAGCGATTTCAGTTTAATTCTTTAATATAAATATATTATCATAGATATGTAGATTTTAACTCAAACTATATTTATATCGATTCTAATATATATGTATACATACATATATATAGATGTATGTATGTACATATATAAGAAAAAAAAAAAAAAAATACGACTAACTTGAAAAATTACATAAAATATCAAAGGTTAACAGTTTTTTTTACGAACGCTAGTCAATTAACGCAAATATTAACGAAAACTTAAGTACCTATTCTTTATTTGAAAATTTAAAAAAAATGCATCAAAAGTTTGGTGAGCACTGAAGAAGAATTTTAATGTATGTATGTATATATACTTGCATGCATGCATAAAATACGACGTAGTAAGTAAGTAATATTATAGTGTTTATTGAACGACATCAATTCGTACACGGTTCGCAATCGCGTAAATAAAATATGAAACGACAATAATAAAATCAATACGTAGTGCAATAATGAGCGCGTTAACCCTCTCAGTGCCAACCACGTACTGGACGCTCAAAAAAACCCACTACAAATGGTTCTATTCTATTCTAAGGAGTTAATTAATATATCAAATATTGTCATATTACGTTACAGAAAGGCGAAAGTGTGGCGCGCCTGAAAGCGAAACGAAAACCATGGCAACGGATAAACAACTCTGGTAACGCTCACGTCATCGGTCGCGTACGTACTAAAACTCTCCATTGCACATACCTTCGTGAATTCATTATTTTATGCTATAGTTTGAGCGGTAAGATATATTTTTGATAAATTGGCGCATTAACCACTTTCAGCAGATGATTTTTGAGCACTTTAAATCAAATTTTTCGGCTATCCAGTGACGAATAAGGGGGTTCCCAAGCTTAGTTACATTAAAATTTCGACTGCGGCGCATTTTGCGATTATGTCAATATGTACCTTAATATAGAAATACTAGTCAATGCCCGTTGACTGTGCCATGAGGTTGGTTAACATCTATAGTGTGTTTCATCATTTTCAGCGGTTCACCATCCACTGCTGGATGAAGGCCTCTTCAATATTCTCTTCCATTCCTGTGTCATGAGCAATCTGCATCCACTTGATTCCACACATTCTTCTCAATTCATCAGGCCATCGTCCACTCGGTCTACTTTTTTTTTTTTCACATCCTCTCGGATACCATTCCAGTATTTCTCGCGTCCATCTGCCATCCATTCTTCATCTACATCTACAGTAAATTTACAGTGCATTTTTGTATGCAGTGTTTAAAAATGTAGTAGGTACATACATAGTTGAAAAATGCACTACCCGTGCCGTGAATGTATACGAGCGTTCCGCGGCTACCCAGGCAGACCCTTGCTCTATTATGTATATATAGTGATTGGAGTTAATGATGAAAACTTTCGCTTGAGGTGCATTTTTCTTCTATTTTGATTTTGATTCATTTGATTTTGTCCTCCACGAAGGTACACACTATAAAATCATCCAGAAAAACATTGTTACTTCGAGTCAAACGGTGCGATCTTTGACTATTTTTGCATCATCATCATTTTCAGCCGTTCACCATCCACTGCTGGATGAAGGCCTCTCCAATCCTCTTCCATTCTTGTCTGTCTTGAGCAATCTGCATCCACTTGACTCCACACATTCTTCTCAATTCATCAGCCCATCTTCCACTCGGTCTACCTTGCTTTCTTTCACATCCTCTCGGATACCATTCCAGTACTTCTCGCGTCCATCTGCCATCCATTCTTCTCGCTATTTGTTAACTTTTTTACACGTTCTGCTATATCTGCCACTTTGGTCATACTTCTTACCCATGTATTTCTTCTTGTTATGCCAAGCATACATCTTTCCATGCTTCTCTGTGTGCACTGGATCTTTCGTAGCATTCTTGAATTTAGCGTCCAAGTTTCACATCCATACGTCATAACTGGCAGTACGCATTGGTCGTATGCCTTCTTTTTTTAAGCATAGCGGAATGTTGGATTTAAAACTATGTTCATTCTTCCAAAAGCACTCCATCCTAGTTTCATTCTTCGTTTTATTTCTTCTTCTTTACATCCAGTCATATTCACCAACTGCCCTAGGTATAAATACTTTGCATATGGGTCAGAATTTGTCGTTCAGAGTTGATGACTACAAAGTCATCAATTCTCTTCGCGATTTTTTCCCATCAGATATGGATTTTTCCCGTGGTTTCTGTACTCAGTGACCAAACTATTAAGACACGTCGCAAAACTTTAGCACAGCTAGTACATATGTACATACATATGTACGTGTTGCGATAAGGCGATAGCAACGTGGCGTGATGCGGTAACAACACGCAAATGCTATTTTTGCCCGAACACGACGACTGACGCATACTATACCAGTGCACATGCAAACGAGTGTACACAAACATCGATCGGCGACATTATCGAGCATTGAACGACGTACGCTATTTGTTTTAACCCATTCGTGACGTTTGATCCAATAAGCGAGAACCCAATCAAAATGTACATCACGTGCCAACACAAGTACCTGTCGAAAACAAAAAAAAAAAAAAAAACAACAAACGCGTCGAGCGCGAATCCGAGCTTTTGCGAAACTTTCGCACGATTTGGGGAACAGCGTCCGTGTAGTGTGCGTCTGCCTTTATTTTCCGTTCAAACGATTTGAATTGTTTTTATGTCGCAATACACTATCCATATTGGAAACCATTATACCCGCACGTACTATACAATGGATAATTACTTTATCCATACGTCTATACAAAGCCGTACATATAATACAAAAAGTATAGTACTTTATACTGTGTCAAGTGTTTATCTTCTGGATGAGTTATTTTTTTTTGCAATGACACGCCCTCATCGATGAAAATTCCTGCAACCGGTAGTGGAAATTAATTTTTGTTTCAAATTTGATTAATTTAATTAATTACGTTAATACATAAGCAATGCATTCTAATTTAATTATAATTGCAGACATCGTGGTTGAAAATTCACGTGGCAAAATACTTGTTTAAATACGTCTTACCCCGATTAAAATAGTATGCTTATTCCAAGAAGGTGTTTATTCGCTGATAAATCGAATTGCGTGCAATAAAAGTGCATTATTATCGAAGGAACATAAAAAAAAACCCATTACGATACGGATAAATTACATACGCACATGATCATGAGGTTATGACGTTACAGTTGTTTCATTCAACTTCGTAAATATTTTATTTATAGGTGTATTGGTGATACACGTAGTGTATACATACATGTATGTATGTAGAGGAATGTGAGTTAAATTAAGAACTATCGTACGATGGAAAAGTGCGATGATTAAACGAAGTTGCTAAGGAACAATCTAATTATCATGCAAAACAGTGGATATGTGTGAAATTTTATATCACGTTTTATGATAAAAGCTTAAAAAGTATAGAATGTACTAAAATATGCAAACGATGTTGGATATTTGTATGTGATTGGAGAGATTGAATCAAAATATTATCACTATGTGCGATTATTATGTTTGACGAAGCTATGCTAGTTAATTTCGTACATATATTTCGAGTATGTCCTGACATTGTAAATTGTAAACACTACTGAATTTTGAATTAAAAAATTATCAAAAACCAGTTTGGCACATTGTTAACGAATTCATCATGATCACTCATTGTAAGTGATAAGTACAAAGTGCTAAAAATTCCGACTTCCGAATCAAAATTTTGAATTGTACATACATAATTGAGGAAAAACGTACATGTGTATAATCATCATCATCATCATCATTTTCAGCCGTCCACCATCCACTGCTGGATGAAGGCCTCTCCAATCCTCTTTCATTCCTGTCTGTCTTGAGCAATCTGCATCCAGTTGACCTCACACATTCTTCTCAATTCATCAGCCCACCGTCCACTTGGTCTACCTTGCTTTCTTTCACATCCTCTCGGATACCATTTCATTATTTCTCGCTGTGTCCACTTTAAACTTTTTCACACGTTCCGCTATATCTGCCACCTTAGTCATGCTTCTTACCCATGTATTCCTCTTACGATTTCTTCTCGTTATACCGAGCATACATCTTTCCATGCTTATCTGTGTGTCATGTACATAATATGTACTTATATGACTGTTTGGTATACATTTTGCAAAGACATATGTACGTACATACCATGCCAAATGTTAGATTGTTTTTAGCTCTTCAGTTGACCGCAAAATCGATTTTACCGTTAAATCGAAACGTGGGCAGTTAGACTGTTGATTTACAATTGCGTACTTTATTTTTGTAATTCGAAATGGGTTATGTGGAATTAATTATAGTATCGAAAAACAACGATCTTCTTCGATCAAAAAGAAAATAATACAAGTTCTATTTGTGAATGTTTACGATTGATTGTTTTAACACGTAATCAGACTATGAAATTGTATTTAAAACATTATATCATAAGTCGTAGAGTTTAGACATAGTTTATTTTTCGTTTTGAATACGGAAGCGGTCAAAAATCACAAATCACTTTACCTTTCGATTTGAATGTACATACATAAAGTTGAAGCCAAAATGATTTGGCCTGTATTTATTGGGTTAGGAACTTTCTCGATTTTCAGTCAGTTATTTATTCAAGTCAATTACTATTACTCACCAAGAATGGTGAGTAATTGTAATAAATGGTCAACAAATTTTATAAAGGGCCAGTAATACACTGGTGAGTACTTAGCGATCAGTAAATATATTAAATGGTCGGTGATTGATACTAAACGGTAAGTAAATTTATATAAACGGTCGGTATGTAATGTTTATTGACCGATTCGTTAGGTTTTACTGACCGTTTGTGAAAAAGTTAATTACCAAAAATATATTTTTTACTGACCGTTTATTAAATTAAATAGTTGCCGTTAGTTTTCAATACTTCTAATGTCAAAATGTATGTATGTACAAAAAAAAAAAAATTAAACAACTAAAATATTTATAATTAAACAAAAACCGATCTAAATATGCACATGGAAAATTCAATGATCAATACCGCATATATTTTCTCGATTTAAAATGGTCAGTAACTTTTCCGATTTTCGATCAGTTGTTTTAACCGAATGGTGGGTAATTCTAATAAATGGTCAGTAATTAAGTGATCGATAAATATATTAAATGGTCAGTTATTAATACTAAACGGTCGATGTTTAAATGTAAAATTGTTGTTGTTTGTTTGACTGTTTGTGAAAAAGTTACTCGTGAAAAATTTTTTTTTTCTGACCGTTTTCTTTTGAAATAAATTTAATAAATAAATAAAATTAAAAAAGATTTATAAAAATCATCCTAAAATTATTTCAATAAAAAATTGAAGCAAATCTAACGGCTAGCCGGCTCACGTTAAAGCCCTAACAATTCGGTACATAATTATGTACTTGTAGGACTATGGTCTAGTTATATTTCAAATATTTGAAAGAGACCCTTGATTTTTAATTTGAAATTTGGTCTTAACCTCACATATAACACAATTATAATACAAAAATGTAACTTACATTGATGAAATGGATCGAAGCTGTATTGGTATATGTCAATCGTTGGACACAACAGACCTCAAACAAGGACGCCGACCAACTGACTGCTGTCAACATGTTACCGCTTTAATTTGTTTGTACCCCTTCCAAACCCTACCATAGCCAAACACTTTATTCTTTTTGATTGTTTGTCAAGCAGCTTGATGGATACGTAAAAAGTGTATTTGAACAATTTGAACAGAATTCGCCGACACATTGTCCGCAAAAAAGGTGATGATTATGGTTTTGGAATGAAACTTGGAGTATGGAGCACTGGACGTGTTCAAAATAATCAGACAGGGGGAATACAATTGGGAATTGGATATCACATCGATGCTAACGTGGAGAATAAACTAGATATGATCGCATGGTCGGTATTATTGTCAATTTTCACACATTGCAAATGTCAAAACGAGCACAAATCAATGTGACGAATCATCCGTTCAGGATCTTCAATTTAATGTTTGATACACTGTTCGAGTTTGATAGTTCAAATGCGTAAGTTTTTTCGCATTCGAATGAATCAATCAATCTTCTTCTACTTCGGCCAGGATATTTATTTATGAGCCTTTTTCTAGTTATTTTCACGACCTTATAACTAATAGAATCAAAGCGTTCTGTTGACTGTCTTATGTATCTTTAGCCTTCTTTACTTCCCTTTTACCTTACCCTCTACAGCAGGGGTTCTTAACGTATGGTGTTTTCATCTCTAGGGAAGGAATGAAAGGTTTGCAAGGGAGGAATGAGACGTCTCTCAAAGAAATTGTAATAATTCGTGTGATACACTTCTGGATGATGCAGAAGGAACTTTTTTTGATTTATAGAGTAAATCTCTGTTGAAGCAAGAATTCACAAATTAAAACATTGATGAATTTTGCTGCTGTGACACAGTTACCTATCCAAATTTGGCAAATAAAGCATTTAATTCCATTTGTTACAGTCTATGTATCTTTACGAATTTGAATTCTAAAAATTAGTCAGTATCGAGACAAAAGCTCGAAATCTAAAAATAGGAGGGGGAAATTAACACCGCATTCACTTCCACGGAAGGAAGTGAAGACATAAGGTTCAATCGTCTTTCGGTCAATCGTAGTAGACCCGGTTTTAAGGGGTAGGTGTAATGGTGAACTCCGATATCGAGTTAAACATGTTTAAATCGACGACGATCGGGACGGAAGTGATATGAGTGTCTCGGTTATCGATGGCAGGGCTACCAACCCACGCAGGGGCGGCAACCCCTATCCGGTCAAATCATATAGCATCCGCAAAGTTAACAACTCCCGCTCTACAATCTATAAAATTGATTAAAAATAAATGCAGCACATTTTTCCAATTTAATATCCTAAAAACGACGACTGAACTATCAAAATATATTTAAAACAAGCACATCAATGTCAAAATTGACCAAAGATGCTTAAGACAGATTATCACGGTTCCAGTTTTGCATTCCATTCTTGTTTTTTTCCTACGATCGAGTGACTATCAAAAAGCAATCAATGTAAGCCTCCGCCTCCAAAGGTGAATCGAACAGAAAAATTGCACCGGCGATATAAACGCGTGCATTTAGCGACAACGTTCACACATAATCCACGAGCGTAAACACCACCGCTAAATAAAACATCGAAAATAAATAAAACACGAGTATCCCAAAGGTAGTAAATACATCAAAAAACATACAATTTACAAACAAAACATTAACGAAAAGAAGAAAAATTTTGACAGGTGTGGTGCGAGAGCGTCAGGTTACCGGCGTGCGTCCCTCTCAGTGGAGAGTACCAATAGTGGTGTTGTGTGAGGGGAAGTGTTGTTGAACGTGGCGCAGTTGACTCGCCCTTCGTTCGAGCAGATCCTCATCCACAGCCTCCCGTAAGAGCCACGAGGAGGAGAGTTGCGAAAGTGCAGGAATGGAGCGCTCAGAGGGTCTGGTGCAGAGACGCAACGTGTCACGAGCCGCGGCTGCCGGTTCTGCACCTTCGACTCCTGACGCCGACGATCGCAGACCCGACGATGGAGACTCCAAGGAGACAAGACTCACTCTCATGGAGGAGGTGCTTCTGCTTGGACTCAAAGATAAGGAGGTTTGCATCTGTCAATACTCGCCCCTCCCCTTCCCCCACTTCCACTCCCACCCCGTTCCTCCTGTCACCCGTTTGACGTTTGACGTTTGTGTGTGTGTGTGTGCGCGTTTTTTGCGGGAAATCCTCGACGTGTGATTGGCTGAACGAACGAAGAGTACTATTGTGACAGGTGTCTACACCTCATTAGTGTGATGCATTAAGCTTATCTCCAAAGAGGATTAAGAGTTTCAATTTTATTATATCTCCATACTGCGGTATTGCCCGTTAAATATCAACGGGATTTTATTGTTGATATGTGAGTGGGTTAACATTGGCTATGACAATATATGACTATGGGTTCAGGTAAAGAAATTTAATATGAAGAAAATGGTGTCGAACGTTTCCGACGTACACACTCAGAGACAAATTTTATGTATAATTGTTGTACGATGCTTCGTCTTAGGGCATAGATTGCCAAAGTTTGGATCGAGTAAGAATGAGTCATCATCATTTTTAGCCGTTCACCATCGACTGCTGGATGAAGGCCTCTCCAATTCTCTACCATTCCTGTCTGTCTTGAACAATCTGCATCCAGTTGACTCCACACATTCGACTCAATTCATCAGCCCATCTTCCACTCTCGGTAGTCGATGAAACCTAAACATAGTGGTTGGCGATATTCGTTCGCGCCCTCAACCAATTCACTTACCACCTGGAGATGATCCATTGTGCTGAAATTGGCCCTGGACCCTGCTTGTTCCATGGGTTGATTAGAATCAAGCGTTGCCTTTAACCGCTGTGTTATTACCTTTGTGAAGATCTTGTAGACTGGAGAGTAAACTAATTTAATTAATTAATTATTCATACGCTGGACGGTTTCAAAATGGTCGACAAACCATTATCTCCCTTGATTGAAATTTTTGCAGGACAAAATAGCTTACTATATTAATATTTTTTAATTAATGTGCAGGAATACGTCACAAAAGAATTTTTAGGGTCAAAAAATGCTGATAACTATATCTACATTATTTTTACATAATGTTTGATTGATGGTTAAACTTTTAAAATGCGTTTTAACAAATTATCGCTACTGTCGCACATTTGCTGATAAACTCGCCGTACGATTGTTAAACACTAAGGTTTTATATACATATATACGTTTACTGACTAATGACAAGTAAAAAAAAACCCATTATAATAAACTGCTCTGATAGTTATGTGTGTGTTTAATTAAATTTTATCATTTTTATAGGGGTATACATCATTCTGGAATGATTGCATATCAAGCGGCTTGCGAGGATGCATACTTATTGAATTGGGATTGAGGGGACGAATAGAACTTGAACGAGCCGGTATGAGAAGAAAGGGACTTCTATCCAGGAAATTAATCGTCAAATCAGGTACTGAAACTTTTGTACATACATATTACAATTTGCACGATATTCTTATCTATCCATTTGAATTATTTGAGCACTAACTGTTATTGCAAAAATTATAGATACGCCGACTGGCGACGTACTCCTCGATGAGGCCCTTAAGCATATGAAAGAAACGGATCCGCCGGAGACTGTTCAAAGTTGGATTGAATATTTGAGCGGTATGTAGGATTATGTTAAAAACAAACTATTTGAGGCTTTTATAAGTGTTGATTTTCCGATCATACTTTGGTCAGATTTGATTCTGTAAGTCTCATTGTGAATTTGTAATTGCTTTCAGGCGAAACTTGGAATCCTTTGAAATTAAGGTATCAGCTGAAAAATGTCCGAGAGCGACTTGCCAAAAATCTTGTGGAGAAAGGAGTACTTACGACTGAAAAACAAAATTTTTTGCTCTTCGACATGACGACCCATCCTTTAACGGACAACGTAATCAAATGTCGACTCGTTCGAAAGGTGAATATTTTTTACTTTAAATTCGCTAGATAATTAATTATAAGTATTTCAAAGCAATAAAAAATCAAAATCAATAGGAAAAATATCTGACTATTGATTTCAATACTCACTTTGAGCACAGCGATACTATATTTTGAGTTATAGACCGCAAAAGCCAAAAAATAGATATTTTTTACATTTTTTAAATCGCGAACATCTCATTCACGAGAGCATATCAATAAATATCATTATCGGATTCGAATTCAGTGGGTCAAACTTAGTAAAGATTGATCAATCTCCGCTCTGGGTTTTTTTTTTTGTTGCTCAGTGTAATTAATCTTTAAATTCGGATTAGTAGATTAAGTTAACTCAGGGATAACAGCGTAATTTCAATTTTGAGATTTTGACTTTATGATGGAGACTACGGTCGAAAATCATTCAACATACGTGGATGGAACTGCCGGATGTTTGCTCAATAAATTACGGCTGAGCTATCACCCGGCTTATCACCGTTAATATCAGACTCGGTGTTCAACTATTCAAATCGGTCGGGTTTATATTGTGTTGCAGATTCAAGAGGCGGTTCTGTCGGAGTGGATCAACGATCCTCAGAGGATGGATCGCCGCACCGCTGCACTCTTGGTGCTGGCGCACGCTTCCGACGTCCTAGAGAACGCTTTCGCTCCGCTGCCCGACGAGGAGTACGAGACGGCCACGTGGCGGGTGCGCAAACTGCTGGACCTGGACTTTGAGCAGGAGAGTCTGAAACAGAACGCGTTAGAAATTATGTGGGCGGTGTTCGCCGCTTTCGCCAAATAGCAGCCGGTCGGCGGCAGCTACTGGTGGTAATGACACTTCCGTCGCACCGTCTGCACTCGTTTCCTCGGGATTCACAAAAATCGACGTTGATGACGATTGATATGTATCAACGTTCATTTTTGTACGCATCAATCTATATGTCTCATTCTGGACTGTTAAGCAGCAACAATACAAACAAACAAAAAAATAAACAGAAATTAACGTTTCGACGTGTACGTAGTAAATTTCCGATGTATCTTTTAAATTTTCAATTTTGACAATTGTTGTATTACTTATACAAAATCAAAATTATCGATGTGTGATGGATATTATTATTATTATTTTTTTTTTTAGATCATACTTTACGAAGATAATTTATTATACCAGTTTTGTTTTCAAATGTAAAGCCTGGTACACACATAAGCAAAAAGTGTCGACAGAACAACTTTGTATCCACGTTGAATCTGTATACTAGGCTTAATGTGATTTTATGTCAATGTATAGCATAAAACAGCAGTTGCGATATTTAACATATTTCTTAAATTCTATTACATATATTGACATAATAGTATTATATACTTTTTGGCGCATTAAAATTATTTTCCTTGTATTAAAACAATGTATATGTTTAAGATTCAGCTAAAATGCATTATTATTATTTAGTTATTTAGTTAGTTACATACGTTTTGCAATTCGGTTTACATCAATGAGTACGTAAATTATCCCCGATGCCAATTTTTAATTAAAATTGCATTTCATATCAATTTCTGGGATCTTAATATTCATTGGTGCGAATGAATGCGTTACACATACACATAAAATAATGCCATTATTACTTTCTTCTCTAATGTATGATAAAACATGTGATTCTAAAAAAAAAGTAGATTCATTTTCGTTGCTTATTAAAAAAATTTTGCCTGTGAACGAAAATCCAGTCATTATTTAAGTTTTAGTGAATTTTTTATTTTATCGAACATATCCGAGATCAGTATGTGGATATAAACACTTTTTGAATATTGATGTATATTTCATATTTTAACTAATGTGTAAGGGACCGATTCGTATTTCTGCGACATAGTGTAATTCCATTAAGATCTTTCCATTGTATATCTGATGTATATTGAATTTTTTCAGATATTCTCAATCGGCTATTAACTACATATATCGTATGATTTTGACATTTTCCTGTAATCGAACGGTCCCCGTGCGTGTTTCTTGTATATACGTATATATAAAATGCCAATTGAAATGTAAAAATCATTTAGTTAATATGTAGATAATAAAAAGATAAACAAAAAAAATTTATTAAAAAAATTAGCAGAGGAATATTAAAGTTTTTGTACAATTAAAAATGTAAGTTAGTTTTGATGGAGTTTTTTTCTTTCTCTCTATGGTCTAAATGTAAAATCTACGATACCATTATATAGTCAAATTGGATGTTTCATAACATTATACAATGCTATATTATATTGTATTTATCCGATGATGTATGTATGTATGTGAGAACTAAACGAAAATTCTACGAGTAAGACTGCTTTTCAGATATACTATATGTTATTTATTTAGTGCACTCTAAGCTATTTTTATTATTATATTATAAAAAAAAACATTAAAAATATTGTGTAATATTGAACACTAAAATTATTATATTATATATATATATATATAATAATAAAAAAACACAGTAAAATATATATATAATAAAAAAAAAACACAGTAAAAAGATTGTGAAGCACAATTTTTTGCATGATGTGATTTCACTTGATTTTGCCATTATATACCTAATAAAACTTAAGTTTATGATTTAATAATAATTTTGCATTCATATCATGCAGTTTTCATTTATTATAGTATTTTTTTATTTAATAAAGTCATCTGCAGTTTGAGTGTTTAATTTTTTTTAATGAAATTAGAGTATATTTTAGTGTGTATAATATTTAATTTCTACGTATATTAGATTTGTGTTTTAAAATGCATAATTTCAAATAGTCATTCCATGTGTTTTTGATTGAAATGTTTCACCGTTTTATTTTATTCTTCCATTATAATTTCTAATATGATTTAAATGTTTTGCTTTTTTTTTGTACAGACTTCATTTTAAAATATAATAAATATAAAGTATATATACGTAATCTATTGATTAAAAAAAATTTTTCCTTTTAACTATAAATCAATAGATGTGTGAATCACAATTTTGCGATAACGCAATCTGTTAAATGACAAGAGAATGATTTTCTTGCTATTTTTAGATATTTTCATAATAATTATTATATTTGCATATTAAGTTTGTTAAGTGTATGATAAATTTTAAATTTTAAATTAATAAAAATAATCAAAATAAGTATTATTTCCTTTAGTTTTAATATTATGTAGTTCCTTTGTATTTTTTTTTTTCAATACAATACATTGTTTGAAAGACATGCATATAAATATGTATACAATATTAACGAATGTTATTTTTAAACTCAATTCAATTGTAAAGTAATTGCTTATAATGATATAATTACATAATAATAATATATCTGGTGCATATGGAGAAATGTTAAATGTAAATAAGATAAATAAAACTATCAGTTCACACCTTTGTGTTTATTTTCTATGGCTTATATGTTATCGTTAAACCGTGCATAATTCATTTGATGTACATACAGGTAGAATAAAATATGAAGGTACTAAATTCTTCATACACTAACCTGTAGTTAACAACAAAATTTTATTTTGTTATCATTAACGATAACTCAATACACAGTGGCCTTTAAAAAGTCATCAATTTAAAAAAAATTATAACTCTGAAAATAATAAAGCTATGGTCAAGAAAATAAAAATAAATCATTTTCATCGTCCTCTTTCTAATGATATGAAGGTTTTTGGAAAATGGATTTACTATCCGTTTTGCATAAACCACCATTTCATTAGTAAAAGGATGAAATGGACTATAAAACTCCTATTTTTCATCACCGTAGCGTTATTATTTCCAGAGATATAATTTCATGAAAATAGCACTGACTTTTTAATGGCCGTTTTGTACCTACATATGTATATTGTATATATTATACAACCTAATTTTTCAAAATCTAATATGATTCTCCATATTGGCACTATTTTCGCATATGCAATAGTCGCAAACCCAAGCGTTTTTCGACATCTTCCGGATAACAATGCTTCATGTGAACGTTCAATTAACTCCTATTGAGGAAAGTATCCACACAAATCTCACACATGAACCGGTGTGGGTCTTCACTGTGGTTCACGAGAACGTACTTGGAGCTGAACGCTTTCCGATACACCGGTCACTCTTACCGCTAGCATCCGTGTGCATCGTCTTATGCTTCACCATGTGGTATTTGAATTTGAACGATTTCAAACACAGGTCGCACTTGTGTGGTCTCTCGTTCGTGTGGGACATCATGTGAGAAGTGAGTCTGGATTTGAGGGAGAACGTCTTCGAACATATCTCACATTTGTACGGCTTGCCGTCGCTGTGCATCTGCAAGTACGAAGAGTTATTGATTAAGAATAGTTCACCCGTTGGGAAAGTGTTGATCAGTATTGCTCAGATCATATTCCCATCATTGGGAAACATCAGACGGACGGATAGACAGACTTGAAATATTAAATTGTATTGCCCGTTGACGATCTTCCAAAGATGGCGTATTTGATGGTAGGCATTGCCTCTACTATTTGGTAAACAATTAACTGCCTGTCATAGTGGAGTTACTAGGAAAAGATACTCTGCAGTGGTGAAACCATTCCCTTCTATAGGAGAGGAAGGAACGGACTAGGATTTGGTTAGTAAGGAATTTTTATCGGTGGTGCCAATTTTTGTGGAACGTTAGATGAATTGACGAATTCTAATAGGACAAGTGCGATCCGGTTTTACTAACATCCAGAGTTAGCCAATGACGATAATTTAGGTCTTAATCTTTCAATCTACATACGGAGATCGAACCCCTGACCTTTCGCTTACGAGGCTAACACTCTACATCTGAGATATCATTGAAGATAAAGCAGTGTTTATTATGATACATAAACGGACTTAACTTTGGATAAAGGGAAAAAACAATTAAAATTTCCAACGAAAAGAAAGAAGTGTATCGTGTTCCTGACGGACAGACTAGACTAGATTATGAATAGCTTCTGAGTGTAAGTTCAAGAAATCCTTGAGTTTGGATAAACTAGGACTGTGGATGCCCTAATTCGATACAAACAATTGTATATTATACCGATTATAGAATACTAATCACAGCCCGTTGACAGTTTCATCACATGGTTAAATTTCAAGAACTCGTCTATTACTAATTTAAAAACGTATTATATGTATATATACATATGTAGGGCTATGTATGTACATACATACATACATATATATATGTAGGTGACCAAATCGCGCTTCGCGCTCACGGCACATATATTTACTCCCGGTGGTTAAAAAAATGCGAGCGTTCCGCGATCACCCAGTCAGCCAGGCAGACAGAAGCTTATGCTATTATTTATAGTAGTAGTAGTAATATCAGGCAGCCTACAAGTCATTAAACCGTCTGTTTAACCGAATATTGCCCTTAAACCATTGCCATTCCTCCTCTCCAGGATGTAGTGGTTTCACCATTGGAGAGTATCTTTCTAGTCATTCATTCATTATTGGACTGACAACCCAGGGCGGGTCTTAGCCTCCTCCAAGAATTTCTTACATCTTCCTCTGTCTTGCGCCAGTGTCCTCCAGTGGATTACACCGGCCGCCCTAGCATATCGGATGACACAGTCCAGCCACCGAAGTTTGGGTCTGCCAATTGACTTGCGACCCTCTGGTCTGCTGTCTAGGATACTCCTCGGCGGCTGGGCACTGTCCATTCCAGCCACATGGCCTGCCCATCTTAGTTTTCCGAGTTTGACGAATGTGGAAACGCATTCTTATTGGAAAAGGCTGTAGAGCTCTGGGTTGTACCTTATGCGCCATTCCCTAGTAGCCTCACACAATGTTTGTCAAATAGTTAAAAGGCAACGCTATCTTCAGAAGATATAGACAGCAGGAGTATAATTCAAGTGTAACACCCCACCCGTAAGTGCTTGATCAGACAATTTTTGCTGGCGAACTGCATCGAGCAAAGGTCACACTTGAACGGCTTCGTGTGCGTCTTCTGATGACTCCTCAAAGCGTCGCCGAACTTGAAAGCTCTCGGACAAAAGCGACACCGGTACGGCTTCGCGTCGCTGTGAATCCTCATATGCTTCGCCAGATCCGACCTGAGCTTAAATGTCTTCACGCAAACGGTGCAAGTGTGGGACCTCTCGTCGGTGTGCGAAGTCAAATGACACATCAGGACATACTTGGTCTTGAAAGCTTTCTCGCACAAATGGCACTTGTGGGGCCTCTCGCTCGAGTGGTTCTTCATGTGCTTCAGCATGTCGTGTTTCAGTCGGAATGCTCTCGCACACACTCCACAGTTGTACAATTTTTCCTCGGTATGAACTTTGGCATGCTTCGTGGCACCGTCTTGGGTGTAAAAGACTTTTGAGCACACTCGGCACTCGTAGCCGTTCGGATTACTGTGGAGTTCCATGTGTTGGGTCAGACTGTATTGGAAGATGAAAGTTTTGGAGCACAGTTCGCACTCGTACGGTCTCTGTCCCGTGTGCAATTTCGAATGTTTCATCAGTGTACGGTGGGACGAAAACGTTTTCAGACACGTTGTGCATTCGATTTTGGTACCATTGTGGATCACCTCGTGTCTGGATAGCGTCTGTTTAGTTTTGAAGGATTTGGAGCAGGTCGTGCAAGTGTGGGGTCGTTCATCCGAGTGGGCTACCATATGATTGGTTAGCATTTTAAGTCGATCGAATACTTTTGGGCAAATTTCGCATTTGAATTCATTCTCAATGGTTGATTGGGATCGTTGGCATTTGTAAAGCTCGTTCTGCTCTGGGTCGTTGTGCATCAGCATGTGTCTCGTCAGATAGTATTTGATGGGGAATGCTCTGTTGCAGATTTCGCAAACGTGCGGTTTGTCGTCGCCGTGTATTTTCATGTGTTGTATTAAGCTCGATTTGTATGCGAACGTTTTCGGGCAAATTTCGCACGCGTTTCGTTTTTCGCCATTGTGCGTTTCTATGTGATTTATCAAATTGTCCTTTTTGTTGAAATACTTTCCGCAATGGACGCACTCGAATGTCGTTTTGGTTTTGGGTCGAATTTTCAATATTGTGCTTTTGACTTCGTGTTTTGATTTCTGAAA
The DNA here is from genome assembly GCA_022651745.1 of Parapsyche elsis. NCBI lineage: Eukaryota > Metazoa > Arthropoda > Insecta > Trichoptera > Hydropsychidae > Parapsyche > Parapsyche elsis. The sequence goes on from JAGVSN010000065.1 coordinate 746,136, forward strand.
AGAGTAAATTTACAGTGTTAACGAATACATAATAGTCAGAACTACATATGAAGAACTTACAATATGTAAATGTTTTTACATTTTTCGATACTTTTGTTCCTAAGGATTTAAATTATTATCTCCCTACCTAAAAAATACATTAAACCGAAAACAAATTATTTTTTTTACTATGAAAGAACTTTCTATAACACATCTATCTAGTCTACTTTCATTCCACAATAAATGTCAATAGCATATTATAATCAAACTAGTCAATGCCCATTGACAGTTTCATTGGGTGGTTATCATTTATGTCGTGAGTGAGCGTATGTGTACGTGCTGTATCGGGTATGCGAGCGTTCTGCGGCTAGGCTACCCAGTTGGTCGGTCCGGCAGATTCCTGCGCTACTAAATATAGTAACAATACCTATAGTGTAGCAGTTCCTAAACTGTGAGTCGATCTTTGGTGTCGCTAAATACTAAATATAGTAGGTAGTTGAAAAATGCGAGCGCTTCAGGCTATCCGTACCATATGTGTATACTCTATCCAACTTAAGAAGCACCTTGTTTTTGTGCAACTAAAAAAAGGTGTCTGTCTGAGATTTACGACTTTGGTTGGTTTATTCCAACTGAGATGGTGATGAAGCTCATTGGTTCAGACCCAGGTAGTCTGCGCAGATCGATTCTGAATCGGTCAAGACTATGATGTTTCTTAAGTTGGACAGAGTATATGTATGTATGTGTCGGTGGGTGTATGAGAGCGTCCCGCAGCTAGCCAGGCAGACCCTTGCGCTACTACATACATATATTAATGAACTATGTTCTCGTTTGATAAACCTTTTTTTATAGTTTCTAGTTATATTGAGTTTTGTATTTCAACTTGCTTCTCCACAACACCAAAACTTCTCAAAGCATTTTTAAATTCATAATACATAGAATCTAAGAACAAAGTATGGAAATGTAAGGAACATAGTCCATTTTCAATTAAATAATTAGCATTACCATAGATTCTTTAGACACCAATAATAGCTCATGCAAATTTGGCTCATCATCTTCATCTTCACTGTTACGGTGTAGGAGAACTTCTTCGGAGGCGAGCGGGTCTTCATGCTTTCCGACGTTGAAATTATCCTCGTCCACCTCATTGTTATTGCAAATAATTAGCGACGGTGGATGAACGGTCACCGGAATTTCCGCCCAAACCAAGTCTTTAAGTATTACTTCTTCAACTTTAAGATTATTAGGCAACCGCTGTCTCATTACTCGGTCGCTTCCGAAAGAAGTTTTCTTGAAAACGGAGAGCAGCTCTAGGCTCGATTTACACGACGTGCATATCTTATCCGGTAGCCTGTCGTATTTCGACACCTGTATAAATTAAATTTGTGATTTTTATTACTACAACTAACTTCTAACTAGTAAAAGTGGAAAAAATTACTGATTTTCTAAACCAATTTCTGCTAATATTGAGATATATGATATTGTAATCATATTATTTTTCGGCCTGTATTAATTGGATCATAAAACTTTCTGGTTTTCGGTCAGTTATTTTAACTAAATTGTGAGTAAGTAAGGTCACACACACACTGTACACACTGGTTAGTACTGAAGTGATCAGTAACGGTAAGTGAATTTATATAAACGGTCGTGAAACACATATTCAGTTATCAAAATTGAGATATTTAATGGAAAAAATGGATTTGGCTAGTTTGGCAACTGAACGGCTCACATAATTAGATTGGATGCTTGATTTGTTGTGCCTACCAAACAGAACAATTTATTCCAATTTCAAAATAATAAGATTTTTTTGTATATATGTAGCTTGTATATATTATATATCAATATGGAAGATTTCAATATTTTACTCAGATTTTGTTTATTAAAAAGTTACTGAATTTGTGATCAACCTGTAGTTGACAGCAGCTATTGATGAGTTGTAACAAAGTTCTGGTTTCCTCGAAGATGGGAACGAGCGAACCTGAACATAAACACAGTCTGCACTCCATCGAGGAGTTTCACCGACAGACGTTATTCGATTACGGACTTAAGGTAAATTAGCTGACAGTTACGAACTGTATCTGTCACTGTCAGTTCTATGCGATCAGTCTTTTCAAATTGAGTTGCCAGCGTTGAAAAACATCCATTTCAAAATCCAAAAAAATTGTTCCTTTATTAGTTGCGTTCTGGTAATTTTGAAATGCTCAGGTCTGACTTAAATTCACCAAAAAATTGATTAAATTCTTTGACAGTTATTGGCTATAATTTGACCTGTCAGTTGGCCAAACTGTGCAACTGTCAGTTTGGTGATTAGTATACAAGTTTCGTCATTTCTGTTTAGACGAGTGTTTTTTATAAAACCGAGTTGTTTTTGAGGTCTGTATTTCAATTTGTGTAACTTCCTTTCCCATTACTAAAAACTTGAAACTGTCCGTTGACAGTGTTTGTGTCCGTTAGTGAGGTTATGTAGCGTGAGCGCTGTGCGCAATGCGAGCGTTCCACAAATAGGCTGCCAAGTCAGCCAGGCAGTTTTAAGACCGTTTATCGATTTAAATATTGGCCAATTACTTAGTTGTTCTAAAAAATACACTATAATGAAAACCACCCGATGATACTGTTAATGGGCATTGACTAGTTTTTCTAAGATGATGATAGCTTGTGATCATCTTTTCTGTGAATGTATAGAGTTGATCTACTTAAACAAAGCGAAAGTCGCTGTTATTAAAGACTAGTTATCATCATTTGGTCAGAAACACTGAATTAAGTAACTGACTATAGCGGAACGGAGCATGTCATGGTGTGGGATCCGTCATTTTGGAGTTAAACTTTATTTTGTCAACTTTACATTATATGTGAAGCATGGAAATATGTATGATTGGTATAACAAAAATATAAGACAGAAAGGTATACCGAGTGGACGATGGGCTGATGAATTGAGAAGAATTTATGGAGTCAAGTGTATATTATATGTACATGTTATAACAGATTTACGAGTGTTTATGAGCGTAGATAGAATGCTCGAATGATCTCGAACGATCCTGAACGAACAACTCAGTTGGTAGAGTGCGTCTTTGCATATGCAAAGATATTAAAAAGACATTGCCATATTGAAGAATGAGGAAGGAGAGAATTCCTATGTACATGACTGTTACTAGTTTAATTAAATGTTCCATTATTTAATTTATCAGTTTTAGATATGAGCGAGTTGAGTTCAGACGACGACGAGCAGCGTGACATGTTGAATCCGAGCAACATGTCACGTCTCAGCGAGGAGATCAAGAGGAGGAAGAATGCACCGGATACCAGCGGGATGTTCGTCTCCGGCTGGGATGATGCCGATGCCGACCAAGGCGTTTGCGAGGAAACGAATCCACACGGTATACCATACACGATGAGCTAAAGTCTGTCCGTTACAAATTGTATGGATTTTGTTCAGGAGTATCAATTACAGCAATTTATTCAAATTGGTCTCTTTTGATTACTTACATATGTGGAGAGTGTAATACATCTTCTGTTCGTGTTTGCATCTGTTTGTTTATTTCAGAAACTCCTGAAAAGGAAATACTCTGGGCTGCCGAAAATGGAAAGATCGAAGTTGTGAAAAGTCTTCTCGAAAGTAATTCGGAACTAGTTAAAGTTACTGATGAGGACAGTTATACTCCATTGCATAGGTTTATCATAGCATTTTATTGGTTACCTTTACATTATTCAAATCAAATATTAGTCAACCTCAAAATGTTTATTATGTAGTTGGGAAAAATAAATAAAACAGTCCTGTTTCCAGAAAATGTGTATTGCCGAAACTACTATAGTATATAGTATAGTATAGTACCAGTATATCTTGACAATAAATTGGACTGCCTTCGTAACGTGCTATTTTTTACATTACTGTGTAGTGCTTTCGATCATTTTGGCATTATTGCCACATACAAAAATAGGCCAAATGTCGCTCACAAAACCAAAGTGTGAAAGCTGCGTTGGGGAAGGTTGGGGGAAAGAGACTTTTCCTTCAAGTTATACTGATGACACTATACTAATATCCAGATCTAGCTAGTCTAAAACTGTCAAGAAAATCATTCTATCTACATACAGAAATCGAACCCCTGACCTTTCACTAAAAAGTGACTATGACTAGCTTAACCGTGGAAGTCTGAAAGGTGTGGTAGGGAACGGACTTTTATTTCACGCGTTTGCCGCTTTTCAAGTTAAACTGGTGGCACTATAATATAAATTTTTGGAAACAGGACTGGTTTTTTTTTTCAGCTTACTCTGTATTTAATTTTACTTTGTTTTATTGGTAGGGCTTGCTATAACGATCACATAGATGTTGTAAATTTGCTGTTATCGTACGGTGCATCCGTGTCGGCTCGAACGAAAATGGGCTGGCAGCCGTTACATTCATCATGTCATTGGAATCATCCGAATTGTATAAGTCGTCTCTTCGCTGCAGGTGCCAATGTCAACGCTCGAAGTTCAGGAGGTTATTATCACATTCGTATAACAATCAACTTAGTTCCATATGGTCCTATTATCTAGCTCTACAACTTGGGGAGGAATCCTAAAATTTAACTTGAATCAGTCATTCTTGAAACATTTTTGTATGACGGTATCGATAGAGGAGTTAGAAAAAATAATTCCGAAATTAATTATTGTAAATTTAATTTTGTTATTAATAATTAATTAAATTTATTTTTTAAAGATAATATTTTAAAATTAGTATAAATAATAAATAAATCTAACTTTTTTCCTAATTAATATCAACACAACTCCCCTCGTTAAACTAGGAAGCATTTCATTTATTATTTATTCATATTATTGAAAGTCTCTCTTGAACGAATGAAATCAAAACTTTCTAAACTGTAAATCTTAGGATTATAATTTAACACAAAATAATCGATTTGCAATCAAATTGCAACCAAAATTTTTTTAAAGTCAAAATCTGCCCATTGAAAAATTTTATTTAGCAAAAAAATTACTTTTAATCTCTATTATTTGGCTTTTTTATAAATATCATCAATATATAATTTATTATTCGAATTAGGGGTTTTGCGCATCTCATTTTTAGTGTTGATAATTCGGGTCTGTGGAAATGATGACTTTCAAATATTTAGTGTATTAAAATGTTAAAATTATCGTGTTTTCTATAGCATTAATCTAAATAAATATTAAAACTAGAAATAATTTAATTATCTGGAAAAAAAAATGGTTTAGTTTTTTTTTATGTAATATAAATTATTTATTGATTAAAAAATAATTACAACTGATATTAAATTTCGCTTTTATATAATAACAATATGAAATTAACCATAATGAAATTCCCTTATAAAATGCTTATTTTTTGTAAGTGCTGATTTTTAAATTAATAATTATCTGTTTCGACAAAAACTACCATATCATTAGAAAAAAGACGATATGAACTTGAAAATGCTTCTTTTTTCATCACCATAGCGTATAAGCTATGGTGATATAAACTTTTGTAAACAGCACTGGTTTCTGTATATATAATATACATTTTGTATTGCAGATCAAACGCCGTTACACATCGCAACATCAGTGAGTCACTGTTGGAAAATGTTACAGTTGATATTGTTTCATCCCGACGTGGATCCGTTTGTGACGAACAAAAGCGGAGATCTCCCGAGGGATATAGCACGCAGAACCGGAATCCACGAGTATCTATTCGATGCGACCGAACCTTCCGTTAACTACATCAAATCGCACGAGTTCACCGTAAATCCGTTCACAAACGAACGATAATTATAATATAGAAAATATATGATGAACAAATACCAAACGTGTTTTAATCTCATACTAAATCTTTATACTAAGTCTTCTGGAGGACTCCACAGTTTGAATTCCCCCCTAGACGCGCTGATGAATGTATCTTTATTCGGATGTCCGCTCAACGAGTGGACTACCGAGTCTGCCGAGTGACGGAACTTCTTGACCACTTTCGACGTCATCAAATCCCAACACCATATTTCACCGGAGGCCGATCCTGACAGTATGTTCGTATCTTTGTTGCTGACTAAATTTTCTATTGAGTAATCTTCGGTATCGTGTCCCGAGTATCTGAAAAGTTTAATCAGATAAATTAAAAATCAAAAGAGAGCCACTCTAACCGAGTAAAGCTATGATATGGATACTTTGTACGAAGTAAAGGTGACTGTACAAGCTCGTGCTTGGTCTGCGCCCTGCACAAACCAAGATTGCGTACAATAGATTACTATTGCCAAGCACGAGCGTGTAGCACAAGCACCCCTTAAAAACAAAAAATCTGTGCACTAGAATAATCTTATAGTAATCAGAGTATTGCCCATCGATGATCAACAGGTGATTATCATTGATATGTGATTGAACTTACAGTAGTAGTAACTTTGGATTACGGAAAAATATAAAAATTCAAATTTTCAACGAAACCACTTCAGAAGTGTGTCGAGCGTTGATACTTGTGATATTCCTGACGGACAGATAGACTTGGAGGTTTTTATATATTATCTAGTTTGCTTGAATGATCAAAAAAAAAGTTAAGTTAAGGAATCAGAGAAGAAATTAAGAAAAAATAGATCATTATAATTAAATTATCATCATCATTTTCAGCCGTTCACCAATCTTTTCTGTCTGTCTTGTGCAATCTGCATCCACTTGACTCCACACATTCTTCTCAATTCATCAGCCCATCGCCCACTCGGCCTACCTTGCTTTCTTTCACATCCTCTCGGATACCATTCCAGTATTTCTCGCGTCCATCCATTCTCCTCGCTATGTGTCCACTTCAACTTTTTCACATGTTCCGCTATATCCACCACTTTGGTCATACAGCTTACCCATGTATTCCTCTTGCGATTTCTTCTTGTTATACCAAGCATACATCTTTCCATGCTTCTCTGTGTGGACTGAATCTAACGTAGCATTCTTGAATTCAGCATCCACGTTTCACATCCATACGTCATAACTGGCAGTACGCATTGGTCGGATGCCTTATTTTTTAAGCAAAGCGGGATGTTGGATTTAAAAACCATGTTCATTCTTCCAAAAGCGCTCCATCCTAGCTTCATTTCTTTACATCCAGTCATGTTTACCTATGTAATTATTATATTATACATGAATTCATTACGTCGCTAAAAGTTCTCCAGTGTTTTTCTCTATAAGCCTTATGGTACTATCGGATGAAGATATAACTATACATTGTCCATCGTGCGTAAACGAAGCAAACGTGATAGAGGCTGAAAAAATCAAAGGCTAAAATGAAAAGTCTGTTCAAAAGTTATATGGAATATAAAAAAAAAACATATATTGTATACCGCCTATGAAATCGGAGTACATCTGCCCGGTTCTCAAATCGTAGACTCTGGTATGACAATCGAAAGAACTGGCCAGTATTTCGTGATCGGTGATTTGTATTGAACTTATACAATCTTTTGCATCGTTGAAAGTCTGCAATAAAACACCAACGTTAATTTATAATACAGATGTGGTATATTGATAAGATTCATCTGGGTATTTACCTGAATTGGACTGGTCTTCCTTGTTCTCACGTCCCAACACATAACGGTATTGTCGTGTGAACCCGACACGGCAACGGTGGACTCTTCGTTGAATCTATACAAAGAATAGAAATACTATAGACTATACTATATAAAGATTATACCGAGTTGATTCATTGCCGATACTGACTTGATACAGCAAACGCTACCGCCGTGTCCTCGTATGTGTCTTATCGCTTGTCCTGTGCTGACGTCCCACAGGATTACAGATTTGTCGCTGCTGCAGGATACGATTTGACTACTATCGCAGGATCCGGCCACATCGAGCACCTCGTTTCCGTGACCGCCGTAACATTTCAGCATCAGCTTCCGATACGGATTCCATAGTTTGATTTTTTTGTCACTTCCGCACGTAAGGCAATAAGAGCCGTCGACTGGAAATAATATACGGTAAGTGAAAACAGTGAATATGGCTGGATGTAAAGAAGAAGAAATGAACTAGGATACAGTGCTTTTGGAAGAATAAACGTAGTTTAATCCAACATTCCGCTATACTTAAAAAATAAAGCATAAGACCAATGTGGTATAACAAGAAGAGATAGTAAGAGGAATACATGAGTAAGAAGCATGACCAAAGTGGTAGATATAGCGGAACGTGTGAAAAAGTTGAAGATGGACGTGAGAAATACTGGAATGGTATCCGAGAGGATGTGAAAGACAGCAAGGTAGACCGAGTGGACGATGGGCTGATGAATTGAGAATAATGTGTGGAGTAATTGCTCAAAACAGACAGGAATGGGAGAGGCTTGGAGAGGCCTTCACCCAGCAGTGGATGGCTGAAAATGATGATGATGATGAAGTAGAAACTAAAAATAGTTTATTTATATGTAAGTATGTAGTTATTACTTACCATTGAATCTCACAGCACGTAGTGCTCCTTGATTGGCATCTATCGCTACTTCACATACTAGATCCATACTTTTGAATATTTGAATAAGTCAATTGTGTGTGTACACAAGCGATTTGATTTTGATTTTGATTATTACATGCGATTTAGCTCATTTCCGGTTGAATTTGATGTATGAAATAGATTGTATTAAAGAGTAGAGTAAAATAAACATGAAATGAAGGAGGTTATGTCAAACAAACGCTAGTGTCAAGTTGACATTTCTAACTGTCAAATTATTTGGTCGTAAGAGTGCGATTATTGGCTATGATGTGCTTTAGGCAAGATCAATTAATTACTTGATTCGCTTAGTATTTTATTGATCTGCCAAGTATCTTTGTTCAGCAAAAAATATTGGTATAGAATTTGACGGATGGATAGAAAGTTGGCCGCAGCCACAAGGGACTTCATTGATTGACGCTTTGAATATATTAATATTATTAAATAAACCGCAATACATATTTAAAATATAGGATTTCTCGTAATTAAGCACATAAATAGAAAATGGAAATTTCATTAGTTCAAAATGCGCAATCAAGCTACTGCAACATTCAATGCTTTACTTCACAAATCACTTATTTTGATTATTAAGATTTTTTCAAGTGAAAAAATCTATGGAAAGTTGGCGGCGGCCACAAAGCTCTCCGCACCCCTCCTTCCCTTGTGACCGCAGTCAGGTTTCCATCCATCTGTTAAATTTGATTTGTTAAACGATGGCATTGGCGTCGATCAAGCCTTAAATATTAAAAGGAAAATAAAGACTTTCAAGATTATCAACACACTTTATTTTGTTAATACATGATAAAACATCGATCTTCATAGAAAAAGCATACAGTAAGATTTACAACTTATATATTATGTGAGAATATTTATATATAACAATATGTATTTAATAGTAAATTTTTGTAAATAGTCATGTGTTATAATAATATTTGTTTTAAATATTGACAAAGGTAGCACATTTATCAAAAATAAACGGAAAAATGTTTAATTTAATTACATGATTGCATTTTTATTAAGAAAATGAGTGAATATTTTTTTCAGAAAGCGATAGATTTTTCTGTCAGTCCAGAACACAGATATTAAAGGCACACATAGATGTGTATGACACTTGGAAATAAAACTTGCTTTCCTTACAAGATATACATAGACTTTAAATTAGACCATCTACAATATTTACACTTTTTTTCATAACTATGTACAGTACATACATACATATATATTTTTTAATCGTTTTGATGCGATCGAGAGCGTTAGCAGTTTTACATGAAACTTACTGTAATGTATGAGATTTTCTTACGTATTGTGATTTTAACATTATTTGTTTGAAATATGAAAGAGCTAGTACATAATAAGCATTGTGAGTAAATGACTATAAATAATATATTTAAAATGGACAAATAAGAAATATATTATTAATTTTACACATGCATATGTATATTTTACATAATTATATTCTCTAAAATTAGTAAAGTAAATGGTAAATCTTAATTTTTTCATAAATGACGTATGTTAAAATATATTATAATGTGTACCATGCTAATTTATATACTTTAAATATATGTGATATATGTAGTACTGAATTAATGTATGGAAGTAATATGTGTGTGTGTGATATGTAACATTCAAATAGATTTATATAAAATGGTGCTATTATTTCATATCAAGCTTAACAAATATATATTTTTAATTATACAGTACAATAAAGAAATAAATTTTACTAAAAGTGTTTTCATATAAATATGTATTTTTTAAAAATTAAATATTGATATTTTCAGCAAAAGCTAACGATTTGCACTATGCGACATACAATGCTTAGAATTTTACTACGCTATTATTTTATTATTATGATATTAATAAATATATAAATGACCGTTGTCTAGTCAGATATATAGTAGCATTTTAAATTTGTGAATTTATTATGTACTTGACTGTCTTTTACAATACCGACGAAAGACCATGTTACGTTAAGTAAACGAAAGTTACTTATCTTTAATCTACTATAATATATGAATAATAAATTTAAATGTTCGAGCATAATTGTCGAATTGTGAATTTTTATTCTATAATACAATTTTTCAAAGCACTACGATAATAGAAAATCAAGACAGGTTTTTAATAAATAAGTTTAATAATATGTAAATGTGATGAATAATAAAATAATGAAGTTCTGAACTGTTGACCCAACGGTTAATTTTAACCGTTTGATCGTTGCACACATTACAAAATGAAATATAAGTTCAAAGTATAAAAGATAAGATTAGTTGGTCCCAGTGAGAAAATATAGAGTTTAAACATCATTCAATGATAAATTTTACATTTTTTATATATATATTATATATTTAAAACAGTCATTTTAGTTATACTAATTCAAACTTTCAAAAAATTTTAAATTTCAATTGAATATGAATAGTTTTTTGAAAATTAACTAAAGAATGAAAAATTATATTATATTTACATTTTAAATGCAATACATTACTTATATTTGGTCAAAAAGCAAAATTCAACTGTATTCACACTTTTTGGTTGTGTAAGATGATATTGAATTTTGAATTTAGTCACGGGATTACGATAGGTCTTCCGTTATGGTTTTCAAAAGTTTAAATGTGTGCATCAATTTATATAAAAAATATAATTAAGTAGTGTTCGAAATGAACAGATGAAATTAAATATATTTCAACTATGTCAAATAAATAAAGCGTCCAGTCTGAGTGTTCGGAAGGATATTTCATTACAAGTTTTTTCTTATTACATACAAAAAAATCCTATATCATATATGTTTTGAATATTTGAATGTGTATGAGAGACCCTGTTGAAAGACAAATGCTGTAATACTTTACGAAGACAGAACACTAAACATGTTGATATTCAAATATTCATATTACATTACAATGTAACAAATTGAGAATTATTATTGAATTAATGACTATATATGTAAGTTTATAAACAAATACCTTTAAAAGTACGCATGTATCCAGTGGCTATTAGTTTTACACATAATATATAATAATATATATGTATATATTTTAAGAAATTTGTATACCAAATTTGAATTGACATTTTATAACACGTGTGAAGACATTTAAGTACACAGTAATATAGTTTTTGGTCTGAAAGGACAATATTTTATAAAAAATAATTATCATGTATTATTTTAAATTTAAAGTTTCCAAACGTAGCGATAAGGAAATATAAAAAGTACTTCACTCTTTCAGGTCAACGTGTAATAAATACAATATGCATGTATTCGAAAATTAAACAATACAATTATGGATAAATTAAACTTTCAGTTTGTCGTACATATTGTATACGTAAAATAAAATGGTTTTAGACACTCCCTATTATCGGCCGTCAGTCGATGAAATCATCATAAGTCGATTTTCATGACATTCGGGAATTTTATTTGCCTGATTGTGAATTTTTATATACCAGAAGAGTTGGACCATACACTATTACTTTTATTTCCAATATATACATACAATGTACTACTTCTAGAGTTTTCAAGTATTTTATTTTTTTATTTTATTTAAATTATTGAACGTGATTTCATATTTTAAGCAAAGAAGGGTCGATGTAGCGTAAATGAAATATATTTATTATTTAGCAGATATGAAATATATCTACTAAATCTCCCTAAAAAAAAGTTATTTTGGAGGGAATTTTCTTCTTTTGGCGGAGAAAACTTATTGGATGAGGGAAAATTTTCTTTAAATTTATGTATTCGAATGACTATAAAAGAGGTCACCAACAACTTTTCAAAAGTCATTGCTTGAAGCATCAACTTGCGGGCCTAGAAAAATAAAAGTTTTTCTCCGGTCTCTCTTATCCTGTATGAAGTCCCGAATCAAAGAGATTGAATACAATTATACCCATAGAGAGGGTGTATTATTTCTCATACAGTGTACAATAAAACCAAGGTGGGTATAGTTAAGGCCCTCACAAACCCGAGCGGTATCGCTGCGTCAAACTGTCGCCCCTATCGTCGTCCCATTCGCACCGATATAATTCGCATTGTTGCTAATCAACGACAATAGAGGACGTCAACTTGACGCAGCGAATTCGCTCGGGTATGTAAGGGCTTTTATTCAGCTAAAAATCTGATCAGTCACCCGGAGTCACGTTCAGAGTTCACACAGTAGCTCTATGTAGTATTCAAACTCTTTGCCCCGAACGCACGCTCTTGTTTGAGAAAAAGAACAAAGAAACTGTAATTCCAACGCCTGTCGATTTAAAACTCATTTCGAAACACATTTTCTAAAGGTGCCTGTAAACGATCAACATCTGTCGGCAATATTGTCAACCATCCAGTAACATTTTCGGCATCACATGCGCAATATGTGTCGCAGTAATGTGTGGCTCAATGATTGCCGGCAAGTAGTTGCTGTTTTATTATTGCTCAGATTCGCAAAAGGTCAACATTCGTGTCGTGTCGTGTCGTGTCTGCACCTCAGCGACATGTGAGAGAGCAGGAAAGAAACATATATTGTCGCGTATTTTCGTATATCATCGGTAATATGTCAAAAATACTCGCCAACACACTGCCATACCAGCAACAGTGGAACAATAGTGTCGGGAAACACGACTATATTTCCGACCCACATCACAATATTGCAGTAATATTGCCGGCAATGCTTGCCGGCAATACATTTCCGTGAATATGTTAATCGTTTACAGGCACCTTTAGAGACGTCCACCGGAAAGTTGAAACGAGCGCGACAGTCTGTCATGGCGGTTTGTTGGATGGTGAGAAGAGATTGCCGAGGGCGCAGACGAGACTGGCAATGATGTCCCATAGGGATTCCCGTGGATGGGGCCTTGGTGGTTCGGAGGCCCCAGAGGCCCCAAAGGCCTTAGAAACCTTAGAGGCCCCCTTCACCTGCCCCTCTCGCTTCCCTCAGGCGTATTCCGTTTCCGTGGAAAGGCTCCTCTCGCCAAGCGAGCATCTCTCCTCGCCGCAACAGTGCTCCTCGTCCGGATGTCCTGCACAAAAAAAAAAAAAAACCCCCCAAAAAACTTCAATTCGATAGTCTGAAACATACGGTTCAAAACTGGTCGTGTCGGTTGAGGGCTTCAGCCCTCGTTCGTAATAGTGTTAGGTGAGTTTCGATTTTTAGAAAGACCGCAAATACCATCAGGTGTTGGCAGGTCGTCTGAATACGTGCCTCTAGAATGTGCGCATCCGATGCTGCGCTGGTAGCTGAACAGTTGCCGTTCCAGACTGTAGTTTTCAGCTTGCAGCGTTGCAATCTCTCGTCTGAAATGTGTCAGTCAAAAGTTATTATACCAAGTAGACCGTGGATGGTGGAAAGAATCGGGAAAGCTCCATGGATGTAAAATAGTCTATGTACATAGATACGCCCTCATAGTGTTGCAAGTCAAGAATATTCTCGAAGAGCGAGAATATTCGAGAATTTTCTTTTTTCTTGATTATAAAATATCTCTAGATAGTTTAATAGCTTTTTAGAGGATTCTAAGATATTTTCAGAACCTAATGGGAGTAATGGGACTTTATAGAATGTCTGAGAGCATTTTGAATGACATTTTTTTCATTTCGACACTGAATGTGTCATTTTGTCATTTTAACATACGTACTACTAGCATGAACGTTTTCCGCGAAATTCTCACAGGAATACAATGCACATTAACTCTGGAAGCAATAAATTATGTATACATATTTTTATCGCTTAGGTTATGATATTCCAGTGAAATTGTTCCAACTTATGATATAATCATTCATTTAAACGTAGCACAAAAGATCGTAAAATTTTTGTCATATTCACGCCCCGTCAAATTTAGTTTTTGTCACGGATACTAAACTAATATTATTCGTGTAATATGCATCACCTCTCCCAAGTATTTAGAGTTTACTGTATATTTAAGCAAATACAGTAAGAGTTAGTATTTATTTATTTAAAATAAACGGTGGCCGATGGAGCCCAGGGTACATTGTATTTTGTACCTCAGATGTTCTAAAACAGAAAATTCTTGGTTTGGAGAATATTCTCCAAACGATTATTCCCGAGAATTTTACAATACTACGCCCTCACGCTCTAAAAATGTCCCGACTCTAACTAAGACACTCGGGTATGAAAATCCTAGTTGTGGGAGTCGAAGTGTTGCAAAAAAAAGGTCACTTCTTTGTTATTCGAATCTCAGGTTCTGTCCATTCATCCCTACTCTTGCGACGATTTTTTGTCGACCGAAAAGTATGAAGGGGCATATCTATGTATTCGATACAGCACTAGCGTTACAGCGCTGTGATTGAGACCGATAACGATTTTAATTTGGCCATAAGCAGCTGTTTCTTGACACCCGATTCTTTCTACACAAAACATACTGCTTACCTCATTTGAAAGTTGTGAATCCGGCACACGTCGTCGTATTTGTGATACGTAGCCTGAAAGAGTAGATAGCTCTCGTCCCATTCGATTTGGACCCTCAGTTGTGACTTATCAGTCAGGTAGGGACATCCAGGTTCGCGGATCTGAAAAGAAACGACGCACAAATGAGTTCCGGGTTGTTCCTTTCAACACAATAGTTACCTACGGGGATAGAGGCTATCGATGACTATATATATATGTACATAAATAGAGCTAAATGCGTCTATTGTGCTAATAGAGCCAATATTTTGATAATGGGCATGTCGTAGCAATGGTAGCTGCTGCACATTGACGAACTGCTAGGGCGTGGCGATAAATCGTTCGAAATAAGTGGTGTACGTGTCGTGAATCCAATATGGCGTAAAAGCACGCTCTCTGAGCAGATATGTGCTCAAATGTTCGCACACCGCAAAAGCAGTCTCCGATTGCCTTTGGATCGAATCATCGCCGTCTACTTTCATTCCTCTTTTTGTGCCGTTGCATTTTTCCAACGATCTCACTCCAATGAGTAGGCATTCTCCCCACTGGGATACATAACTACTGTGTATTACAATCAGTAATCAATAAAATAGACAGAACTAGGGCACATACAATCATACATAGATCAGTGTTTACCAAACTTAGTACCGCGACCCACTTTTTAGAACGACAAAATTTTGCTACCCACCTAGCGTTAATGGACATGAAGGGAGAGGGGGTATTAAGTTTTTTTTTAATACTGTGTTTATACTTAATATCCAGAGTTTTAATTATTTTTATATAATTTTTAAACCTTGTACATTCATGGACTCGTCCAGTTGCTCTCTCACCAATCTTTTACCGTTTCGACTTTTAAACTTTATTCTTGCTCTTATCATCAAAAATAACTCCAACCTTGTATTTTATTGCTGGGAGCAATAAAATACTTGCTAATTGTGTGCAGTTTACCAGCTTGCGCTATTCGCAAACTAATCGGGTACGAGGCGAAGAGAGATTTTTCAATATTGCTAGTGTAATGCGAAAGCTTCGTTTTCGACGACAAGCTATTCACGTTGTCTTTCAAAAAATTCGATTGGCTTGTTGTTTTCAAAATCCGGATGCTTCGTCTAAATATGCGGACGCAATTTGTTCGGTCGCATGCTCTCGTTCGCGAGTACATCGCAGCAAATAGCGCACTGCGACCGTGGATCTTCTTCGTTTCCATTCCACGACCCACAGCTTGGGAACCGCCTCGCTGTGTATTTTATAATTTATATACAGTGGTCGGGAACCTTTTTCGAGCTAAGAGCCAAATCAAGTAACAGATTATTTTCTAATTATATATTCAAAATTAAATTAAATGTTACTCATTAATCAATAATAATAGTAAGAAATAAGTTGTCCTCGTGATATTTCTTAACGTTCAACAGTTTATTACTAACAAATATTATAAAGTTTAATCTGAAAAACGATCTTAAAGCATTTTACAGCCACGATGTTGTGGAAATGGGATTCATTTTGTATTTCACGCAAAATGACAGCGAGAGTCGCAGGTTTTCATACAAAGAGCCGCATGCGTCATCAACGGATGCAAAACGCTCTCCTGTTTGAGGGGGGTGGGGGATAAGGGATGTACTTAGACGACAATTAAATGAAGATATAATGCAGTTTTAATTGTATGGATCATTTTTATGTCAATCATAATGGATAGGTGAAAATTTGATGATAGGTGATCCTTTAATTACCACTCCTCGGACATGAAAGCGATTTGTAACTACACGGATGATTAAGGCGGCTTTATTCTGCATAGCGAAAGACAAAACTTTGGTTGTTAACTTTTGAAAGACGCCATATTACATGTATCTAATTTATTTTTAGAGTAAGCTCAGGGAAAATAAAAGCAGCTTGATGCTCACAGCATCTGAAGGATGTCACTTCGTATTTATCAATATGGCGTTGGGCGCGAGACGTATTGCTTCATCAGCTCGTTACCCTCAGAATAAAAGCAAAGGGGAGAAGAGCAGAAACACCCTGAATCCCGACGAACCCATACACATATCCAAACATCTCATTTATTATTCCAGACAGGCGTATGCTATCTAGTTTGCGAGCTTCTCTTACTTCCGACACGTGTCGTGTGACACGTTCTTTTTCCTCGTCCAATAAAAACAAACAAATATAAAGCCTCGGAAATATTGAACTGCAATGGAAAAATCTAATCTATTTTATGGAAGCTTCACGTTACACACGCAACACGTAGATAAACTTTTGAGTGAAACAGTACCAAGCCTTATACATATATACATATGTACTAGTGTAAGCCCGTTGAATATCAACGTCCGCTGAATTTTAAATTACGTAAAGCGCTAAATCGCACGGTTGTAAGTGACAAAAAATAAAATAGTTTTTATAGCGCCATCTATGTATTATAGCAATCCCGTAGTATTGATAGTATCGATTTTTTTTTTTACTTTACTATTTATATAATAATTATAATTTTGTAAGTGATTTTGTAAAATTAAAAAACAAAAAAAAAAAAAAAAGTTTTTATAGCGTCATCTATGTATTATTAGCAGTCACGATCCCTTGTATAGGTAATGTTAAAAAAAAAAGGACCATCTCAGCAACGGGCCGTGGCTTATGCGTTAGCGTGATCACTCCCGACCTGGCGTCCCGGTTTCGACCCCCACTCATTCTGGTTTTTTAATTATTTTTCCTCATTTCCTATTTATTTTAATTATAGGTAATGTTTAAAAAAAAGGACTAAATCGACCAAGGGCGATAGAGTATAGCGTTAGCGTGATTACTCTCGAGCTTGCGGTCCTGGGTTCGACCCCCACTCTTTCTGGTTTTTTAATAATTTTTCCTCAGCGAGCGTTATCAGCAGACAGACAGACAGACAGACGGATTTCCGCTATTATATATATAACTAGTGTAAGCCCGTTGAATATCAACGCCCGCTGAATTTTAAATATCGTAAAGCGCGCTTGTAAAGCGTAAAACGAATTTTAAATATCGTAATATCGTAATAGAGATCCCCATTACCCAAATCGATCGATACCCACTGGAAAAAAAATTTTTTTTTACTTTACTATTTATATTATAATTATAATTTTGTAAAAAAAAAAAAAAAAAAAAAAAAAAATAGTTTTTATATCGACATCTACATATGTATTATTAGCAGAGTTTTTATGTTATAGGTAAAGCGGACTTACGGTCCCTTGTATAGGTAATGTTAAAAAAAAAAGGACCCAATCGACAACTGGTTTTGGTAGATTAGTTTAAGGATGTTCTTCCCGAGCCTGAGGTCGTGGGTTCGATCCCCCACTCGTTCTAGTGGTTTTTTAATAATTTTTCCTCAGCGAGCGTTATCAGCAGACAGGCAGACAGACAGACAGACGGATTTCGGCTATTATATATACGTATAATGTACATATGTATGTGGAATAGGTTTCCAATATCAGTATTCAATTCAATTCTGATCTGAAGTAACGTGGGTTCGTTGATAGTTGCCATTTCATGGCACACCAATTGGCATTTCATGGCACCTGGCACACCAATTCATGCAATATATATATTTTTTGCGTAAGCGTATAATCCAAAGGGTATCCCAGAGAAGGGCTTGCGGTTGGGAACAAATTCGTTCGGGGTCTGGGTCTAATCTACAAGTCAGTTCACGGTGGTTCCGGTGTGCTAATATATGCAGATCTCGTATTTACAAGTTAGACAATGCCTTAGTAATTGTAGCGTCCTGTTCTACTACCTCTACCCCCTCTCTCTATTCACAAGATGTAAATTTTTGGAAGTATTCGTACGTAAAGTTTCACTGGTTTTTTTTATTCCGGATAGAATTGAATACACATCTAACTATTCAACGTGAAATTTGCATCTTCTAAATTGCATTTAAACTTCTTTGCTTTGCGAAGCTTTTCATCCGTCTGTAGAGTCGGCGGTCGTTTTAGACTCCAATCGTGTTTCTAATTATGTAGATAGAATGCGTCGTTGTCTTTGTGTTGGTTTGTTTAGTACATTTCGTTAAAATGATCGAGAGCTAGAATGAGTGGGCTAACTACAGTGGTAAATAGTACTTACGGATTACTAGTAATACTGATTTTAAGTACTTATTGAATACACAAATGTGAAGCAACATTTCATAATGAACAATATGTACATAGTATACAGCATATGTTTTTTTAACAAGAGAGTATTCAGTTTGAATTAAAGTAATTCTTCTAGCCGCTTATGTTAATAATGGACAAAGTTTCTCTCTCATTAAAAGAGAGACGAACGTTACGCACTATTTAGGCATTTGTTGCCACTTAAATTTTTGTCCCTTTTTAGCATATGTGGTTAGAGGAAACAGATATACTCAAACTCAAGCGACATACATATGTACATACTATTTTGTTAAAAAAATCGGACCGATGGAAAATTCATTAATATTATATATATGTATGTACATATAATAGCCGAAATCCGTCTGTCTGTCTGTCTGCTGATAAACGCTCGCGGAGGAAAAATTATTAAAAAACCAGAAAGAGTGGGGGATCGAACCCAGGACCGCAAGCTCGAGAGTAATCACGCTAACGCTATACTCTAACGCCCTTGGTCGATTTGGTCCTTTTTTTTTTAAACATTACCTATACAAGTTAATACCTACCTATACTCTGCTAATAATAAATAGATGACGCTATAAAAACTATTATTTTTTTTTTTTTTTTTGATTTTTAATCACTTACAAAATTATAATTATTATATATATAATAATTAATAATTATAATATAAATAGTAAAGTAAAAAAAAAATCGATACTATCGATACTACGGGATTGCTATAATACATAGATGGCGCTATTATTTTTAAACTATTATTTTTTTTGTCACTTACAACCGCGCGATCAATTAGTGGGGATCTCTATTAAAAAAGCGCTTTACGTAATTTAAAATTCAGCGGGCGTTGATATTCAACGGGCTTACACTAGTATTACAAATAATTGACAGGATTAAAATGTACGTTTGATTTTATTCAAAATTGGATATTAAAATACTAACCAACAATGAAATAAGGACACTAAATTTCATCATCATCATTTTCAGTCGTTCACCATCCACTGCTGGATGAAGGCTTCTCCAATCATCTTCCATTCCTGTATGTCCTGAGCAATCTGCATCCAGTTAACTCCACACATTCTTCTCAATTCATCAGCCCATCGTCCACTCGGTCTATCTTACTTTCTTTCACATCCTCTCGAATACCATTCTAGTATTTCTCAGGTCCATCTGCCATCCATTCTTCACGCAATGTATCCAGTCCATTGCCACTTCAACTTGTTACATTCAATTTATGTCCTATAAATTGAACATAACAAAAGACACCGTTTCCTTTTAAGTATTAAAAATAATTTCCCAACTTTACATCGAAAAGTATGGAGGTTTCAAACAACGAGATGAAAATAGCCTGAATGTAATTTACGATGCTAGTTTTTCAAATCGCCATCATTATCTCTAAGCTGTGATGACGACGGTCTTATCTTCGGAAAACCAAGTCGGGGAAAACGTCGTAGAAGCCAGCGAGCTTTCGAGGGAAATCTGAACTCGTCGATATTTCAAAGTCGACACGTTTCAAAAGCACCCATATAGATACATACATATAGTGTACTTTGTGTGTGTAGGGTGGCCACACGTCTCCGGTGCATTTGAGATGATCGGTGTGCAGTACGTGTGTCTGCTTTTCCCCACACGTTTTACTACTTCCATTTTCCAGAGTAGCACTCTGAGAGGCTTGCATTCTTTTTAGTTTTGTCATTCTATACCTAACCTAATTCTGGTATGTGACGACTTTTCTACAATTCGAATAAAAGCGTTGTGTTACAATGACACAACTCGATAGAACAAAAAAATAATTATTAGATTTTCAAATGATTCGATTGTATGTATGTATGTATGTATACAACAAGGGCGCTGATAAAGTCGAAAAACCGAACAACAAACAACAAGTAAATTGTGTTGAAATTAAATAAATTATCAATATGAGTTAAGTTAGGTTAGCTTAGGTTGGTTTATCATAAAGGGTCAGTATTACAGTTGTGAGCATTTAATTTTGAGTAGATAGTCAAAATCATTTTTAAATTTAGTAAACAGGGCAATTAAAGATTGGTTGCAAAAACTACAAAATAGAGCTATGCGGAGTATTTTAAATTAATTAAATAAATTAATAGGATAAATGTAAATGAAACCTTAAAAGTGTGCATGCTAGTATATATTTTAAAATTAGATAATAATTTATTACCAAAATATTTTGATAAATATTTATAAGAGGGTATAATATACATACATAGTCAAGATACTAGGGGCAAGAATTAGTTAATATTTAATTAAGTTAAGTAGATCAAGGAGAAGTATTTTGTACAGGGGTGTTGTTGAATATAACGGCCTGTCAGAAGTTCCAAGAAATATAAATAAAATTGATAGATTCCTGGCAGCCTTAAAACAGCACCTCTGTACAAGTGCTAGTAGATAATAAATTTATTTTGTAATTTTAGCTTTAAGCAATGTTTGTTTGTAATTAGCTTTTTAAGCTACCTTTAATAAATATATAAATATATACTATAAAAAAATATAAACATACCGAAGTTTTATAACATACATATATTTATTGATATTTTTTTTTGAAATTTATTTTAACCAAATGGTGAGTAATTTTAATGCATGGTCAATACGTTTTATAAAAAGTTAGCAAATACAATGAATAACGACCGCTTATATACATAGGTATGAAGAAATAAAACGAAGAATGAAACTAGGGTGTAGTGCTTTTGGAAGAATGAACATAGTTTTTAAATCCAACATTCCGCTACGCTTAAAAAAGAAGGCATACGACCAATGCGTACTGCCAGTTATGACGTTTTCTAAATATAATACTGACCGTTTATTGATTTAAATACTGATCGATTAATTAGTTGCATTTGTGGTTGGTGGAATGGGGAAGGAGGGGGAGAGTTATATTGAGATTTGTTTATCTAGCTTACCATTTTGATACTTTTCTGTCAATTGTTTAGAATATTAACTTTTTAATGAAAGTATTGTGTTAGTACCTACTTGGTTATAAAAAATTTAACTCAATGTTTACGAAAGTTAACTAATTTCACTTTCAAACCAAACGGTACATATTTCTGACAAACGTACAGGGGGGGGGAACAAAGTATGAACGTCATTTTTCGTAAAAGGCACTCCTGGAACTTAACAGTCAAAAAGGCCGCCGGTGAAATTTTCCGAATTTTCCAGCGCACACAAAGGAATGAATATTTCATAGCGAAGCTTTTTATACGAGCGCGCGCGCGCGCACACGTACTTGTTTATATTATATATATAAAAAACACACCTTCACTATATTTTATTTTATTATTAGCAAAGTCCAGTATTTTATTTTCCTAGCGTAAAAAAACGTACAAAAAGAAAGTGTAGTTACGTGGAAACGTTGCGAAACACGGAAACTAGCTTGTCACGAGTGAAATTGCATCGTGCAGTTTTCCTGAAAAATATCGACACTTGGCGTTTCCCAAATACGCAAAAAAAAAAAAAACTAGTGAGAATGTCATCGCGTGTATATAAAATAGATTGAATTAAATATTGATTTAAATATCTAGCCTGACGGCTCAGTAGTTAAAGCATTAGTTTCTTGAGGGAAGGTCTGGGGTTTGATACTCGTATATCAAAAGGTTTTATTGACGGTTTTCGACATTAAAGGTGCCCACACACCGCTGCGGATTTCGTACGAAATTAATGTAGGAAAATCGCAAGTCTGTCAACTGTACCGCACACACACACACACACACACGACTGCAGCGCCATTCGACACTCTACTGGCCGAATAGCCAACTACCATATGTAACCTCGCTTTCGGAACGTTTGTATTTCACTCACAATTCTGATATGGACTCTTCAGATGAAGACGAAGCTCTTATGTTGGCCGCGTATTTATATGAATGGTTAGTTAAATACTTTTATTGTTGAATGTAATTTATAACGGTGTGTCATCAAGGATCGGCTGACTGTTGACAAAATCGTCTGGTTTCTGTCACTCTGACGTAACCTATCAAGTCAGATCGTACAGGGTGGGATAGTTTTTCACCGTCTCTAATAACTTTTCCACAAACGTCATCGCAATCGTGTACAACAAATTCTGTTGCCCCACCTGCGGCTATGCGATACAACTCCCCGTCATATCAAACGTGCGATTTTTCGTGCGTTTCTTCGCAATGCGAATATGAATTCGCAGAGGTGTGCGAACGCATTAAATGTTGTCATTGGCAAAATTATTTAGATACTACTTAATCCAAATCAGTCAATTCTGTTAGCATTTGACAATTTATCTATAAACGCTTCCAGAAAATATGTACAAGCCAAACAATTTCTTCCTAAATACAAAATCATTATGCTTCTCTTCCTTCAGCGGACTCCACCTGGCAATAGTTTCACCACTGGTGAGTATCTTTCCCTAGTTACTTAAACTATGATATACGGTAAAATGTATGTCAAAAAGTGAAGAGACATTGAAGACATTTTTTTTTTGTATCATGTCGTAATTTCGTCAGCGTCACATTGACGTACAAGTAGCTGGTTATTCGTTTTATTTTTTTTCCGTATTTTCGCCAGTTTCGTCCGGAAAGTATTGGAGGTCGTAGAGCGAGACCGGAATTCTTTCCGGGTTGACTTTTGGGTTACACAAACAAACCATTACATTTCGCGTATGTGTGTTTGTACCTATGTATGTACATACGCTAGCCGAGCTATGTAGAGCTATCCAATATAACCCAAAGAAAACGTTGTATTTATTTTATTTTTACTGCGTATTATACGAGTACCTGTGTTTGGTGTACACGAGCCTTTTATATAGAAAAGTGGTGCAAGTCCGTTTAACAATGCACTATTGCAGTTTCAAGCTCGAATCTAATGGTTCAATATTGCAAATGCACACTTTAGACCAATTCAAAAAAAAAAAAGATCGTATTTTGTGTATCGGTAGCGTGCTTGATATACATAATTATTAAACACATTGTGAAATTAAAACATTGGTTTTTCGTTGCTTTCTAAACGAATTTTTAATAATTGAAAGGAAAAATTCAACTCACACTAATACTTGTAAAGTTTTTGTGCAATCTAATAGTTTTCGACTGAACGAGACCAACTCACTGATCTTATCTATTGTTGAATAATAAAGTATAACGCTTTGAACATACAAATCACTTTATATAGCCCCCCTAAACTGTAACCGAAAAAAATAATAATAAAAACAGTCAAATTGGCATATAATTTTCCATTGCTTGGCATTATACATATGTACATACATATATATACTAGCCGAAATCCATATGTCTGTCTGCTGATAACGCTCGCCTCGGTAAATAATTAAAAAATCAGAACGTAGCGCGAGTGGGATTTGAAACCCGGTATCACTGGAACATTAAGCGCTTACGCTGTGATCCAAACCAGATAATAACGGGCCTGCTACGATTTGACAATATAAATAATGAATAGGCTTGCGACTTTGCTAAATTGTTACGTTGTTGTATAAAAAAAAAAAATAAAAACTATTAACGGGTGATGAGAACGCTCCATTGATATTCAACGGGCTTACACTAGTATAGCCATAATTCCCAACTTTTACTCTTTGGACAGTAGAGCGTTTTCTAATGTGTCAGTCGGTTCATTGCCATTCTGTAGATACATAAAATATTTGAAACACAATAGAAAAATTCAGTATTATAAGTAAGAAAATGGAAAGTACCACACTTGAAATGATATGATAAATTGTTTGATTGCAATTATACATACAGTATAGTGATAACAATAAAATTAAAAAAAAAATGATGCCAAGTCGACGGATAAACAACTCATCGTTTGGTGACAAAATGTGACCAGTGTCTTGAGTCGAAACACTGCAGGAAAGGATGAAACTTGAACACCAATTGCGTTTGATGTGTACATAGTTACAATACTTTTTTGAACCCTAATGGCTTACCTCTTTAACAGTTACATCAGTTTCCATGATGATGCCTTCGTCTGAGTTTTCTTGCGCATAGTAATGAGAAAACGGAACACCCGGAAGCGGAAGTGGTTCAGCTGGTCCAGTTTTGTGATGTCGCAGAATGTAAGCTGTCCAACTCACATATCTAAAATCAAACGAACATAATATTGTTATAAGTAGAAAAAAATATAAAATAAAAATAAATTACAAGTAACGAGTTCGCGAGCGGTTCTACATAAATAAAACGCGCAGTTACACATATTATAAAATGGATGTGAGCGAGTTACTTTTTCGGTCACGTGTCGAGAGATACTCAAACGGCCAAAAGTTGAGAATCGCTGGCGGACGTTTGCCTTGTGGATTTGCTTGAAATTTTCAAACTTAATAACATTAATGGCGCTTTCGCTCGCAAGTTCTCAAACTTTGGCAGAAATTATGCAAAAGTAAAACCACCTCGGAGCTCTGGCTAATTTATATAGGAAAAAAATATGCATAAAAATCTCGAAAAGCCCACGCAGACGTAGTATATAATATTTAACGTAATATGATTATCATTTAACCAGATGTGACGGAAAATTTGCAATTACTCTTCAGTGACAATGCTCCGCGTTGTTTAACTAAGCTTGTTTGATTTAAGAACGTGGAAGTTAAATTGATTAATTTTTAATACAGTCAACCCTCCTATAGCGTACACTTCTATAGAGTTTTTTTCTATAGCGTTTGCGGCGGTTTTTTTTGTATAGCGGTCCCTTCTATAGCGTACATTTAAAAAAATTGCAATGTTTTCAAGGTCAAATTAGAATTTTCATAAATATATTATTAATATGCATTTAAATATGTATGTGTACAAAATATTTGTCAGTAGCAAAATAAACTGGACTAAATATGCAAGGTCAATGCTCCGTCGCGCGTGTAGGCACGTGCTATTGTTATCAAACTAAACACATACAAGGTCATTGGAAATATAAAAATGGGTAAAATGTTTGATTTGCTTCAAATCGCAAAATACAATTAAAAAAACTTAACCCCAAATTTTTTTTGCCTAACTTTCTATAGCGTTTTTTCCTATAGCGTGGTCCCTATCTCAACGCTATAGGAGGGTTGACTATATATTACTTTTAGTATGGAGAACCATCGTTGTAAACCATACTAGTGCGTCGTCTTGCTTCGCTCGTATATAACCGTGTGTGACAAACTGGCAAATGTCCGTGTCGCGAAGCGCTTGGGCCAATGCACTCGCGTTTCATTAGTTGATTATCGGTCGTTACAGTAACGTTTTACACACACATTTATCTCTCTCTTGTATATTGCCCGTTAAAAATCAACGGGCACGTTGTCAACAATTCAAATTTTAAATGAAATCAAAATACGTGATTGATTTGATACACCATAGCGAATTTTCTGGGTCTTCTTGCTTCGCTCGTACATACATATGTACATATCTAGGTGTGTGTATGTCACAGTTCATGAATGTATGTATGTATCGAGAACGGTTTCAGCCAATGCGGTTTCATGAATTGTTTATCCGTCGTCAGAGAGTGAACGTTCGCTTTAATTGCATAGTAACAATGCATTATAATGACATTAATAACTTTAGCTAAGGTTACAGTTTCAACGATGCGTTTTGACGGTTCAACAGACTTGGGTCAAACCAACAATCAGGTTTTAGCTCTTTGTACTACTTTGTATATGATTTTTAAACGCTGATAATAATCGAATCACCAACAATCGTCTTCGAGCGCAACGAACGAATTACACTTACATACAATGAGCGTTTAATTTGATATACGGTTCATTGTTTTCATGAAAACGAATGGTTTTAATTATTATATCGTTTCGTTCGGTGGCTGAAAAAGCCTCCAATCGCGCCAGATTAATCTTCTTTTGTACGCACAGACACTATTGTGTAATTTTAAGATTCGAATGCAAAAGCTTTCGCACCCCGTAGCTATTTTCATTCGGACAACAATACAATTCGGAATTGATTTTCTTCGAGAAAAGTTTTCCTCATCACCGTCAATCACCGCATAAGTATATATAGAGAAAATTTAATTAAAATCAAATTCCGAAACCAATCTTTTAAAACTAATGTAAAAATATATTGTATATATACCAGTATAAATCGAACCAGATTCTTCTACGTAAAATTAAACTCTCACGATAGTATAATCAAAGCGCAATTTTCAATAGGCAATTTTAACAATGGAGTGCTGATTCCATAGTACGGTTATAATTTTATAACCATTCCATTGAATCATCATCTCGTTGATAAACCGATCAATACAATTCGTACGATAATATATTCTGATTACCGATTGATTGTATCGAGAGAGAAAGTGACAGAGAATCGATTTCGATATACATACATAAATGTACTGTACATACATTAGATAAAATGTAGGCCATAAAAATTGAGGTGTGTTAAAATTCCGTTTTTTAATACCCCACTCGACAATTTTTAATGGCGAAAAGTGATGAATGAAATCGCGAGAGAAATCTAAATTACATTTTTAAATTATGCATACGCTCCAATATTTTTCACGGTGTAAAAATTTTTCAGCGCATTGCGCGAGTTTGTGTTCGAAAGTAATTGGATTACCTTAACCGAAACGAGTTAAGTCGTTTTTAACTGGTTCGAACGGAAAATTATGCACGTACATACATACATACAATAGACTCGTAGAGTTTAAGTAGGGCTTAGAGCTTGCATGCATATTATTAGCAAAATGCATATATGAAATTTAATTTAATCGTAATTTGTTCATAATAAAATATAAGCCAATTTAAAACTACATGTACATACACACATAATACAAAATAAAGATTTTACAAAGCTAACAAAAAAAAAACCGATCCTATTTTTAAAAATGTGTATCTCGGAAACTAATAACGTCAGGGTTATGAACTTTTATACATTTTTAAGTTCATTTTATCTTCTTTCTAATAAAATGAGCATTTTTTTAAAACAGACAATATTGTTAACTTAAAAATTGGCTCTTGAAATAATACAATAATACTTCACGTTTTTTTCAACATTAGTCTTGAATAACTTAATATACTTAACGAGTGTTTGCCCGTTGAAAAATCAACGGTTGAATAAATTTATTTAAATAATTATGTCTGAAAAATCATTTATTTTTACACAGGTTATTTAAAAGATGTATTGATATTAAATTTATAATTTTTAAAGTAAAGAAATCCTCAATTATTTATTACAGATAAACGTAAAAGTTTTATGTAACTCTTATTTTAACATTGAAATATTTATTTACAATATACTTTTTTCATTACTACCTAATTTAGGTATGTTTTTATTTTATGGTTAATAATACGATTATTTGATAGTTTTTATATATTTTTTTTATACCTAGGACAATCCAACATTCCGCTATGCTTAAAAAAGAAGGCATACGACCAATGCGTACCGCCAGTTATGACGTATGGATGTGAAACTTGGATGCTGAATTCAAGAATGCTACTTAAGATCCTGTGCACACAGAGAAGCATGGAAATATGTATGCTTGGTGTGACAAAAAGAGATCGAAAGAGGAGTACATGGGTTTCTTACCAAAGTGGCAGATATAACAGAACGTGTGAAAAAGTTGAAGTGGCAATGGGCTGGACACAGCGAGAAATACTGGAATGTGAAAGAAAGCAAGGTAGACTGAGTGGACAATGGGCTGATGAATTGATAAGAATATGTGGATGCAGATTGCTCAAGACAGACAGGAATGGAAGAGGATTGAAGAGGCTTTCATCCAGCAGTGGGAACGGCTGAAAATGATGATGTTGATGAATATGATAATGTTTTTTTACAATTGAAAATGAAGGTAGGTATGTTTTTCTCAACGCAACGCCTCAATAAAACGAAAACTCGTTTACCCCAGATAAATCTCGACGCGATCAAAACTGTGACCATCGCTTTTATTAATATTGTTAATGAGGAAGGCAATAATAATCGGTAATTGATGTCGTTTTAATACAAACTGGGAACTGTGTTTCATTCGGGGACAGATCTATGTATACTCAGATCTACACTACACATATGTTAAAAAATGTCACTCCATATTTGAAAGCGTCCCTATATAATACAATGCAACAAAAATTCGTTTTATTATTTGAAAGTATACATGTATAGCAATCCGCTCATTTTCATATAAAATATTTTTTTTAGTGACAGCACTCGCTTTACAGCTCGCTCTAAAAAAATTCTCATACCTATAGAATAAAAATGGTGTATATGTCATGATACCCATGACCATAAGTCTCAAAATTTCAAATTTACATTTTGCATTTTGCATATATGCATTATTCGAGGGACGCTTTCATTTCTTAAAAGGATCCTAATGGGTCCTCCCTACTTCTAATGGTATCTCCGTAGCTATGTGAGTTATTCCGTAGCTATTAATTAAATTTAAATAAAAATAAACAAAAGAAACGTGTAAATTTTGCTTGATATAATTGCTTAACGGAAAACTTCGACGGACGAAAGCAATTTACTATCTTTCTGCCTACTGCATAAGGAAGAAAGTCGTTTAAATGGAATTTTACAATGAATATTATATTGAAACCGTTTTTGTCAAGCAATTTTCTACCTACCTACCTAGTGTATAAGGTAGAAAGTTCCTCTTAAACTGAGGAAAGTAACTTAGAATATTGATTGAATAATAATGATAGAATTCTTCCGGTTTTATATTCACATAGAATATACTATTTATTCTATACATAACTTTGAAACGTAAAATTTGAATATTATTGTATGAAATTCCCTTATAAATTGTGCTTTTTCTGAATATTTTTTCAAGACCTAATTTAGCCATTAATAAATATTCGTTTGACAAAAACGAGCATATCATTAGAAATACGAAAAAATATGAATTTCTTCCATTGTTCATCATCGTAGCGTTATTAGTCTTGAATATATAATTGTTAGAAAACCGAACCGCTTTTTTATACCCACCTTATGTATGTAGGTGTATAATATATGTACATATATTCTATATATAGAACATACATACATATATATGTATTGTTACATAATACTTTTACATTGTATTGGAATTGTAAAAATAAATCTATAAGTGTGCTTCTTCGGCAGGTGTTACAGTTCACCTCTATTCTATTGAGAGCCCTTGTCGTTTTTTGTTGTTTTCAGGCTTAAAAAAATATATGTTGTTCGAGTGGATCCACTCTCGGTGTTCAGGAAATGTTATCTACCCAAAGGGAAGGTTTTGCTTTTCGGTCTAAAGAAATACATCCTTTTCATCTATCGATATTGCCCAGGGACATACATATACATATGTATTTGTATGTATGTATCGGAACAAGGTGCACGTATTATGCAAAAATAATTATTATGGGTTGTTTGAAATTTACCTGAAAATGAGTGATAAAATTTTGCACGGGAATGCCGTGGAAGCTACCGAGGAATGTAATCTAGATGAGGATGGTTATGGAATGAATTAGTGTACTAGATTAGGCGAAGCAAGGAAATCGCCCGCTTTCGCAATTCTATTTCCTGAAACGGCTTTCAGTTGGTAATTTAGAATTAAAACCGATTTCGTTCGAGTGCCTGTACCGCGTTTTCTGAAAGTCTTTTTTTTTCAAACTAGATTAAAACATAAAATAAAACCGCAAAAACTTTTTATACCTGTCCAATTTTGGCCAAGTATGTTTTTATTTCTATGTATGTATGTATATACAAATATGTACAACACTTCATAGTGTGGTGTCTTGGGAATTAGACTATCCGGTAGTTTCTCGTCCTTTGAAGGGGGAAAAAGGGATAATTAGGTTATGCGGTGGCAATTTTTTACAGAATCATCACAACTGTCAAATAACTGACAAAAATCGACCTATCTGACCTCAATAACATCCGGATCTTGCCAGCAGCTATAAAAACACTCCAAACCGTTGAGAAAATCGAACAAAGCTTTTGACAGTAACGAGAATCGAACTATGTAAAAATCACGAATCGTTCCTGAATCTACTGTTCTACCGCTATTAATGTGGTTATGTTTTAACAAAAATATAATATTGATAATATTGAGTGGGATTATAATAGCGTTAGCTTATAGCTAATAATAATTTAAATGGTGTCGAGCATTTTCCATGGACATACATATGTATGTATGTACAATGTGCATATTGCCTTGTAATTTTAGCTGGTGTGACATTTGAGTGAATTCATGTATTGACCTCCGTATTCACTCATATATTTTATTTTTAATGCCAGACATACTTTAAAATATTATGTACATAATATGCATTCATCATCATCAGCATCATTTTCAGCTGTTCACCACCACTGCTTGATGATGGCCCATTCAATCCTCTTCCATTCCTGTCTGTTTTGAGCAATCTGCATCCACTTGACTCCACACATTCTTATCAATTCATCAGCCCATCGACCACTCGGTCTACCATGCTGTCTTTCACATCCTCTCGGATACCATTCAAGTATTTTTCGCGTCCATCTGCCATCCATTCTTCTCCTTATGTCCCAGCCACGTTTTTCCCACTTTCCGCTACATCTGCCACTTTGGTCATACTTCTTACCCATGTATTCCTCTTACGATCTCTTCTTGTCACACCAAGCATACATCTTTCCATGCTTCTCTGTGTGCACTGGATCTTACGTAGCATTTACGTTTCACATCCATACGTCATAACTGGCAGTACGCATTGGTCGTATGCCTTCTTTTTCAAGCATAGCGCAATGTTGAATTTAAAAACTATGTTCATTCTTTCAAAAGTATCTTCGTTTTATTTCATTCTCTTTACACCCGGTCATAGTCACGAATTGTCCCAGGTAACGTCTGCCTGTGTGTGTGTGTGTGTCTGTCTGTCTGCCGATAACGCTCGTTGAGGTAAATAATTAAAAAACCAGAACGTCGCGCGAGTGAGATTTGAATACGATATCACCAGTTCGGAAGAGGGTGCGTTTACGCATTCAACCAAACTAGATAATGACGGGCCTGCCACAGTTTGACAATATAAACTAGCAATAGGCTCGCGACTTTGCTAAATTGTCACGTTATTGTATTATAACGCGCCATCTATGCAACAACTATAAAAACTATTAAATTTAATATTATTTTTCAGTACGGGCGATGAGAACGCTTCGTTGATATTCAACGGGCTTACACTAGTTAGTTAGTTTAGCGCTAA
This sequence comes from Parapsyche elsis, assembly GCA_022651745.1. Lineage (NCBI taxonomy): Eukaryota > Metazoa > Arthropoda > Insecta > Trichoptera > Hydropsychidae > Parapsyche > Parapsyche elsis. The sequence continues at coordinate 778,076 of JAGVSN010000065.1, forward strand.
CGCGTTCTCACCCAACACCGGTGTATGGGAGGCCTCCTATACTTTGTAAATATTAATCATTAGTAGGTTCGCGGCTTTGCTAAATTTTTACGTAATCAATTACGTCCAAAACTTCCGCTGAAATTTAACGGACTTACACTAGTGCGTTATAAAAAACACAAAAAACGCTACCAATTCAATATCGTACAAATGCACACGAAAAATCCAAAACACGACATTGAACCGATAGAACGCAACGACGCACAGTGGATTAAATCACGAATCTGGGAGCTAGAAAGTCCATCACCTATCATAATCATAACCATCACCATTTCTGAAAAATCACACTAGATATAGTAATAAGATAACCACCGAGTAACTTACAATTCAAAGAAAATGAATTAGTGCACGGGTTAATTTGTAACAATTCGTTAAACATCGGAAAGTTGAAATTATCAGTTTTGAAAACGTTCAGTCGTGATTTGTTTGTCTACGTGAAAGCATCGTATCTTTTTTATTGTTGTAAGCAGCGCGTAATTTTTTTTTGTGTGAATTTTGGAGGTTAAGGTAGGTACTTATTTTATAGTTTCTATTTGCTAGTAATACTATTCTGTCCAGAATTAATTTTTGAATTGCCTCGGGTTTTCTGACTTTGAATTTTTGTACTAGTCTTTAAATAGTCTAATTTGAATAGTCTAATAGTCTTTAAATAGTCTAATCTGAATTTTTGTACTAAGTCTTTAGATAGACTTAAAAACTATTCCGTCCGCTCCCGTTCGCAGATTCCTTACTATAGTATTGACCACCACCCATAAGGTTCCTATTGGGCATGAAATAATTTGCGACTTCACAAACCATGTCAGTTTTGCTCTTTGAAGTTTGGCGCACTGAATGGACCAGCTCAAATAAAAATGCAATAGTTTTTAGTTATGTTTTCAATAATATGGGACTTAATAAAGGTGTAAACGAAGAACAGCGTGAAAAAATAAAAATAAAAATTCAAAACTTTACCAGCAAATTGAATCAAAAGTGGTTTAGTTCTAGTCGTAATATAAAAAAATTGAAAAAAAAAAAAAAAAGAAGTGTAAACACACTGTGCAGAGGCTTCTAGAGGGGCAAAAAGAAGTTTTTTGTTAACTATCCATTGATTTTCATTTAATGTATTTGTTCTTGGCCACGCGGACTTTCTAGCTCCTAGAATCGTGTTTTAATCCACTGTGCGACGCTTCCATGCGATCGTTTTACCAAGTGACCTTTACGTACATATGTACACACTACATGTACTATACGCGACATTGAAGGGATCGAGTAAACTTTTAAGAAGAAAGAAAACCCCATCCCCTAGCCTATTTCCAGTACCGGGTTGAAGTAACGCGATAACGAACGTTCCCGTTTTACAACCGGCTGAAAGAGTCGTCGTAGATCCGTTATACGACCGACTCACTTTACGACGACACGCTCTGAATCAACGAGGCATACTCATAAACGAATCCAACCATCTCAGAATGGGGAAAATTCAACGACGAAGATGACAAAACTTCCCGTCTGAAATACAAGAAAAGTAGTTTTTAAATTTATTGCAGAACCCATGTCTAGTGTAGTGAAATTCTCCAAACCGAGAATTTTCTGTTTAAAATTGTAGTACATAATGCAATGTACCCTGGGCTCCATCGACCACCATGTATTTTAAATAAATAAATACTAATTCTTACTGTGTTTGCTTAAATATACAGTTCATCATCATTTTCAGCCGTTCACCATCCACTTCTGGATGAAGGCCTCTCCAATCCTCTTCCATACCTTGCTTTCTTTCGCATCCTCTCGGATACCATTCCAGTATACCATCCATTCTTCTCGCTATGTGTCCAGCCAACTTTTTCAACCGTACTGCTATATCTGCCACTTTGGTCATACTTCTTACCCATGTATTTCTTTTGCGATCTCTTCTTGTTATGCCAAGCATACATCTTTCCACGCTTCTCTGTGTGCACTGGATCTTTCGTAGCATTCTTGAGTTTAGCGTCCAAGTTTCACATCCATACGTCATAACTGGCAGTACGCATTGGTCGTACGCCTTCTTTTTTAAGCATAGCGGAATGTTGGATTTAAAAACTATGTTCATTCTTCCAAAAGCACTCCATCCTAGTTTCATTCTTCATATATGTACAGTTAAACTCCCTCTATTCCGGGCTAATACTTGGGAGAGGTGATACGGATTACACGAATAATATTAGTTTAGTATCCGTGACAAAAACTAAATTTGATGGGGCGTGAATATGACAAATTTTTTACTAAGTTTAAATTAATGATTATATCATAAGTTGGAACAATTTCACTGAAATATCATAACCAAAGCGATAAAAATATGTATACATAATTTATTGCTTCCAGAGTTAATAAGCATTTCATTCCTGTGGGAAATTCGCGGAAAACGTTCATGCTAGTAGTGCGTATGTTAAAATAACGAAACGACACATTCAGTGTCGTCAGAATGAAAAAATTTCATTCAAAATGCTCTCACACACTCTAGAAAGTCCTATTACTCCTATTTGGTTCTGAAAATATCCTAGAACCCTCTAAAAAGCTATTAAACTATCTAGAGAATAGAATATTCTCGACTTACAACACTACCCATGTCAGATATTTTTCTGTACGTATGTATGTACATAGCCCAAGACTAATACTGGATAGTTAAGATATGTATTTATCTACATACATATGTATGTATACCCATCCATGTGCCTTCCGAAGAGATTTTCCTTGAGTGCAGCTCTCTGAAGTTTTTGCCGAGACTTCTCGTCCTCGACGTCACAAACTTTGCCAGTCAGATAAAGGAGAATTCGTGTTAAAGGAAACCCCGTCATCTATCTATGCTCGTGTAGGATGATATATGAATGGGTACATATTAGGGAGTCCAAATTTACCGGTAATTCGCTAAATTTTGCTTGAAATACCTGGTTTACCGGTAATTTTCAATATAAAAAACATCTGTGCTGGAAATCCGTTCTATAAGCTCTGCTACTATTTCCATTATTGTATTTTTACTGGTTATGTTAAAAATATCATAATTTCATCATCTGATATCGAGGTATTGTAAAATATCAAAATAGAGTGTTCGTCTCACCTTTATGCGAACAATAAATGTTGCTTTAAGTTCGTTACTTAAAGAAGTGTTTTTTTTGTTCAATTCATCCAACATAAATTTTAATGCTACATTTGCCGAACATATGAGTCGCCTAGTTCCAAATCCCGATAAGTCCACAATATATAAAAAACGAGGATAAAATATTTTCTGGTTCTAAGAATGTTTTCAAACGATGCCTTATACTTGAATTATTCCAAATACTGCCAAGTGCGCCGTAAAAAAATATTGAAAATCAGTGTTAGTTCCAAAAACTGACAATTGCACTATGATAAAAGCTGATAAAAGCCATATTTAGAAACAAACAACAATAAGTCCATGTTTCTAATCTCAATATTTTGTTTAATATCAAAAAAATTAAGTTTAAATGAGTTTAAACGCCACCAAGCAAATAAGTCTGTAGCAGAAAAACCGCGTTTGCGATCAAGTGAGTTTTATGGACTTATCGGGATTTGGAACTAGGCGACTCATATGTAGATTAACATTTTGGTCGCACAGTGCTTCTATGGCAGTTTTATTTGTTGTAATGATGTTATAGTTTTAGAAATCAGTTGAAAATCATCTTCCGTAAAGGTGATATGTGAATTCAAATGGCCAACCAACTGTTCCATCTAGTTTTACAGTCTAGAATCGCAGAAAACGCAGCGAATATGTTTTATAGACTTAGATAAAAAGTGGTCCGGTAAATTACCGGACCACTTTTTGGGTCATTTGGTAATGGACTCCCTAGTACATATGTATGTACAACGATTTGTATATTTATTTCGTGAGCTCGAAGTTCCGGGATCAATTCCGTACCGGGGTGAATTTTGGTAAGGTTAGAAAGGGTTCGGTAATGTATTGTAAAGCCGCGTACTCATTAGCGAATCGCGCGTGTAATGCAACAAAGTTTGTAAATGTGTACGTGTTCGCGCGCACACTTTGCGAACGCACTGTTCGCTAATGAGTACGCGGCCTTAAGGTTACTAAAGTTTCAGTAAGATTAGTTAAGATTGGGTAAGGTTATGTAATGCTGCGTACACACCGACGAACCGAACAGCGAACGACGAAGGGTCACTATTGTGTGGACGATCATAAATTATCGGACGTTATTGTGTGGAGCGGTTCGCAAAATAGCAACCCTTCGTCGTTCGCTGTTCGGTTGGTCGGTGTGTACGCAGAATAAGTTAGATAAGGTAAAGTTAATAATATTAGGTATCATTTTTCAGCATTTTAAATACGTTTTTAAAATAAATATCAATGTAATCAGAAGTATTATGAAGCTAAATTTTAGATACACATGTACGAGTATGTATATACATATGTATGTATATGAAGCCGAAAAAACATACTTTGTTCTTACTTTAAATATTCAATTGAATTTATTCTTGAATTCTAATATAATTGTAACAGTAACTATTTTCACTAGCCCTATATTTTGATGTTATTTAAAAAAATTAGGTGAATTTTCAAGGGAAGTACCACTTCCGGTTGATGAAAAATTTTTGAAAGCCTTACGGATTGTAATGGCTGACAAAAACCTATAAATATAAAGTTTCAGTGTAATAGGATAAACGGTTTTTGTGTTATAGCGATTCTACACACATCCGCCTAACACTTTTTTCAAAAAGTGTGAAAACGTGTTCAGAAAACCTGATATAAATCAATGAAAATCACGAGGTCGAATTTTTGCACGATCACAATACTATATCCGATTGGGATAAAGTAAAAGCAACAATAAAGTACACAATTTTCAATATATATCATAGTAGTTTACGAATACAAAGATAAATTAAACACTCATCATCATCATTTTCAGCCGTTCACCACCCACTGCTGGATGAATGCCTCTCCAATCTTCTTCCATTTCTGTGTCGTGAGCAATCTGCATCCACTTGACTCCACACAGTCTTCTCAATTCATCAGCCCATCGTCCAGTCGGTCTACCATGCTTTCTTTCACATCTTTCTCGCCACTGCCACTTTGGTCACGCTTCTTACCCATGTATTCCTCTTACGATCTCTTCTTGTTGTACCAAACATAAATCTTTCCACGTTTCGCTGTGTGCACACTAACATTCTTGAATTCAGCATCCGCGATGCACATCCATACGTCATAACTGGCAGTACGCATTGGTCGTATGCCTTTTCTTCTTGTTATACCAAACACAAATCTTTCCATGTTTCACTGTGTGCACTGGATCTTAGGTAACATTCTTGAATTTAGCATCTGCGTTTCACATCCATACGTCATAACTGGCAGTATGAATTGGTCGTATGACTTATTTTTTAACCACAGCTGTTTATTCTTCCAAAAGCGTTCCATCCTATGTAGTTTCATTCTTCGTTTTATCTCTTCTTCTTTATGTACATACATACATCCAGTCATATTCACCAATTGTCCTAGTTATAAATAGTTATTAACTACCTCAACAATATAGTTTTCGACTGTGATTACGTTTTGCAAATTATACACTAGTATGTATATAATATCGTCTGTAGTAGAAACGTTCTTTTTTAAATAACATCAATCGACATAAATTTCAGCTTTAGCTTTTAAAACATTGCGCATACAAATTACAACAGGATCGAACCCAGCTCCATTTTAATTTTCGATTGTAAATTTGAAACGAAACGTAATTATCGGAAAAAGCGAAGCCCGAGTTAAAAAAAAAACCAGGAAAAAAAAAAAAAAACTCACTCTACCGGATGTACGCGCGCATACAAGATTCTTCTCGCAACGGATTTTCACCGCTCGTTCGATGAATTTTCGACGATATTTGAAGTACATGGAATACATAGAGAGTATGAGAGGGAGGGTACAGACCACTCCCAAAATCAGTTCACACCCTGGGGAACGGAGATGAGAGGGGTTGTTCAAAAAAAAAAAAAAAAAAATTGAAAATGAAAACGTGCCGGGTTGGAAACTCTCCGGCACAATACGCAAAGACGGGGTCGACCGCTCCAGGAAATTGTTTATTTTTGGATGCCAACTTCACAACCGGCAGGATCGAAATTGGGTCGTGACGACGTGCCAGATCCTACCACTTGAAATGAAATAAAAAAAAATAACGAAAAACAGTTTGGTGTTCGTGCAAAAGTCGTTCGTTTCACTTGTTGAGTCGATCGTTGTTGTTCTTTGGCACACGTGAAACTACGTAGTACTGCCGTTACCCCGTCTGTATAATCACCGGCCATTAGACTAATTAGATGGCTTTCAGGTACGCTGAACACGGTTGGATTTCCAGACAGACGTTTCGCTAATGTAACCATTTGTACGGTCGAAGTGTTTGACGTGATAATTTTATAAAGCCATCATTTAATAAAGACGAGCCAAATGTGTGTATGTATGTAGGTACATAGTCAAAGTCAAAGTTACATACAGTTTTTTGTTCAATAATGAAGATCAACTACAGTGTTGTTGATATTCATTATAAGTACATAGTTACTACATAATAGTGTGGATACATTTTTATTATTAACTAGCTGACCCGGCATGCGTTGCAATGCCCGATCCCGTTCCCGTTCCGTTCCTAGTACGTTTTCTGACGCGTGAGAAGGCCCGTTCCCGTTCCCGTTCCCGTTCCCGATCCCGGTCCCGATCCTGTTCCCTATCCCGTTCCTAGTACGTTATCTGACGCGTGAGCAGGCCCGTTCCCGTTCCGTTTCCGTTTTATCCCGATTTTTTTTCACAGGAACCATCCCCGGCATGATCACAATAAGTCCTGAAAGTTTAATCGCGATTGGTTAAGTAGTTAAGGAGCCTATAAGAGACAAACAAACAAACAGACAAACAGACAGACAGACATTCATTTTTATATATGTACTAGCTGACTCGGCATGCGTTGCAATGCCCGATACCGTTCCCGTTCCAGATCCCGATCCCGTTGCCGATCCCGTTCCCGTTGCCGATCCCGTTCCGTTGCCGATCCCGTTCCGTTGCCGTTCCCCTTTCCGTTTCCGTTCCAGATCCCGTTCCGTTCCCGATCCCGGTCCCGATCCCGTTCCCGTTCCTAGTACGTTATCTGACGCGTGAGCAGGCCCGTTCCTGTTCCTGTTCCCGTTTTTTCCCGATTCCAGATCCCGGTCCCGTTCCCGATCCTGATCCCGTTCCCGATCCCGTTCCCAATTCCGCTCCTAGTACGTCATCTGACGCGTGAGCAGGCCCGTTCCCGTTTTATCCCGATTTTTTTTCACAGGAACCATCCCCGGCATGATCACAATAAGTCCTGAAAGTTTCATCGCGATCGGTTGAGTGGTTTAGGAGCCTATACGAGACAGACAAACAGACAAACAGACAAACAGACAGACAGACAGACATTGATTTATATATATATAGATATAGATGAACACAACAACTCTACATATGTCATCATCATCATCATTTTCAGCCGTTCACCATCCACTTCCATTCCTGTCTGTCTTGAGCACTCTGCATCCACACATTCTTCTCAATTCATCAGCCCATCGTCCACTGGGTCTACCTTGCTTTCTTTCACATACTCTCGGATACCATTCCAGTATTTCTCGCGTCCATCTATTCTTCTCGCTATGTGTCAACTTTTTCACACGTTCCGCTGTATCTGCCACTTCTTACACCACGTATTCCTCTTACGATCTCTTCTTGTTACACCGAGCATACTTCTTTCCACGCTTCTCTGTGTGCACAGGATCTTACGAAGCATTCTTGAATTTAGCATCCAACATCCATACGTCATAATTGGTCGTATGCCTTCTTTTTTAACCATAGCGGGATGTTCATTCTTCCAAAAACACTCATTCCTACATAGTTTCATTTCTTCTTCTATGTATGTACATATGTATATATGTACATAAATTGTAGAAAGACCGTAACGAAAGGATATTTTGAAAGCAAAAACTTTATGATAACGAAATTGTCACTTTCGCGACTGAAAAGCCATACATTTCAGCACCAACTTAAAACACAAAATTACAAAACTCAAGACATTGCAAAATAAACTGTTAAAAACAGAATAGTTAAAACATATCAAAATATATAAAAAATATTTATGTTAAAAGGAAAGGTAAAATATTTTCGTCAGACATGCAACTTTCACAAAAATTCGTTCAAACATTTTAAAATTACCACAGTTCTCTCATTGCTATTAATCTTCATAAAATTTGTAACCATAGCAATATTTTTATAAAACCTTAACACGGCAATTTTAATGAAAAGTAAAAATGTGTGAAACAACCTTCCACTAAAACTAATAACGATGAATAACAACTCAAAAAACGTTAATTTACTCTTATTTCTATTGATATTGTCAAGCGGGCTATTATTATTGTACAGTTTTTTACGCCCATCCGTATATGTATGTACATAGTATCGCATGAATAATTTGTATATTTAAATTGCACACTGGAGTTTTCATTCGTTCGATAGTCATCGTAAAATCAGCCTCAATTAACAGGTCATTTTCAGAGTTCTTTTTTCGTCGGTTTTGTTGTGAATATTTAACCGTCGGGGTAATTGAGATAAAAGCTCTGCGCGTGTCGCCGTAAATTTTCCACCGCTCGCGCTTTGAGCTTTTTCAAGTTTTCCACGGTATCGGATAAAACTTGTGACATTGTGTGCGACGCGTGAAAAGCTTTCATTAGGTGGAAGCTTTGTCGCGAAATTTCCTGCCATTTTTTTCACCGACGATCCTCGTTATTTTCCTCACCGATCTAAATGGCCGTACAAATCATTCGAGTGTGTTAACTTTTTTGTAAATTCGCAATTCAATTTTTCATATTGACTATATCATTTTTTTTATACTGAACGAATAATACAACTTGTATATTGTATCACTGGCTGTTTCTAATTCATGTAGTAATTAATTTTTGTGTGTATGAACTATGTATTAGGGAACGTGAGTGTGGCAAATAGGCGTGCAAGATGAGAAGGAGTTGACAGTTGTCGTCGACGACCCGGAGAAACAAGTGCGCAGAGTAAATATAAACGTTGAACCATTACAAACACATCATTCTATTATTTTGACCGATCGCCACAAACCAGATCCCACATTCATTTAAACGATAATAGCATATAAGTATTAGCACTAGTGATTCATTAAAATTTTTAAAACAAAATAGATGAATGGTTGTTTGCAACTGTATATTGTGGTTCATTATTAAATATGTTAGATAAGTCAACTAGAGATAGATTACAAATATTACAAAATAGAGGTATGAGATGTATTTTAAATGCGGACAGTTATGCTAGTATAAAAAAGATGATGATTGAATTATGTACATAGATTGGTTGAATGTGAATGATACTTTGAGGAATTGTATGTTCGTATTTATATTTAAGTTAGATAATAATATGTTACCATCATATTTTAGTAAATTTATTGTGAGAGGAATGGATGTACATACATATGTATGTGAATATAATTTAAGGAATAAAAATAATTTAATTATAAAAAATGTTAGAATAAATAGAGATAGGAGAATCATCTTGTACAGAGGTGTTTTGGAGTATAATAGACTGCCGGATGGACTTAGAAGTTCCAAAACTATTGATAAATTCCTGGCAGTCTAAAAAAAAACATCTCTGTACAGGTGCTTAGTTAAGGATTACATAATTAGCTTTAGCTACTGTATTATATAAATAAATAAATAAATGATTTCAAACCCACAATGACAAATTCAAAAGTCAGTACGTGTACTTCAAAGTGAAAATAAAAAATATCCTTTGTTCTCAGTTCAAGAAAATTCATTCATGGTTTTAATCGTTATGCAAATATTGTAAATTTACAACCGAGAAACGCAAACGTCAACTTTGCGATTTTGCGATAACTTACGCATTTTAAATCAATTCAATTTGTGTTTATAATATGTACATACATACATATATTCAAAACGCTTGACGTAAAATATTTACATTTGGAACACGCAGGAAAAAAACCATCAATTAGACTTTTATTTTAACACTGTTTTAGGTAATTTTGAGCAGAGCAAAGTGGACTTCACTCAAAGATTTCCAATACTGCATGAACTTTCAGTATCTACAGTTTTTTTTGTACTTTGATTTTCGCCATTGAACCATTCAGTTACAAAAAGCTATCCTGTGTCTGAAGAGTGAGAGTTAGGGGGTGTATTTATACGACAATCGAAAGAGAATATGATACAGTTTTAATGAATTTGTGTTCAATCACAATGGAGAGGTGGAAAACAAATTGCGATTGAAAATCACAAGTTTTATGCATGCAAACTATGCAATTGTATTAATTACACTGTGCAACAAACGTCTGACGCCACAACCACTTCTAAACGCGACTTCATCTACATACAGCTCAAATTTGTACGTTTAGACAAAAATAGAAAAATACTGACATCGAGAACCAATCCTTATAAATGCATTAAAAAAAAAAAAATTGGCCAACATAACGCATAATAATACCAGAATTTTTTTTAAAGAAAACAAATATTTTTGACTTTTAAAATTGTTAGACAATTACTTAAGTATTTTTAAGCTTTTAAATATCACAATTAATAGAAAAAATATCTGAATATTGTTTTCAATACGCATTTTGAACACAAAAGCACTAAATTTTGAGTTACAGACCACAAAAGTTAAAAAAATGTCCATTTTTTTTAAACGCTCATATCTCATAAACGAAAGCCAACCAACAAATTTCATTAACATATTCAGACTCAATGGGTCAAATTTAGTAAAGATTGACTAGTCTCAGCTCCGGTAGTTATTTTTTGTTGCAAAGTGTTATTATACTAGTGTAAGCCCGTTGAATATCAACGGAGCGTTCTCATCACCTGTACCGAAAAATTATATTAAATTTAATAATTTTTATAGTTGTTGCATAGATGGCGCGTTGTAATAACAACGTAACAATTTAGCAAAGTCGCGAGCCTATTGATAAATTATATAGTCAAATTGTAGCAGGATCACAGCGTAAGCGCTCACTGTCTCGAACCGGTGATCTCGGGTTCAAATCCCACTCGCGCGACATTCTGGTTTTTTAATTATTTACCTCGGCGAGCGTTATCAGCAGACAGACTTTCATTGCCAAACTCATCCTGGATATTTCTGATTATTGTTGATCAAAGCAAAATTAGCTACACAAGATTTTTCACGAATATCTTCAATACGTCAGATTAACTGCCAGCATCTTCAAAATTTCCGATCCCCAGAGACAAAGAGTAATGCTGTAACTGTAATTGCGTAATGAAAAGATCAGACATATTAGGCATATCCAGGAAGAATTTGAGACTTAAGAAAACTACCTTACTAAATGCTATCTATCGTATAATAAAATTACATGGTTTGTATGCATAAAACATGCAATGTTCACCTGCACCATATTTTTACCTCTACATTACGATTAAAAGAATAATAAACCGGTGCATTATATCTTCTTTATTTTGACGTATGTAAATATACCCTTATGCCGGCTCTTCATATAGTACGAGCGCTGACGAGCGGTGCCGAGCGCCTAGGTGTAGGTAAACATTCGCGCGAAGGCCAACGTTTTTTATAAACATTCGCGCGATGGCCAACGTTCTCGTAAACATTCCGAGCGTATCCGCAAAAATGGAGCATTCGCCGTGCTCGTCCGTCGCGAGCGCAACGATCGTGGTGCTAGTGGCGCCAAAATGTCAATAGCAGGTCCCATATACATAGGTCAATAGCAGCAATAATAGGTCCCATATAGCAGGTTCTTGTTCAAGAAGTTCAACAAAGTTTAGAGTAACAGAATTGGTCCACATGTTTCCGCGGGAAACTCATAAACGACACTGAATGTGGAAGGGGAAGGGTTCGTAAATTGATATACAATGGTTCGTCACCTTGCTAAATGTCTTGGAAGCTTGGCATTTTTGTAGGCAGAGACTCGACACTTCGTTCGCTGCCGCTTGCTATTTGACACCAGAGTGGCGCCACTAGCGATACGATCGTTGCGCACTCGCGACGCACGAGCAGCGGCAGCTGCTCGAAACACTACGGCCAATATTTCACGAACATTCGCGCGACCAGTGAAGAGGCGGCATAACAATTACGACTCGTACACGAAAACGCTTTATAACGCAATAATGAATGTGTCGACACTCTTGTATGTACTAATACTTTAATTAAGCCAATTAAAACAGTCGAAAAACTATATATTCCCTTAACAACAATCGAAATTTCACACTCGTTTATATACGCCGTGTGCCATCATCAGGTAACATTTCGACTTCCTATTTCTAAACGACATTCAGTTTCTTATCTTTCACAAGTGTCACGCGATCGGCGAGTGCACGATTCATCAACGAGCGCAAATCGAAAATCGATACGAATTTGGGAGAATTTTCGCACAACTTCCGTGCAAATTTCCACGAGACGAGACGAGAAAGCTTTCGGTTTTCCGGGAAAATCACCACCGCCTCTGAAACAACCACCTTCGATACGTCAAAATTAATCAAAAACAAATACGTTCGTTCGTGACGAGGGTCACGCCGAGCCCATACCTACACAATTCGCTACTCTGCGAAACTACACGGTTTTGAAGGCTCGTCCAGTCGTTATCCATTAGCCGAGATAGACCTTTAATTAAATACGAGCCCTCTGAAATTCTCTTCTTCTAAAATGGTAGATCTACCCCTCGTGGGAGTGACGAAGCGCCTCGCTTATGACGAGTCGTGACGAATTAACGTCACGTGTTACGTGCGACGTGGAATTAACGTTTCCCTCTCTGGTGAAAAATCGAATATTACACGTGTCATCCTTCCCAGACACGTTCTATCATGGAATATTGTAGATATTTCTAGCCAGAATCGATGTATCGAAAGTGGTGAATTTGTAGTGGAATACTCGATGTGTAGTCGAGTGAATCGAACCGTACAAAAGTGTATTATGGTGTATTCGATTGATTAAAAGGCAGCAAACTCTCAACTTTGCAACGATATCAATCGACATTGTACCACATTTTCCCACTAGATTTGTATTATATTTAATTTTAAATACAACTTTAATAAAACTAGCGTGATTGATTAGGTAACAATTTAGCAAAGACGCGAATCTACTAAGGATTGATATTTTAAAATTAGAGGAGGCCTCCCATGACCGATGTTTTGAGTGAACGCGTTAGCGCTAACTCTAAACGCTAAATCTCACTCGCTACGTTCGTATTTTTTCAATTAAATTTGAATTTAAGCCTTTGCCGAGGCGAGCGTTATCAGCAGATGGACAGACAGACGGAATTGGGTTATTATATGTGTACCGTAGGCCCAAATCGTAGCAGGCCCGTTATAGCCTTCGTTGGATGATAGTGTTAGCACGATTCATTCCACTAATCGTCGCGAGCGAATGGGGATTTGAACCCGAGATCACCAGATCGGAAGAGGGTGCGCTTACGCATTCATCTAAACTCTGTAGGCAATGACGAGCCTGCTACAATTATATATATAATAGCCGAAATCCGTCTATCTGTCTGTCTGTCTGCCTGTCTGCTGATAACGCTCGCTGAGGAAAAATTATTAAAAAACCACCAGAACGAGTGGGGATCGAACCCATGACCCCAGGCTCGAGTTACTCGCACCGATGCTATTCGATATTGCCCGTGGTCGATTTAGTCCTTTTTTTTTTAAACATTACCTATAGTTAAAATAAATAGGATATGAGGAAAAATAATTAAAAAACCAGAATGAGTGGGGTTCGAACCCGGGACGACAGGTCGGTAGTTATGACGCTAACGCATCAGCCACGGCCCATTGCTAAAATGCTCCTTTTTTTTTTTTAACATTACCTATACAAGCGATCTTGACTGCTTTTCCTACATACCTACTTACCTATCTACATTACCTACATTACCTACATATAGATGGTGCTATAAAAACTATAATTTTTTTTGGTTTTTTTACTTACAAAATTATAATTATTATATATATAATAATTAATAATTATAATATAAATATTAAAGTAAAAAAAAATTTTTTTTCGAGTTGGGATTCGATTATACATATATTGGGATTCGTTATATTATAACGCGCCATAGATAGCGCATTGTTGCATAAATGCAACAACTATAAAAACTATTAAATTTAATATATAATTTTCCAGTACGGGTGATGAGAGCGCTCCGTTGATATTCAACGGGCTTACACTAGTTATATATATAATAGCCGAAATCCGTCTCTGTGTGTGTGTGTGTGTGTGTGTGTGTGTGTGTCTGCTCTGCTGATAACGCTCGCCTCGGTAAATAATTAAAAAAAAACCAGAACGTCACACGATTGGGATTTGAACCCAGTACCGCTGATTCGGAACGGAGCGCTTACGCGGTGAGCCAAACCAGGTGACGTTGGGCTAGCTTCAACATGACTATTTATAATAATAAAAAAATCGGTTCGAGACTGTATAGTCACCCACACAAACATCCGTTGATGTTCAACGGGCTTACACTAGTTTGACAATAATAATCCTCAGTGGGTTCGCAATTTTGCAAAATTGTTACGTTGTTGTATCCATAACTCGCCATTCATATTATTTTTTTATTATTAGAAATAAATACTAAGCTAAGTACTATATTATTTTGTTAAGTTTGAAGTATGAATTACATTGGTATAGTAGCGCAAGGGTCTGCCTGGCCTGGCCTGGCATCCACACAAACACTCACAGTACGGGTGATGAGAAATCGCTCCGTTGATATTCAACGGGCTTACACTAGTGATCAATATTGACAGTACTGAAAAAAAACACCATTCCCAGTATTTAAACAGTTTTTATTTGCACTTTAACTATTTATATCCCCAATTAACACATTAACAAACATACATAGTTAATCGTCAAATTATCATCGTTAATGCCAGATTTGCGAGAGCGGTGCTAAATTAACACGCGACGGGTTAAATCCGCGAATAACCCCTTCCCACCACTCCCCACCCAGCGATAAATTAACACGTTGCCGTGTCCGATACGAGTAGGAAAATTACCATATTTTAAATGTAGCAGTTAAGCTTTTAAATACGCGAGCGCGTTCAAACATCGCAATGAGCGGTCGTAAGCGCAAATGAAACGTAACCGGCTTAACTCTGCCGCGTGGCATTCGGTTTAATTGGGAGATGTGACTTTTAAAAACATAAAAGTGAAGTACATATGTATGTACATATATTGTAGACTCACCTTAGATGGTTCCTTGGCACGTTGTGAATATCCTTGTACACCATGTGGAGTCTGACGGTCTCGGAATGGCAATCACTTTTGATGGTCCACGCCTGGGGACAAAAGACGCGCGCATTAAACCACATTTGTAGATAGATAAAATGTATGTAAGTATTCTAAATATGTATATATATGAGTATGGTACAGGGAAATTGTGAAATCCTGCATTGTTTAAAATGCAAATTTATGCTATCGTCTGAAGCTGGCGCACTTGATATCAAGTGTCGCATCCTAACTATTTGAAAAAAATTTACAGTCTATCACAGTGAAGTAACTTGGAGGAAATTCGCTCCAGTTGTCATACCATTGCATTCTCGAGGAAACAAAGAGAGAGTAGGAACGCACTAAGACTTGGTAGTTAGTAAGGAGTTTTGTGGAACCGTCTCAAAACTAAGTTGAATAAATTTTAACAGCAGACGGCCGATATACATACATACATATGTAGGTTTAGTAACGTACAAATCTTGCCACTGACGATATTTACTGTCGGAAAACATTTTAATATACGTGAATCAAACCAGTGAGCTATCGCTTGTTTATACAATGTATTAATTTAAATTTATTTTTATACAATGTGCAAAATGTACAACGCTTTATAAATTAAAATAGAAATAACCCACATGAAAACCTTGTAAGTAAAAACAAATTGCGTAAAATCTGGCAGAGAATAAAAGATCCGACGTTAAAACCTTTGATTTAAATTAAAATTAGAATCGAGCAAATCAAAAAATGACACTTTACAAACTGACTGAATGAAAAAAGCTGGTTCAAATAAAATTGTTCTAACCGGCTAAAATTTAACTGTAACGCTTTGGCATTGTATAAAAATGACTGGGCATTTACACAATGCGGGGATTTCACACTTTGCCCGTAACATATGTATATAAACCCTTCGGCTTGGGACATAAAGACGAGTCAAACATTTTATTTGAAAAAAACGAAAGCACACAGAATAAAATAAGTTAAAAAGAACGCCCGCAGTCTTAACGCACCCTTTTATAAAATCGTAAAATGTGTATGTGTTAAGAAGTTACTGAACGTATGTGATACTTTAAATTGTAGTAATGTTCAGGATTATTATCATTAATAGTTTTTGTTGTAGTAATAAGAAGTCCGTCTGTTGGTATTATTAAAAAAATCTATTCAATAATAATAATCAATATAATAAGTTTTAAATATTAGCTTAATGTATTCAATATATTCAAATTATTTTCAATTTGTATACGATGAGTATGAATATTAAAATTGTTTTTTTTTTTAGATTTAATATTGTTCAAGGCTTCAACTTAATGTGAAAAACTCTACTCAATAGTTCTTCCACGCGTGTAAATGTCGAAGTTAATCCTTTGAAAAGCGTCTTGAACTTCACTGAAAGCTTTCAGTAAACCTCACACATCCGATCAGATTAATATAAAGAGGTCGAGTTACGTGCAATTTCATTGAGAGCACATCAACCAAACGAAACGTCGTAAATTACTTTTACGCAAAGATAAAAACTAACACATACATATCGCGTCCTCAGAGCGCAAAGGTGACATGTCCAAAATAGTAAATTGTTCAAGGCGACAGGAGGCAAAGAACTTTTATATAAAAAATGATAATTGTATCTATGTCATTGTTTGCTTAAAAAAGAAGGCATACGACCAATGCGTACTGCCAGTTATGACGTATGAATGCGAAACGTGGATGCTAAATTCAAGAATGTTACGCAAGAAAGATGTATGCTCGATATAACGAGAAGAGATCGAAAGAGGAATACATGGGTAAGTGGCAGATATAGCGGAACGAGTGAAAAAGTGGACACATAGCCAGAAGAATGAATGGTAGATGGACACGAGAAATACTGGAATGGTATTCGAGAGGATGTGAAAGAAAGCAAGGTAGACCGAGTGGAAGATGGGCTGATGAATTGAGAAGAATGTGTGGAGTCAAGTAGATGCAGATTGTTCAAGACAGACGGGAATGGAAGAGGATTGGAGAGGCAAAAGCAATGCGTACTACCAGTTATAACGTATGGATGTGAAACGTCAATGCTGAATTCAAGAATGCTACGTAAGATCCAGTGCACACAGATAAGCATGGGAGGATGTATGCTTGGTGTGACAAGAAGAGATCGCAAGAGGAATACATGGGTAAGGAGTGGCAGATATAGGGGAACGTGTGAAAATGGCAATGAACTGGACACGGCGAAAATAATGGATGGCAGATGGACGCGAGAAATACTGAACTGGTATTCGAGAGGATGTGAAAGAAAGCAAGGTAGACCGAGTGGAAGATGGTCTGATGAATTGAGAAGAATGTGTGGAGTCAAGTAGATGCAGATTATTCAAGACAGACGGGAATGGAAGAGGATTGGAGAGGGATTCATCCAGCAGTGGATCATGATGAAAACCAATGCGTTCTACCTGTTATGACGTATGGATGTGAAACGTCAATGCTGAATTCAAGAATGCTACGTAAGATCCAGTCCACACAGAGAAGCATGGGAGGATGTATGCTTGGTGTGACAAGAAGAGATCGCAAGAGGAATACATGGGTAAGTAGTGGCAATGAACTGGACACGGCGAAAATAGTGGATGGCAGATGAACGCGAGAAATACTGGACTAGTATCCAAGAGGATGTGAAAGAAAGAAAGGTAGACCGAGTGAAAGATGGGCTGATGAATTGAGAAGAATGTGTACAGTCAAGTGGATGCAGATTACTCAAGACAGACAGGAATGGAAGAGTGACTAAATATATTTATGTGACTAAATATATTTATACACATTTTTCATGAAAATTTGCCATACATACGTACATACGTACATAGGGAACCATGTGAGATTTGAATACATTGCATTTTTATTATATTGCATGTGTGTAAGGAAAGGTCTAAATGGCTATTGAATGTCCATTTTATTTCCCTCGAGGGCAAAAGGGTGAATGATATAAAAAAAACAACAAATTTTCCTCGTATTTGTCCCTCATTTCTTTCCTAAACAAACACATTGATATTTATGTAAGTTCGATGCCGTCCAATTCCGTATTCTATCTAATATTGAATGAATTTGATAAATTATACTAAAGAAACGTTCCTACTACGGTTAAATTGTAAGAAAAACAACGTTAGAATTTTCCCCGAATGTTCTAGTGCGACATTCAATTAACTGTTCCATTTCCGGCAAGAATGCAATAACCCGTTCAATTTCATCTGACCTGCCGAGTTATGATTGATAATGCGACAGGTCACGGCAGGTGACACAAGCTTTTCTTTACAGTCGGTGGAAAATTTTTCCCCATCTTTTATATGTATTATTATACTACCCACCGAAGTAAAGGTCGACCGATAAATTTTCCCGCGCTTTCACGTCACGTGATCGATGGTCTCGTTTGAACGATAATTACAAACGTGATGGCGTGTTTTCCTCCGTGAAAAACATATCGCTTTTATTACAGTGTTCTAAAGATGGTCCAGAAATGCTAGCTCATCAATTGGCTCGTCTTCATAAAAAAAAACGACACAGATAATTTGATATTTGACGGTAGCGTTTCGCTTCAAATGTACACGGTCGAAATACGGTCTAGAGTAGTATGAGTATTATGAAGCTTATTACATACATACATATGTATATAATACCTCAATGATCATCACAACCCTGTAATTATCATCATCATCATTTTCAGCCGTTCGGTCTACATTGCTTTCTTTCACATCCTCTCGGATACAATTCCATACGTTCCGCTATATCTGCCACTTTGGTCATACTACTTACCCATGTATTTCTCTTTCGATCTATTCTTGTTATACCAAGCATATGTACACATGCTTCTCTGTGTGCACTGGATCTTACGCAGCATTCTTGAATTTAGCATCCAAGTTACACATCCATACGTGATAACTGGCAGTACGCATTCGTCCTTCTTTTTTAACTACGTTCATTCTTCCAAAAGCACTCCATCTTAGTTTTATTTCTTCTTCTTCTTTACAACCAGTAATATTCATCAACTGTCCTAGGTATAACTATAAACTATCACTACAATGTGCTTATCTACAGTGACTACGTTTTGCGTGCAAAATTCATTAAACATAATTTTAGGTTTATTAAAATTAATTAACCGTTAATCTTGACCACGGTTTTGATCACGTTCTGCTACTATATCTGCCACTTTGGTCATACTATGTACTTTCCCATGTATTCCTCTTACGATCTCTTCTTATTATACCAAGCATACATCGTTCCATGCTTCTCTGTGTGCACTGGAGCTTACGTAACATTCTTGAATTTAGCATCCACGTTTTACATCTATACATCATAACTGGCAGTACGCATTGTTCGTATGCCATTCTTTTTAAGCATAGTGGAATGTTGGATTTAAAAATTATGTTCATTCTTCCAAAAGCACTACATCCTAGTTTTATTTCTTCTTCTTTATATCCAGTCATATTCACCAATTGTCCTAGGTATAAATAACTATCAACTATCTCTACAATATGATTGTTTATGTACTGTGACTACGCTTTGCGTGCAAAATTCATTAAACATCATCATCATCATTTTCAGCCGTTCACCATCCACTGTTGGATGAAGGCCTCTCCAATCCTCTTCCATTCTTGTCTGTCTTGAGCAATCTGCATCCACTTGACTCCACACATTCTTCTCAATTCATCAGCCCATCTTCCACTCGGTCTACCTTGCTTTCTTTCACATCCTCTCGGATACCATTCCAGTACTTCTCGCGTCCATCTGCCATCCATTATTCTCGCTATGTGTCCAGCCCATTGCCATTTCAACTTTTTCACCCGCACTGCTATATCTGCCACTTTGGTCATACTTCTTACCCATGTATTTATTTTGCGATCTCTTCTTGTTATGCCAAGCATACATCTTTCCATGCTTCTCTGTGTGCACTGGATCTTTCGTAGCATTCTCGAATTTAGCGTCCAAGTTTCACATCCATACGTCATAACTGGCAGTACGCATTGGTCGTACGCCTTCTTTTTTAAGCATAGCGGAATGTTGGATTTAAAAACTATGTATGTTCATTCTTCCAAAAGCACTCCACCCTAGTTTCATTCTTCGTTTTATTTCTTCTTCTTTACATCCAGTCATATTCACCAATTGTCCTAGGTATAAATAACTATCAACTATTTCTACAATATGATTATCTACTGTGACTACGTTTTGCGTGCAGAATTCATTAAACATAATTTTAGTTTTATTAAAATTAATTTTTAAGCCTACTTTTATACTTTCATACTATCATTAAACATAATATTAGTAAATCTACCGAGTCATATGCAACTACATATAACAATGAAATTTTTTTAACGGTCGATAAAACACATATAGTTTCACCACATCCCATATTATGAAATTAGGTAAATGGCACGTACATATCTGATGTTGAAGATTAGAAATTCAATCTGGAATACCTGTCTACGTATCGATTTTAACTACGGGTCGAGTACTTGCTCGGCAATTTGTGGGATTATTGCCTGCAGGATTGGATATCACCAAAGCCCTTATTAGTGTAACATGTTTGAGCACCACTTCTCGGTAGTATAAGAGTATAATCCAGTAACGCGAAACGTCACCATCAATATCCACTATCCACTTTATAACAATTGATTCTAAGAAGTGCCTCAGAACGTACATAGTCTCACTTACGTCGATTGTATGTACATATTATATACCCAATTCCGAGTGTATATACAATATACTGTAATATAACTTATTGGTGGATTGATTCTACATACGGTATGTATATTTCTAGGTAAAAATAATATCAATTATACTTACTTGTTTATCCCTATCGTAGCATTGAGCTGCCGGTGGTGCAGCTGGAAGAGGACCAACAGCTCCAGCTCCACTGGCTACAGCTACTTCGCAAACTGTATTGGCCATTTGCATATCTAGTTGCACTCTGACTACTCCCTGGAAGTGAAAATAATAAAAAAAATTAGTCACCATATGAAAGTAGAACACTGCCGTAAACAATCTAATATATAAAACACTTAAGTTTGTATGTACGTATGGGTCATTCGTCAATTACCAGGCGTTGCTCGGGCGCGATTAATAGAAACGACGAAGTACACACGATAGTAGATGTTTTCGGCAGATTTAAGTAGATTTAAGCAGATAGTGTTTCAGGAGCCCAAAAAGGGGCCGCCGGGGCAGGAGGGGGGTCTAAGGGGTAGTAAGGGGCCGGCATTGCTTTTCGGGAGTCAAAAAAAGGGACCGCCGGGGTAAGAAGGAGGGTTTGGGGGTTGGTAAGGGGCCGGCATTGCTTTTCGGGAGTCCAAAATAGGGGAAAAAAAAAGCCGGGTAATAAAATAAATAGTAGATGTTTTCGGCAGATTTAAGTACGTACGTCCCCCCCCCCTAACCCCACCCCTCCACATCCCCGCATCCCTCCTTTATTACCCGGCTTTGCCCGGGGTGTAATTAATATAATGTAATTATAGTGTTTAGTAAATTATTTCGGGAGCCCAAAAAGGGGCCGCCGGGGCAGAAGGGGGGTCTGGGGGGTAGTAAGAGGCCGGCATTGCTTTTCGGGAGTCCAAAAAAGGGGCCGCCGGGGTAAGAAGGATGGTTTGGGGTTGGGTAAGGGGCCGGCATTGCTTTTCGGGAGTCCAAAAAGGGTCGCCGGGATAGAAGGGGGGGTTTGGGGTTGGCAAGGGGCCGGCATAGCTTTTAGGGAGCCCAACAAAGGGGCCGCCGGGGCTTGAAGGAGGTCTGGGGGGGTAGTAAGGGGCCGGCATAGTTTTCGGGAGTCCAAAAGGGGCCGCCGGGGTAAGAAGGATGGTTTGGGGGGGTTGGTAAGGGGCCGGCATTGCTTTTCGGGAGTCCAAAAAAGGGTCGCCGGGATAGAAGGGGGGTTTGGGGGTTGGCAAGGGGCCGGCATAGCTTTTAGGGAGCCCAACAAAGGGGCCGCCGGGGCTTGAAGGAGGTCTGGGGGGTAGTAAGGGGCCGGCATAGTTTTTCGGGAGTCCAAAAAGGGGCCGCCGGGGTAGGAGGGTGGTCTGGTGGGGTGGTAAGGTTCAAAAAAGTAAAAAAAAAAAAATCGAAAAAAAAAAAAAAAAAAATTTAAAAATAGTATATTGATAGAAAAAACTCGAAAAATCCTATAGTGACGTCATAGCGTTACTATACTCCCTAAAAGCTATGCCGGCCCCTTACCACCCCCCCCCCCAGACCCCCTCCTGCCCCGGCGGCCCCTTTTTTGGGCTCCCGAAATAATTTACTATACAAACACTATATTACATTATATTAATTACTCCCCGGGCAAAGCCGGGTAATAAAGCTAGTATTCCATAAAAAGAACAAGTTAAATGATAAACAAAAGGTCCGTTTCACGTTAAATGTCAGTTTAAGTAAAATCACCATTCGACTAGCACAGTTTTCAATTTTCCCGTAAAAATTTGTTCGGAGCGTGCTTCTTGTTGAAAGTTTACAGTCTGGTGTAGCGATACGAGTGAAATATTGGATTTTTTTCATCCACAGTGACTAGAGATAGCGAGCTTTCGGCGGATGTGCGGATATATACGTTATAAAAGTATACACCGTTCGCGGTTATCCCGCTCGTAAATATTGCGTGATGATACTTGAAGGGGGTGCAGCAGATATGAAAGCGGGGATGATGTACGAGAGATGTGAAAACCGTAGGGGAAAAGTATTGCAACACACGTGTATTACATATAACCATGTTTATAGTCATTCGTGTTTATGTACATACAGATAGATTGAGATTTGTACAGTGAAATAGATGTTTGGCTAACACTTTATACCTGATAGTGTAGTGCATACGTTGTCGTACAGTGCGAGTTGAAAGTTTAATCTTTTTAATACATTGTGAATCATATTTGAAGATATACAGGTTGGGCAGGAAAAAAAACAACGATACTTTAGCACCATAAATACGGGACCATATTGAACCGTTCATACGTCAATAAACTATTTACATAGTTAAGACTTGTATGTACATTTAGAACAAAATGAAAATAAAAACACGCTTTTTTAGTAAATTTTTTTCATATGACAATTTCGTCATTTATTATTATTTGTTTGGCAAAAAAAATAACATCATTAGAAAGAAGACAACGTACACTTTAAAATACTGTATTTTTTATTGCTATATCGTTATTAGTTTAGGAGATATAATGTTTTGAAAACGGATGTTTTTTGCCTATGCATGAAGTTATATAAGCGATGATGTAAACATTGTAAAGTAAAGCATTTTTTTGTAGTAAATAAAACTGAATGCACAACTAGAAAGCTAAACTTCTTTCAGATACGTTTCAGTGAGCTAAAACATAAAAATGAATTATGTATTGAGTGGAATGATAATAATTGAAAAACAGACAGGTTCCGTAGAGCACTCGCTGTCAGTTTTGACGGCAAATTATAAGTAATGTGAAAAATAAAACATTTTATACATACTCGTATATTATGAGAACGGAAAGTAAAAAAAAAACGATAGAATATAAAATAAACTGATAAGACACTGTCAATTTTGACAGGTTTAAGTATAGTATAGTTTAAGTATAAAAACTCAACAGCAAATATATGTACATATGTAAAACCGAGATATCGTATCCATTCATAATAATTTTCATTATGAAATGATCGAGTGACGGTGAATTCCATTATAACCATACGAATCTTGGCCTAGCTAAATTTATTTATACATACAAATATGCAACACGTCAAATTAATGTGCTAATCCATTATACGAAACAAAGAGACAGTGCAAAAAATAAAATACACACAAAAATAACGAGAGCTTCGAATATATCTATGTAGTTTGCATCACACCACCGATCTGGATCATCAATCAAACGCGAAAAAGAACGATGGATTTTTCACACAACGCGAAAAGTTATTGTATTATTTTTTTTATGCAGGATAAACACATTACATACTATCCATTTTCTACTGTTGTCAGTACAAGCGAATTATAAAAAGTATCGACGATAAAAATTAAATGAAAAGGGGTGATCGACCGATTCGGTCAATTAATAGTATGTTGAACTTTAAATGTCACAATTTTGTATATATGTATGTACAAGAAATTAATGTTGAAAAGCATCGATCGATACGACTAGACGATGGTTTGCGATCCCTGAACAAGTGTACTCGACTCGACCGGACGAAGGGGAGCTCCACAAGTGGCACACGAACAATATGGACTGATAAAGGCTTCTATTATATTATTATACGTATGTTTGTGTATTACGACACACGGGCGTATTGTTTGGATTTTGCTCTTTTAATGAAATCACATTCATATGAACGTACATCTTAAGGTACTTGATATCAAGCTTTTGCCTCTTCAGTGTATGATAAACATTTCACCAATTCATTTTACCGTGAAGTAACTAAGAAAAGATACATTTAAATAGTTTTTCATTGCCTTCTGGAGGGGAGGAAGATATGGAGGCTGAAAACCGTCGGAAAATCTTTCGAGATATGGGGATCGAGGCTCAAACCTTCGCTCATGAGATAAACGCTCTAACCACTGAGCTATCGCTTAGGTATACACACTACATATACTAGTGTAAGCCCGTTGAATATTAACGGAGTGGTTTCTCATCACCCGCACTGAAAAATAATATTAAATTTAATAGTTTTTATGGTTGTTGCATAGATGGCGCGTTATAATGTAATAAGGCTTCAAAGATGCTGGGATTTGTTATGCGTAATGCTCACCAGTTTAACAATATGTGGGTGTTGCGTCTCCTTTACAATACATTAGTCCGAAACATCTTAGAATCTGGTTCTATAATTTGGAGCCCCAGTTCCATTACATACTCAGTACAGATTGAAAGGATCCAAAGGAAATTCTTGAGATATTTGTACTTGAGAGAGTTCGGCTATTATCCCTTTCTGTTTCCCAGCGCTTTTGTTCTGGGAGCAGTGGGATATAAAACTTTATCGTCTCGGAGAGACGCACACCTCATTTGTCATTTTTACAAACTGTTAAGAGGTGACATCTTCAATCCTCCGGTGTTGGAGGAGTTGAAGCTTTTGGCGCCTGAGCATCATCATGGATCTCGATCACAGCTATTGTTTTCACCAATCTGGGCCAGATCCTGTATCCTCCGTGACTCACTCGTTGCCAGAGCTATCGGTAGGCTGAATGCTGTTGCATTGAATGTTGATTTGTTTAATATTAGTCCTCAACAGCTTTCCAGTTTCCTTTATTTTCTACATTAAGTTATTTTTATGATTTTCTGATATTAGTTTTATAATGACATTGTGGACATTGTTATATTTTGTTATCTTACTACTTTTTTACTAATTTTTTTCTTGTAATTGTATCTGGCCGTGGTGACGAATTGGGGTAACCTGTTAGGTCATCACGGTATATTGTGAAAATAAATAAATATAATACAACAACGTAACAATTAAGCAAAGTCGCGAGCCTATTGATAATTAATATACAGACAAAGCTATATTCTAATTTTTTTTGATGAAAGTAGTGCGTGTAAGTACATAGTTTAACTCAAATGATTTTGAAATGTGGACTTATTACAAAAATTGGTACTAAAATGAAATAAATACACGTGTTATCATTTTAAGGTATACCATGTTTCGACTGGCTTATAAACTTTTCTGTGCTTTATTTATTTATTGTCAACAATTTACCATTTCGGTAAATTCGTTAAATTATTGCGTGTAAATAGTTTAACTTAATTTTTTCTTGGAATGTGTACTTATTTCACCTTGAAAACATTTTCTGTATGTCTGTATGTTGTTCATTATATGTATGTATACTAGTGTAAGCTCGTTGAATATCAACGGACGTGTTTGACGTAATTGATTACGTAACAATTTAGCAAAGTCGCGAATCTACTAAGGATTAATATTTTAAAATTATAGCATCACCGGTGTTGGGTGAATGCGTTAGCGCTAACTCACCCAACTTGGTGATCACGGGCTCAAATCCCACTCGCACGTTCAAGTTTTTTTTTCAATTTTACCAAGGCGAGCGTTATCAGCAAACAGACGGACAGACAGACAGATGGAATAGGGCTATTATATACATAACTAGTGTAAGCCCGTTGAATATCAACGCCCGCTGAATTTTAAATATCGTAAAGCGCTTTTTTAATAGAGATCACCACTAATTGATCGCACGGTTGTGAAAAAAAAAAAAAAAAGGTTTTTATAGCGCCATCTATGTATTATAGCAATCCCCACTAATTGATTTTATATTTTTTTTTTTTTATTTTATATGAATATTTATGTATATTATAATTATAATTTTGTAAGTGATTTTGTAAAAATCAAAAAACAAATAATAGTTTTTATAGTGCCATCTATGTATTATTAGCAGAGTCACGATCCCTTGTATAGGTAATGTTTAAAAAAAAAAGGACTAAATTGACCAAGGGCGATAGCGGATAGCATTAGTGCGAGTCCTCTCGAGCATGGGGTCCTGGGTTCGATCCCCCACTCGTTCTGGTTTTTTAATTATTTTTCCTCAGCGAGCGTTACCAGCAGACAGACAGACAAACGGATTTCGGCTATTATATACATCATAATTTTAACAACGTTTGACTAATCAAGACTAAACTTTGCGTATGTACTTCATTATGATCCTGCAGGTATTAAGGAGTAACTTGTTTGCAATATGAAAACATTATTTATCGGATAGTTTTCTGTATAGGTAAAAAAATATTTTACACAACTAAGCATGCATACTTTGCGTTGTATAAGTATACGTCCATGCAATCTCTATATTCAGACCAAAATAATAATAAAAATACTCTGTCAGTTCAAGTACTTTTTAATAGATCTTACTAAAACATGCCATAATGTTGCAACCACTACTACATCAAATTTGACCCATTAACTAACAACTTCAAACTACATACATAGATAGCCTTTTACAAACTAACCCGTTCAAGTGTATAAAGACAACATTGGCAACAAAGTTCCGGTAACGTTGCGGTATTTTGTTACATTGAAAAGCAACAAGTGCAATATACTGAAACAATGTCGTCGATGCTAACTACGACACTGTTCGTATCTTTCAGAAGCCGAAGAGCAAAAATAAAATAAAAAAATACCATCGTATTAAACTCTCCGTACTGCGTACGATGGTATAAAAGTCTCATTATAAAACCATTACGGCTAACAATGTTAGAATGGATGCGTAATTATGGCATTAAGGGACAATGAGTGGCTTATAATCCCGACCATCATCACCATTGTCAACTTCCGGCTTTCGCTTTCGGCTTTTGGGAATTGTGAAATTTAATATTTTGCACAGTACAAGTACAGTCGCTTAACGGACACGGAAATGATCGAGGAAGTACTGGATTTTTCCGTATAACAAGCTATGATCTGTGTATTTTTTATTGATTTTTTCTCCGTTAGTGTGTGTCCATCTTCTATAGGTAAGTTATGATGGATGCGAAAAGTTTGCTGAAGATAAATCGAGTGCGGTACACTTTTCGGCAACTTTTTTCCCCGAAATAGAAGTCTCGCAATTCGATCGATGAAATAAAAGCAATAACGAGCTTCACACGTGCGTGCACTCGAAAAAGAAAAGCGTGCGAAAATTATTCAAATGTTACCTTACATATTATACATACATATATACGGACGCATTCTGCTTTTCGGTTTTTTTTTCCCGTCTTCGCTTAGATTTGGACGAAATTTGTTTTTCATTACGGCTGGGAAATGATTTTTCTTTCGAGAAATTGAAGAATTCCCCGCATCTCGTCCGTAGGCTGGAAAATTTGCATTTTCATATTTCCCACTTTCGGGATTTCAATTGAAGGCAACGAAATTGATTTACTTGCGTTTTAAGCTTATCATATTGTCGATTGCTATTCTCTTTTATTTTTAAGTGAAAAAAATAAAAAAAACCATTATAATCTTCATTTAAATTTTCCATCAACGTATAATATGTATAATTAACGCAATGCGGATACAAATTGTGAAATTATAACAGTTTTCACATTACATACATACATATATATACAATAGCCAAAATCCGTCTGTCTGTCTGCTGATAACGCTCGCTGAGGTAAATAATTAAAAAATCAGAACGTCGCACGAGTGGGATTTGAACCCAGTACTACTGATTCGGAACAGAGCGCTTACGCGGTGAGCCGAACCAGATGATGTAGGGCAGGCTTCAACGTGACTATTTATAGCCGAATATAATATGGCTCGCGAATTTGCTAAATTGTTACGTTGTTATTATAACGCGCCATAGATTACGCGACATATAGGCAACAACTATAAAAACTATTAAATTTAATATTATTTTTTAGTATGGGTGATGAGAACGCTCCGTTGATATTCAACGGGCTTACACTAGTTATATATATATAATAGCCCTAATTCCGTCTGTCTGTCTGTCTGTCTGTGTGTCTGTGTATCTGTCTGCTGATAACGCTCGCATGTAAATAATTAAAAAACCAGAACGTCGCGTGAGTGGGATTTGAACCCGGTATCACTGATTCGGAATACTGAGCGCGTACGCGGTGAGCCAAACCAGATAATAACGGGCTGACTTCAACTTGACTATGTATATAATAAAAAATAGTCTCGCGACTTTGCTAAATTGTCACGTTGTTGTATTATAACGCGCCATCTATGCAACAACTATAAAAACTATTAAATTTAACATTATTTTTCAGAACGGGTGATGAGAAAGCGCTCCGTTGATATTCAACGGGCTTACACTAGTTATGCAAGGTTATGAAAATAGCCAAGCGATAGCTCATTAATTCCAATATGTTTTAACGGTTTTTTGACCTTAAATATGGTCATTGGTAATATTTGGATATTCCCAAATACAGATCGGCGATTTAATTCGAATTTGCCAATTTATCTGACTTTTTATTGAGACAGTTCCAAAATATTCCATCCCACCTAACAAATCACATATCGTTACTTATCTCTCTCCTCTCCCGCAGTAGGCAATTGGAAACCAATGGAGATTATCTTTTCCTAGTTATTTAAAATGTTTGTCAGATAGTGAAGAGGCAACGCTTTATATCAAGTACGCCATTTTAAGAAGAGCACCAAGTAGTTATTGCGTTATACATACATATATGCACAATAAAATACATATTATATTGAATTTGATGGAAAATTTATGAAATTTTGCTGTCATATTGTCTGAAAAGTTCCTTGGTTAATATTCGATAAGCTTAAAAGGGTTTTTCCATGTATTGGACAATAATATAAACGGAATATTATAATATCATACGTGAATATTTCTTTTATGTTTTCCTACTCACAGTTGACCTTTACCGATACGAATTCAATTGTCTATGTTAGATTCGATTCGAACTCACACACACATAGGAATTTCCGTATTCCATGAATACATTAGTCGAGTATTTTTGTAGATGCTTGGCTTGCACGAAACGAAAAAGAAGAGGGGAAATTTTTTTTTTAAAGCAACTTATGAATATAGAATGAAGGTGAGCTTTCGGCGAGATGAGCTTTTTTCGCGTGACAGTTCGATAAAAAAGGAAAAAAAACCGGAATGAAAGAAACGCCACTGATAAAAGTAAACGAATACAAAAAAAACGTATCCAAATCGTTAACGAACGAACTGTTCTCCCGCATATAAAAAAAAAAGTGCACGTTTACCGTGTGTGTGTGTACTACAGTTTACAATTCTCCAGTGGCGCATAAAGCTCTGTTTATTATCATCTTGTGGCCGTAGTAAAATTCATTCTAGGGACGCGAGGTGAATCACTTTGTTATTTATTGAGGTGGTCTCCACGTGCCAAATGTACACATTCGCCAAAATATAATATACATGTTGCAGGCAAAGTGTGAAATTCCACAATGGCCAAAATGGCCCGACAAAGTGCAAGGTGTAGCACGTTTCATAAACTGAAATAGTAATAGCACGTGTGAAAGGCTCGAGTTTGAAAAAAGTTGATTCAAATTGTTCTCAAGGAACCGAGCTGGTCAGATTTGTGAAATAAAATATGATTCGGACGATGAATTCGGACAATGACTAGGCATTTTATACAATACTAGTGTAAGCCCGTTGAATATCGACGTAGTGGTTTCTCATCACTCGTACTGTGAGTGTTTGTGTGGGTGAGTATATGTGTACGTGCAGTATGTATGCGAGCGATTCGCGACTAACCAGCCAGACAGACCCTTGCGCTACTATATTTATTTATTTTATATAATAATAGCAAATTAGCTAATTTAACTTACCTCTATTACATATTTATAACAACTACAATAAATCAAAATACACTATACTTATACATAACTACTATTTCTCACAGAGGTGTCTCCTCATACTTTTCAAGAATGCATCTATTGTCTTAGAAGACTTGATGCACTCTGGGAGGGCATTATACATTAATACACCCCTGTGAAAAACACCACCAGTTGTCTTTGATTTCCGTACTCTACCTACAACTAGTTGGTTTTCATTTCTAGTAGAATAACTATGAATATCACTATTTCTAATGATATAATTCTTAAAATAACTTGGCAATAACTTATGATCTAACTTATAAACAAAAGACAATGTACTTAATTTTAAACAATTTCTAATACTCACCCATCCCAATTCATCTAACATACTTCTAATACTGTTTAGCCTTCCAACATTCAAAATACCTCTCATAGCTCTATTTTGCAACCTTTGAATTTTATCTAAATCTTGGCCACTGAACATATTAAGTACAGTGGCACAATAAACCAGGTGTGGCAAGACAATTGTATTATAGACTAAAACCTTACATACTTTTCCTACTTAAAATATTTCTTAACCTACATAAAACACCAACTTTTCTAGCCATTTTTTTAATTATATATTCAGCATGTACCTTAAAGTTCAATTTAGAGTTTATATGAATTCCCAAATATTTTAAATTATCAACTATTTCAATAATTGTATCATTAACTTCATTCAACACATTTTTACTATTCAACCACATCATTTTTGTTTTATTCACACTGAGTTTTAATTTATTTTCACACAACCAATCATTTATATAATTTAATTCTATATTTAAAATATTAGCCATCTCATCAACATCATTACCTATCACATATATTAAAGTGTCATCTGCAAAAACATGAACTTTACACTTATCAACTACCTTAACAATATCATTAATATATAATATAAATAATAAAGGTCCCAATTTAGAACCTTGTGGTACTCCATAAGGTGTTTCTAGCTCACCAGATAATACCTTATTAATTAAAACTAATTGTCGTCTATTATTTAAATAACACTTAAACCAATCTAAAACTAAACCACTTATTCCTAGCTTATATAATTTATGTAATATAGTAATGCATAATATAGTAATGCATACTTCAAACTTGACAAATGAATAAAGTACTGAGCTTAGAAAAAAAAAATAGTAAATTTAATAGTTTTTGCATAGATGGCGCGTTATAATACAACAACGTAATAATTTAACAAAATCGCGAACCTACCGAGGATTACAATTGTCAAATTGTAGCAGGCTCGTCATTACCTAGTTTGGATGAATGCGTAAGCGCACCCTTTTCCGAACTGGTGATCTAGGGTTCAAATCCCATTCGCGCGCGGACGGTTCGTGATTTTTAATTATTTACCTCAGCGAGCGTTATCAGCACAGACAGACAGAATAGGGCTATACACACATAGATATATGATGAATATGATAAAACTTGTACTACATATATTCAATATTGTGGCAAACTTAACTGTAGGTTTTCTTTGGTTTAGCAAATCACTTCGGTTACTTCCGTTTCACGTTCGGATTTTATCACTCGTTTTGGTCTCTTACGGTTAATTATTCACTTTGAAATGCGCACGGATACACTTTATTCGAGATTAAATCGCATACAAAAACAAAACAAAAAAACGAAATCTATTTTCGAGGAATGTAAATAGAAATGCGAAAACGATCGCTTAGTAAATTAAAACATTTTGTACGAATAAAGAATTATTTGTACATACAATAGAAAAAGTATACATTTTAAATGTTTACAAATTTTTTTTCCAAGTTGATCAATTTTGAATATACATACATATATACATATGTATGTATATATGCGTTTTCTTGTATAATCTCGTTTAATCCGATCCGACGAACAAGTCCACTGCCGTAC
Source organism: Parapsyche elsis (assembly GCA_022651745.1). NCBI lineage: Eukaryota > Metazoa > Arthropoda > Insecta > Trichoptera > Hydropsychidae > Parapsyche > Parapsyche elsis. The sequence continues at coordinate 810,432 of JAGVSN010000065.1, forward strand.
AAATTACACTCGCGTAATTCAACCGATGTTAATTAAATTTTGTCAACCGGAAAAAACCGGCTGCTGTTGAGAAAAAAATTAATTTGTCGACATGTTAAATAATGCGCCGTAATTAATTTGTTGAATTATAGAAGCAGAAAGTTATTCATTAACCGATTTTCAAAATATGGCAAAAATACTACCCGTATAAATTATTGTATGTGCAGTTAGACGTCAAAGAACCGATGTTTTTAAATATTTATATGTATCTCTGAAACTAATAACGCTATGGCGATGAATATTTTTTAAAGCTCGTGTTGTCATCTTTTTAATAATATTATAGGTTTTTAATAATATTATTCATTCCAAAAAACATCGCCTGAAAAAAAAAATGTATTTTAAAAGCGAATTTCACACAATGATATATTTTTTTAACAATATTTTTACGGTCGAATTAATGGTTCCATAAAGCTTCCCATTTTCTCTACAACTCTGAAATGCAAAATAATAAAAGAAAAATTCGAATGTAATTGTATTAGAAATCCATATACAATGAGTTTTTTCAAACGCTAATTGTGGCTCGAATTATTATTTATTCGGTAAAAATAGCCATATAATTAAAAGAGAATACTATAAATTTTAAACACTGTAATTTTTCATAAACGTAGTGCTATTAGTTTCAGAGATATAATTTATTCAAAACATCACTGATTTTTTAATGGCCACTATGCATATTATATCATCATCATCATTTTCAGCCGTTCTGCATCCACTAGTGGATGAAGGTCTTTCCAATCCTCATCCATTCCTATCCGTCTTTGAGGAATCTGCATCCACTTTACTCTGCACTGTTCTCAATTCATCAGCCCATCATCCACTCGATCTACTTTGCTTCCTTTCATATCCTCTTGGATACCATTCCAGTATTTCTCGCGTCCATCTGCCATTCATTCTTCTCGCTATGTGTCCAATCCAACTTTTTAACACTGGAATTTCTTACCCATGTATTCCTTTTACGATCTCTTCTTGTTATACTGAGTATACATCTTTCCATGCTTCTCTGTGTGCACTGGATCTTGCGTAACATTCTTGAATTTAGCATCCACGTTTCACATCCATACGTCATAACTGGCAGTGCGCATTGGTCGTATGCCTTCTATATATTTTAAGCATAGCGGGATGTTATATTTAATAACTATGTTCATTCTACATATGTACATATATGGGTAGAAAATGATTCCGAATAATCATACATACCACTTAAAATGCAACTGCAGCAAAAATATACGATTACACTTCGATAAAAATTAAATCAAACGCATGCAAATTAAATGCGACCGGGAACGCAAGCATACGGTTATACATATGTATAATTTTTTTTCAATTTACAACCGTAAAAAATCATAACAAGTACGCGTTTTATGCAAATTTAAACATGCGCGAAAACACTGGCGGAAAATGACGGGCTTTTAAAAGCGTTGCCGGAGAAAATTGAAACAAAACATCGCATTAAAGCCGCGGGCAACTATACGAGTATGTACCAGAGTCCTTTCCCAGATAATAAAACGCAAAAACACACACACACACGGGTAAATTTTAATATGGAATTTACATGCAAATATGTATAATCGTGTACATATTTTTGTTATGTGAGGAGTGTTAATATTCCCATACGTTTTCTCGGTAAATTTTATATTATTATATTACATGTACAATGTGTAATCGGGCGTCTTTGTGCAACATAATGCGACTTATCCCGTCGTGTGTCTGACGACGTGTTACGTACATATGTATGCACATGTGTACTTTTCGCTAAACGTACATAGCGATTCTCAAACGGTACTCTGGGGAATTTTAAATAATGTGTTAGTATCGGGTGGGCCAATAGTCGCTGAAGTGTTTATGCATTATGACTGTTTTACTTGTTTTATACATGTCGTTGGTAACCGGGTGCTATTTGGATTGAAAATATATTATGTAGTAATTCAATATTTTTTTCGACTGGCTCTTTGTCAACTGTGATTAGTTGGAGTAATTGAAATAAACGTATGTATGGTCCTGTAAAAGAGAGACTGACATACAGACAAAAATACAGGGATAGATAGACATAAAGATATATATATATATGTATATACATATATAGACCGACAAACAGATACATAGATAGAAATAAATACAGAAAGACAATATTAGCTAGGTAAGCAGAAAGACTGGAAAGATAGACAGAACAAAAAAACAGACAGTCAGATGGAGAGACGGATTAATAGACAGATAGATAGATAGATAGTCAAACAAACGGGGCGATCAGATAGACGGACAAACGGGATAAACAGACAGACAGGCAAATAGATGGATGAGAAAAAAAGATGGTGAGACAGACAGGACTCACAGGTGGGACTAACAGATAGACAAGACAGGTAGATAGTAAAGACGGACAAACAGGATAGACAGACAGGACAGACGGACAGGACAGACGGACAGGACAGACGGACAGGACAGACGGACAGGACAGGACAGGAGGACAGGACAGACGGACAGGACAGACGGACAGGACAGACGGACAGGACAGACGGACAGGACAGACGGACAGGACAGACGGACAGGACAGACGGACCGGACAGACGGACAGGACAGACAGATCAAATAAATTATTAATTACACAATTTTATGCAAGAAAAACTTACCGAATTTATATTTAATTTTTCTAGATGAAATTCAACTGAATTCAATACAAATCAATGCCATAAATTTTCTTGTTTTCATGTTTGAAATAATTGCTAGAATTTAGTTTCAGAAAGTATACACACTTTGCCTATTTTTATGGAATAGTTTATTGGTTCAAAAACAAAAAGCTCAATGACTGTTGGGCCACCCGATATATGTAGTAAGTACACGCTCACGATCCCTCGCACAGTATTCGCACAGTCCTACTAAATTAATTTTTAAGACACGACTGCTGAGTACGTGGAGCTCTAGACTTCAGGAACAATAAAAACACTCGAGGATAATGGGAGCCGAATCCCCCGAGAAAATTCCCTTCGCGAGCTTCAAAGTGAATAAGCCGTGATAATTGCGTTGCGGAGCAAAAGCTCCGAGTGAATTTGGCGTTTGAATATATCGACAATGAACCCCCGTATTCAGTGGAAAACGTAAACGCTCTCTTATTCCAAATAAACTTTCGCTTATCCGGAATGCAAACGGTCGGAACGGGCAAACGAGAGAAAATTTTTACGTGCCGGAAAATGGTTTTTAAACTTTGTCCTTAGGTCGGAAAATTTATTATTTCAGAGTCGACTTTGTTCGTGCGCATAGCGGTTTTAAATAGTTACACTAACTTTTTAGACTCGTGTCATAGTGCAATTTCTACAGCGTATGTAGTACTTGATTGCTGTCTTAATGTACATAGTATAATATCATGGACTAAAGAGTTGTCTTTGAGTGAATTTTTGTGAAAGTTGCGTTGAAAGTGACGAAGATATTCTGCATTTACTTTGAACATAATACTGTTTTTATTAACAACTAGTGTAAGCCCGTTGAATATCATATCACCCGTAGGTACTGGAAAATAATATTAAATTTTTATAGTTGTTGCGTCTATGCAACAATGCGCCATCTATGGCACGTTATAATACAATAACGTAACAATTTATCAAAGTCGCTAGCCTATTTTTTTATAATATACATAAATGTCAAGTTTAACCTGCCAATTATCATCTGGTTTGGCTCACCACGTTAGCGCTCTGTTCCGAATCAGTGATACCGAGCGTTATCAGCAGACAGACGGACATATAGACAGACAGATAGTCAAACAAACGAGGCGAACAGACACAACAGACAGACAGACAAACAGATTGACAGACAAATGGGATGAACAGACAGACAGGCAAACAGATGGATGAGACAAACAGATGGTGAGTCAGACAGATGGTGAGACAGACAGATGGTGAGACAGACAGGAAATGTTGAAAGATTCACAGGTGGGACTAACAGATAGACAAGACAGGTAGATAGGAAAGATGGACAGACAGGGTAGACAGACAGGACAGACAGCCAGGACAGACAGAAAGACAGTCAGGACAGACAGACGGAATAGGGCTATTATATATATAACTAGTGTAAGCCCGTTGAATATCAACGGAGCGTTCTCATCACCCGTACTGAAAAATAATATTAATATTGCATAGATGGCGCGAAAAATTTATTTTTTCTACTTTACTATTTTATTATAATAATTATTAATTATTCTGCTATTTTAAGTGAGTTGTAAAAAAAAAAAATTAATAGTTTTTATAGTGCCATCTAATTGATCCAACGGTAACGATAATTTCGATAATTTAATTAATAACCAGGTCGATAATTTTTTTTATACCTTATTTTTATTATATTATAATTATTAATTATTATAATTTTGTAAGTAAAAAAAAAAAAAAAAATTATAGTTTTTATAGCGTCATCTATATGTAGGTAATGTAGGTAGGTAGTTAGGTATGTAGGTAAAGCAGAGTCAAGATTCCTTGTATAGGTAATGTTAAAAAAAAAAGGACTAAATTGACGAAGGGCGATAGCGAGTAGCACTAGTGCGAGTTATCTCGAGCCTGAGGTCATGGGTTCGATCCTCACTCGTTCTGGTGGTTTTTTAATAATTTTTCCTCAGCGAGCGTTATCAGCAGACAGACAGACAGACGGATTTCGGCTATTATATACATATATAATTATGATCCAAGATATTTGCACTAAATTGCACGGCTTGTTCAGTCGGCTCATTGAAAATTTTGTTTCCTTAAATGTTCTGCTGTCAAAACAACCTTTCGCGACGGTTTTTCAACAATTAATATAGAGCTGTTATTAGTGAATGTAATTATACACGGAGGTGAACGTTTTCATTAAATGTTTCCGTGTGTAACGTGGAACTTCCCGTTTACAGTCTCCAATTTTAAAATTGTTTAAACTCTGAAATATGCAGGGTGTGATGATGAATACAAATTGGCTGGGTTTTTGGCACAACGCGATCAGTATGCACCGCGCACTTTCAAATATAATGGAAAACTTCGAGTGGGTGGGTTGGGTTTTTTTCAGGGGTTGGTTAGTCGGAACCAGTGTGACTATCGACTGAAACAAAAATAGTGTAATCTTCCTGGGACACTTCAGACCACGTTTCTCCGGCAATCTCCTGCGGGGAAAATGGTCCTTGCGGTCGGATGCTGGGAAACGGATTTCATTACTATGCAAATAGACGGCGCGTCGGGAAAAGCGTCATCCCTTTTTGTTGTTTTCCCCCCCAAAACTACGTACTTACTGGCATGTGATTGTATATCTATGTATGTATGTATGTGCTTTAAGTATGCGATGGGCCGATTTATCCATGTGTCGATACAGGATGAGCATTAACATAAACTGGCGATGTAAGAAAAAAAGATTTTAAAGTTAACATCGTTCTTTTTACGATGCCGTGGTGGTTTTTGTTAAAAAAGGATATTTTATTAAGAAATCCCTGCTATTGAATTGAAACTGTTCAAGCTTACAGTGTACTGTTAGTTTGTTGTTTATGCAAGCAACAGCACTATTCTATGAATACAATAGAACGTACGTATCATAATATTGTGTGTAGTATGATAGGATTCTAAGAAAACGTTGCATTGAACAAGGTAAATTTGCACAATGGATATACGTAACGTGATTTTCAGCATTAAATTTAATACATGAGATAACGAGACTGATTCTTAAACTACACAATTTCATTATATATACATACATATACTAGCTTATTGCCCGTTGATAATCAACGCCCGCTGAATTTTTAATTTTTGGATCTGGGGGGTGGTAAGGGTCCGGCATAGCTTTTCGGGAGCCCAAAAAAGGGTCCGCTGGGGATTGAGGGGGATCTGGGGGGTGGTGAGGGGCCGGCATAGCTTTTCGGGAGCCAAAAAAAGGGTCCGCCGGGGCTTGAAGGGGGTCTGGGGGGTGGTGAGGTGGTCTGTCTGCTGATAAATAATTAAAACAACCAGAACGAGTGGGATTTGAACCCGAGATCACCATATTGGGAGGTATCGTGCTTACACTCTCTTCCAAACGGAGGCGATGACGGATGTGCTATAATTGGCCAACATAAGTTCTTAAAAGGGTTCGCGATTTTGCTTTTTACATTGTTGTTATTATAACGCGCCATAGATGGCGCTTGGTTGCATAGGTGCAACAACTATAAAAACTATTAAATTTAATATTGTTTTTCAGTATGGGTGATGAGAACGCTCCGTTGATATTCAACGGGCTTACACTAGTCATATATATAATAGCCCTATTCCGTCTGTCTGTCTGCTGATAACGCTCGCCTCGGTAAATAATAAAAAAACCAGAACGTCGCACGAGTGTGATTTGAACCCGGTATCACCAGGTTGGAATGAATCGTGCTAACACTATCATCCAACGTAGACGATGATGGGCCTACTACGATTTGACAATATTATATATCTTAATAGCTTTGCTAAATTGTTACGTGTTGTATTATAACGCGACATACATATACTCACCCACACATCCGTTGATATTCAACGGGCTTACACTAGTATATGTACATATAATAGCCCCATTCCGTATGTCTGTCTGTCTGCTGATAACGTAAATAATTTAAAAAATCAGAACGTCGCGCGAGTGGGATTTGAACCCGAGATCACCAGGTCGGAATGAGGTAGTGCTAACACTTTCATCCAAACGCAGGCGATGACGAGCCTGCTACAATTTGACAATATTAATTCTAAATAGGCTCGCGACTTTGCTAAATTGTCACGTTGTTGTATTATAACGCGCCGTATATGCAACAACTAAAAAAACTATTAAATTTAATTTTAATTTTCAGTGCGGGTGATGAGAAACCGCTCCGTTGATATTCAACGGGATTACATAGATCTACATATAAACTAAATTTCTTTTGCTATACAAAATTCTGATGAACATAATGAAAATAGCTCGTGAAAGATTATATATCATATTAAAATATACACATATATATCTTTATGCCTCATGAGAATTAAGATAGGAATATCTAATATCATTTTTAAGGCATCCGTGAACTCCCAGTAGGAAACGAAAGAAAGTTCCGAGCGTGATTTATTTTTGTTCATCCGTCTTTATCATTCAGCAAAAAAAAAACAGAACCACAACCGATATCAATATTTTACAAGAAAAAAACATTTCCTACTAGAATTACACGTAAATATGCCAATTTCAAGAACTTTGCCAGGTGTAATACAATAAATTCCAACACGTATATTTTAACAGATAATCTTTGTCTGAAGGGGACATATGTACTTGATATCAAGCTTTTCCTTTTCACTATTTGACACACAGTTTAAGGAAATATACGTGGTTTCCCATTGCCTCCTGGGAGCGAGGAAGAGAGAGAAGGGACGTACACCGATTTTGCAGGTAGGAAGGAAATGTTTGTGTTGTGCCAGTTTTGTGCAAGCGTCTTATGGGGGTATTACACAGGGATAGTTTACTCGCTAAGATCTCGCTGCTTTGCTGGTAAACCAGCTCGTGCACTAGGCGAAGTTAGCAAACTAGCTTGCTTTTTCGACCGCGCGATTAAAGTTCGAATGTTTGAACTTTACTCGCACTAGCTGGCACGTGTGACGTCACTTCATTGACAGTTTGAGGTTAAGCGTTTCATTTTCAGCTCCCAAAACACACACAGTACACTTCAATGGACGTGATACATTTAAGATATTGAAAATTCAGTGGGTATTTTGACGATGGGCGCAAAATACGTGTCGTCACGTTGACAACTCACAAGTTGACGACAGTGCCTCTAGCGGCAGCGAGTGGCAACATTAGCGAGTAAACTTAACACGTGTAATAGGTTTACTAGCTACGCGCTATCAGCTCTACGTGCCGGTCAGTTAACTAGTGAGATCGTAGCGAGTTAACTATCCCGCTTTATATAAATCAGCAAATTTCAACAGAAGAGTGTCGATCTGGATGATATTTAAGGTGGAAAGCTCTCATGAGACAAACAATGCAACTGCTGAGCTATCGCCTGGCTGTTTATAGAGTGCAAGGCAACAACATTTAAAACCGTGTCTAATTTTGAATAATTGAATAGCGAAAGTCAATTATAATAACACACGATAGCACGCACGCGCGTCTGAAAAAGCTCGAGTAAAGCTCACCACGAAACGGCAACTTAGAAGCGGAAATTGATGGACATTTATCACGCACAACAACATAACTGAACCGAAAATGGAATTTATTGCGTAATAATACGCAACGCAATAATTACTAGACTAATCGACTGCTCCCGAAGCGGCGATAGAGATCAATTGGTAACTACAAGTACCGGAGGGGTAAGTTAACGTTAAATTAATCACCTCATACACGTATACGAACAAAATGTCTCCGAGCCGTCTGTCTGAACCGGTTCGCGTTAAATTACACCAACCGAACCGGTTACGTACAATAATAAATCGAATCGCATCACACGCGAAGTACGTAGCTGGGTTTTCACTGTCAATTAACAGGTGTGCGGTAAATGGAGGTGAACCATTAGAAAATTCAATACCTGTACGGTAAAAGGTCGATTATCCGAATTCTGTTGAACCAACGAAATAATATTATATTATGAAATAGAAAAACATCCAAAATGCTTTGTACAATTTTTTTCACAATTATTTGATTCAATTGAATGATGAAAGAAGAAAAGAAAAAACACAGACACACAGCAGACAAGAATTTATTTTTTTATATACATATAAGTAACTGTAGATTGAAATGTAATTTCAGGAAGATGAAGCTTACAGCCTACACTGTAAGTTTATTTTACATTATTAATTGTAAAAATTAATTTTTATATACATTTGAAACGTATTGGATCGATTTCTATGGAATAGCAGTACTTAGAAAAATTGAAAGAAACATCATCCGACTGTAAACAATTATAATTATTACTTTAAATAATAGCAAAGTGTACGTTTAGTAGCAACGAAACGGAGGTACAGTATTTGGCCACAATACGCGGCGGTTAGGTTTAATTTGACAGCTAGAGATGCGATGCAGCGTGTATGGCGTGCTATAAGATCAAAATGGCGGCACCTCGGCAGTAACGTTTTGGTGCAACTGTCACGTCCACACCAACAACTGGCACCGCTCACTCGCTCTCACTCTTACACATTGACATTGTTAAATTGTGTGGCAGAAAGCACAACACTCAAAACACTAGTACAAATAAACATTTTTTAAAACAAAAAGCAAATCATATGCGAATTCAGTGGCCCATAATTAAGATAAGCTCTTATTTATTAAATTAAAGTAGTCTAACAAGCAATCGATTTTCCAATGAATCAAAAACAGAATGCGTATTAAAATTTATTTATTTATTTAATTAGTTGTCTTTGTGTTGAATTGGTCATTTCCATACTATTGCGTTAGATCAGCGGTCGCCAACTGGTTTTTCATAATCATCATCATATTCAGCCGTTCACCATCCACTGCTGGATAAAGGCCTCTCCAATCCTCTTCTATTCCTGTCGATCTTGAGCAAGCTGCATCCACTTGACTCCACCCATTCTTCTCAATTCATCAGCCCATCTTCTACTCGGTCTACCTTGTTTTCTTTCACATCCTCTCAGATACCATTCCAATATTTCTCGCGTCCATCTGCCATTCATTCTTCTGGCTATGTGTCCATTTCAACTTTTTCACACGTTCCGCTATATCTGCAACTTTTTACCCGTGTGTTCCTCTATCGATCTCTTCGGTGTGCACTGGATCTTACGTAGCATTCTTGAATTTAGCATCCAAGTTTCACATCCGTACGTCATAACTGGCAGTTTTCACAATGAATAATGAATATACCGTTTATTTAATATAATTTTTTCTATCAATATATGCAACTTTTTAAATGGTAAATACAAGTATAATTACCATTTGATATTTAGAATGTTATTTTTATGGAAAAAATCATGGTAGTGGTACGCGGGATTTGAGATTTTGAATTTAGTGGTCCGAAAGATTGGCGATCGCTGCGTTTGATCACTAGCCTTTTTATCTGTTGAGTCTTCCAACACTTATTTTATCTAGTAGCACTTTCATTTCTTTGTTAACGTGTGCTTAAAGCCTCACTTCGCACTTCGACGTATTAAAATAAAACAAATTTTGAAAATCGACCGATATCGGTGTCATTCGATTGCATCGAACAATATACGCAAATTATACAATAATATAATCCATGTATCTATGTACATCGCGGTTTCTCAACCGCACACTCTTAGCTAGTGAAAGACTAATAATATACACGTATAACTGTGTACAATGTACATAATGTATGTACATATGTACAGGGTGAGCGGTAAATAAGTGGCAAGGCGAGACACACCCGCAAACGCATGTCCATGTCGCGCGTGTGTATTTGTGCGTGCCTTATCATCAATTTGTTATGGGTTTTGTGTCTTGCGACACTTGATCGTCTCTTACCCCATATCTTTCCCCATACCAGTTACTCCCTTACCCCCATTTAACCACCATCCCTTGTAAGCTTCGTTTTGATGGGGTCTGGCGTAAGCTTCACCGCAGTGACCCCTATTTTGCTGGGTACGTTCCTATGCGCGACGAATTTACAACCAATTACGTCATAATAAGATTAATTTATATGTATTACGTGTGTGTGGGGGGAAATACAGGTATCTGTCGCAATTTCGGTAAAAAAATTTGACCTTGAACGGTTCGTTTTCACCGTGTTGATGTGCATTTTACTTTAACGCTCCGTTTGGGTGATAATTAAACACATCGATGTGTTGAAAATGATGTGTTGAAAATGTGAAAATTTTCTATTAAAATATGTTTTATGTTGAATTCTAAATAAAGTTTTGAACCGTGGCTCTATTATATATGTATGTATGTATTAATAGCGTGTCGCAAAAGATTATTTTGAAAGGAAAAGCTTTACGATAGCAAAAACGTCACTGCCTCATGCACTTCAGTACCAATTTCAATCACAAATATCTTTCAAATTACACAACTTAGGGCATTGTAATAAAAACAGTTAAATACAATACCCTTTTGTGATAATTAAAATGAATCAAATTTTAAAATAATCAATTTTTCTTTATGTTCAAAGTGATTGGTCATACATACATGCAACATTCACAAAAATTCACCCAACCAACAATCTAAAAAAATAGTCACATTATGAAAATAGCTAAATAAAATAATACTCCAAACACATATGTATATACATACATATGTAGTTTGTTTAAATTTAGAATTCCATTTCCATTTTCCAATGTTCCATTTTTATTATAATAAAAACAAACAGTAATTTACCTAAAAACGCTACCTTCGCGTGGAATAGTCTTATTTAAATAAAATGTTCACTATTTAAAGTTTATATTTTTATTCTTAAACATTCACTATTCGAAGGAATCGTTCTCACTTCGCCTACGTATGTACATAATAAGTCATTCGTGCAACAGACAGTTTGAAGGAAAGTTCGAAGAGTGGATCGTTACGTTTCTTGGTTTCTTTTCAACGCGTCCACCTCATCTTTCCGCGAAGTTTTTCAGCTGAAAAATCCCATTTACAAATGAGCTTTTTTTTTTTATCTCGCCGCGTCCATTCGTCTGAAGAAAACCATCGGAAAAAACAACACAAACGTAACGTAACGTTAAGCACATGTACATATGTATGTACGTACATATATCCGGTACAAAGGAAAAGTAATAACGTTGTCTTTTACATTTACCTTGGCCTATATTCGTACGGTAACTACACATAGTAGCTGTATTATGCTTGTGATCATACAAAAAATAAAGTAAAAAGAGTTTTCGAACGAACTTTCAAATCGAAAACGATTCGTATTGTCCAATAGCACACAAAACGTACGAAAGGAACGACTCGCTCGATGAAAATTAATATACAGGGTGTGGCAAAGAGACTGGCCCACTGCCAAATATCAAAAGCGATTGTGCCACTTTAACAATTTAGATATCGTTAAATTTATAAAGTAATGCATAACTTTTACTTTCACATATGTAAGATAATAGTGGTGTTTAATTATACATACATACATATGTACATTAGATAGAACATTGCCCGTTGACGACCAGTGAGTATCTGCACTAATGACACGTGAGTGGACTAACAATATACGTAACAGACAAGGCTATACATATTGTATATTAAAGCGAAAATCTAAATATCAAAAGCGATTGTGCCACTTTAACAATTAGATATCGTCAAATTTATAATGTAATGCATAACTTTTACTTTAACATAAGATAATAGTTGTGTTTAATTAAACATACATACATATGTACATTATGTAGATACAACATTGCCCGTTGACGACCAGTATCTGCACTAATGACACGTGAGTGGACTAACAATATACGTAACAGACAAGGCTATACATATTGTATATTAAAGCGAAAATCTAGTGAAATGGTTTGAAATGAAACGCATAGCGAAATAAACCTCGCTGCCTATTATATGTAGGTGAAAGAGAGCCACACACAATACGATGGTTTAACGAAATGTCAAACGTGCCAGGGCTATACTGTTACTGTACAAATAGTTAAAACTATAGTTAATAGTTAAAAACTAGTAAAATTAAATTATATTTCTAATATGACTAAAATTATGTAGGACTACTTCAAATGAAATAAACGTATATATTATATAATATCAGTCTGTATGTTCATTAATCCATTACCACACCGTTTAAATAGTTACATTTTATTATATATATTAATTTTTTCTATCGGCTAGCTGCCTTAGAAAATTTAGTTACGATAACTTCTTGCTAATGGCAGATGGAGTATTGCCATTTGTACACGAGCAATGCCAGGCACTACAGTTAATATAAAATAAAATCTGTCAGTACACGTGCCGTAATCTGTTTCGTCTACATTATTAATCTCCGGTTCTATTTTAAGCCCATTGTCAATTTTCTTATCATCGCTAACGACATCCGCAGAAGCGAAAGCAAGCTCGCTTTCAAACTCTAAATACGAGATTAATATCGTGTAAAAAAAATTTAACCGAATCAACATTATAATATAAACCTCATCATATTCCCACGTTTGATTTCCAGGAAACGCGGTGGGGTTTCGACGATTATATGTACATATGTACGAGGAAAAAAGAAAATTATCTCACACTCTCTATGAAGCGGATACGTGGAAATGGAAAACGAAGCACATTTCACGCACGTTCACGACGAACGAACGAACGGATCAAATCAAAGCCAAAAATTCCCCACGCTGAAAGGATGATGTTAACAGGTCTGAAAATCGCAGATTGGTGACTGAAATCCTCCCCCCCAACGTGACATCTTTGGTTCATTTTTTTTTCAGGTTCTTCGAAATTAAACTAGATTTGCCGAGCCTTACATCACTCGGCTGTCATATCTGACTCGCGGGGCTTACGAATTCGAATGCCTTTCGCGCACATCGTGTCGACAAGGATTTTGTTAGGTAGGTATTTGCAAAAGGCGATGAGGAGGGTCTGACCCTGCCGATCCGATCTCGTAAATATGAAAAATTTTTGCATTAAATTATATATGTACCAATGTACATACGTATGTACATATGCATGTATATAGAGCGGGGAAAGCGTGTTGAAAGCGCGCGAACGAAATGTAGTCAAAATTTTCAATAGTAAAATGTCGTAGTTCAAAAGTCAAAATCTGTACATATGTATCATCATTTTGAGCCGTTCACCATCCACTGCTGGATGAAGGCCTCTCCAATCCTCTTCCATTACTGTCTGTCTTGAGCAATCTGCATCCAGTTGACTCCACACATTCTTCTCAATTCTACCGCTGTTCTACCTTGCTTTCTTTCACATCCTCTTGGATACCATTCCAGTATTTTTACGTCCATCTGCCATTCATTCTTCTTTTTATGTCCCAGCCACATTTTTTCACACGTTCCGCTATATCTGCCACTTTGGTCACGCTTCTTACCCATGTATTCCTCTTACGGTCTCTTCTCTGTATGCACTGGATCTTGCGTAACATTCTTAACACGTTTCACATCCATACGTTATAACTGGCAGTACGCATTGGTCGTATGCCTTATTTTTTAAGCATAACGGAATGTTGGATTTAAAAACTATGTTCATTCTTCCAAAAGCACTACATCCTAGTTTCATTCTTCGTTTTATTTCTTCTTCTTTACATCTGGTCATATACACCAATTGTCCTAGGTATAAAAAAAAAAATATAAAAACTATCAAATAATCGTATTATTAACCATAAAATAAAAACATACCTAAATTAGGTAGTAATGAAAAAGTTATATTGTAAATAAATATTTTAATGTTAAAATAAGAGTTACATTTTACGTTTATCTGTAATAAATAATTGAGGATTTCTTTACTTTAAAAATTATAAATTTTATATCAATACATCTTTTGAATAACCTGTGTAAAAATAAATGATTTTTCAGACATAATTATTTAAATAAATTTATTCAACCGTCGATTTTTCAACGGGCAAACACTCGTTAAGTATATTAAGTTATTCAAGACTCTGTGATAATGTTGAAAAAAACCTGAATATTATATAATGTATGTATATAAAATTGAATTATTTTATCTAGTTGTTCTTTATATGTACATATGTACATACATTCCCAAGCCATTTAACTTATCGGAAACGAACATTGTACAGTTACTACATATGATTCTGCAGGTATTTCAAGGTACTTGAGTGCTATAGAACTGTTTATCGAGTAACTGCTATACAAAGTTTTGTTTTATAGATGGAGCATTGCCATTTGAAACAGAACCAACATTTTCAGTACACAAAATTAGTACCCGGGCATCTCTGGGTACTTAGATCTTGCTGTTCACAGTGGATCGACTATTGTCAATGCTACAAGCACTACGACGGAATAAGTTAAAATTCTTGTCCAGTTGAAACGGGCCAATTCAGAAAAGCACAATTTTAGGTTTCAAAAAAAATGACAGGGGGATTTCATATTTTAGAAGTTTTGGTCGAAAAACAGACTAATTTGTTTTGATGATTCAAATTGAGTATATTGAGTCGAAACCGATTGAATTTTGCCAGGCCAGAGAAACACAAGTTTTTTGTCTCATAATATATCGCATTTACATAGATCCAGGAAACGCCTTGTACCCACAGCTTAACATGAAATTATTCGATTTCTAAATATATGTAAATCATAATATACATGTACCTTTTTGAGTTTTGATTAAAACCGACGTAAAATAAAAGCAATTGTTCAATGTATTTGGATAGTTGGTGCGGAGGCGTAATACGTTCCGTTTCGAAAACGATGACGTTAACTGTTCCTTTGTGTTTAATACCACCATTAATCATCATCTTTCAAAATATTTACCTTTTGACGATGGCGGTGAAACGTTTCAATGCTACGCAATGAATAATGTTTAATAATTATTATTATTGTATTAAATAAATATTATAACAATAGCTCGCGTACATGTACATATGTACATAAATACATAGTATACGTATGTGTGAAGAACTTCGCACCCTTTTTCCCTTCACGCTAAATATTTATAAGCGTTTTGCATATAAAATACGGATTGTTTATTGCTTTCGAAATCGATTAAAGTTTCGTTTTTGATGTGAACCCACTGCGAACAGGATGTGTGCACATATAAATTGGGAGTGAAAAAGTTAAATTGAATTTCGCGTTCGTTGTGTCGCGCGTGTACGGAAAAGAAAATTGGTTTAGTTGCTTTTAACGGTTTGGTTGTAGACTTTAATTGTTATTTATTAAAGATGAGAAAACTTCAGTATGACAGAAATTTAATTTTATATTTTAATACAACTAAAATATTCTAATTTGAAACACATACATACATATAACGAGAAAAACTGTACTTTAATCGTTTCTATTGCTTTGGACAAGGTAAAAACGTACGGAAGAATTTATGTGGCCATAAATTACTATCACTTGTTAATCCAGGTGATAGCTCATTGATTTGACTGGTTAGAGTGTTAGTCTCTTGTGCGAAGTTCTGGGGATCGATCCCCATACGTTGAAAGGTTTTCTGACCTTTAATATCGTCCTTGGCAAGATCTGGATATTACTAGATGCAAATCGGCCGTCTACTGTTAGAATTTGCCAATTAATCTAATTTCATCCATGAAATTGGTAACAACCCAGATATTTAATAGCCATCATTTGCTCTCAAAGGCAATGGAAATCCACTGGAAGAGAATTTTTCCCCAGTCACTTACTATGTGGTATAACAAGAAGAGATCGTAAGAGGAATACATTGGTAAGAAGTGTGATCAAAGTGGCAGATATAGCAGAACGTGTAAAAGATTTGAAGTGGACACATAGCGCGAAGAATGGATGGACGCGAGAAATACTGGAATGGTATCCGAGAGGATGTGAAAGAAAGCAAGGTAGACCGAGTGGAAGATGGGCTGTTGAATTGAGAAGAATCAGTGCAATCAAGTGGATGCAGACATACTTATTTATTTTTTTTCATTTTATTTACAAATTATACCATAGTGACATTACAGGTTACCCCAATTCATCACTATGGCCAGACAAGAGCAGGAACATATAAATATTTGACATAATAAAATTATATTAAATTAAATAATACCTTGAAATTATAAAATAACAACAATAAATATAAACAACTCATATTGAATTAAATAAAATAATAACATAACATTAACAGAAATAACAAATTAAAATGCAATCAAATCATATTGAATTAAATTATTTCAAATAAAATTTTAAATACAGGAATGGAAGAGGATTGGAGAGGCTTTCATCCAGCAGTGGATGTTGAATGGCTGAAAATGATGATGATGATGACTTACTATTTGTAAATAGACAACGCTTGACACCAAATAAGCCATATTCAGAAGAAGAATCACTTGTACAGTACAGAAATGCCCGTTTATGGTATGAGTAGTCGGTCGAGTAATGTATGGTTGTCAGGCATGCATACATATATGTATGTACATATGTTTTTGCGTGATATATATATGTATGATGACAAAGTGTGACATAAGTTGTTCTTCGGTCAAATTTGTCACTTTTATATAAAGTACATAATGCTAATAAAAAGATGAATAGTCAATCAATTCAATCACAGTAAGGTACATATTGCGATAAATGTAATTAAGAATACAGGAAGAACCTGAAGAATTACATTAAGTATATGTATTATATATTTATAGAGCAGATAGTATTACGAAAAATAATAACGAGCGATTCGGCATTTTATCCAGTAATATAGTGAAATACCTTCGGCATCAATCGCACAAAAGCTTCTTTCACTATCTGACACGTGAAAGGGAGCTTTTGTCCAATTGAAATCCGCTCATAACATTGATAACATACCTATCGAATAATATTTAAGCTGAATCAAGCCCCGAAATTGCATCGGCTCAATTTGTATTATGAGACCAAATAATCCGACACATGGCAACAGATGGAAGCCATGAATATATTGACTACACTATATGTACTACAGGTTTAGCATATAATTATTAGTTTTTTTATTACCTTGACGGCTATGTCCGTTAATCTCGTTCTTGGATGCCATCCTCTCGCTCGTCCTTCAGCATCAGAAACATCCTCGAGTGGTCCAGAGTCCACTCTTCGTGTTCCTTCGCCCAAAGCTACAGCATAGCGTACTCTACAACGATGATCGAATCCTGTCAGTCTGTTCAAATAAATCGAAACTCTACCCTCACTTCCCAAACCTGTAAAAAAAAACAAATATACATATATTAGGCACAATACTATATGTAGCTTTTGCTCCAATAAGGCCAATGCAATGTCCAACAAAAAACCAACAGACTTTTATGTATAGTACTAGTGTAAGCCTGTTGAACACACTGAGCAACAAAAAAATCACGTTTTTGATATGCTCTCGTTTATGAGATATTCGCGATTTAAAAAATGTAAAAATATCCATTTTTTTGGCTTTTGCTGTCTATAACTCAAAATATAGTATCGCTGTGCTCAAAGTGAGTATTGAAATCAATAGTCAGATATTTTTCCTATTTGATTGTATTACTAAGTATTTTAAAGTAAATTATTTTAAGTAAAGTATTTTCAACAAAAATTATCATCGGATTCGAATTCAGTGGATCAAACTTAGTAAAGATTGACCAATTCCGCTCTGGGTATTTTTTTTGTTGCTCAGTGATATCAACGCAGTGGTTTCTCATCACCCGTACTGTGTTTTTGTGGTGAATATATGTATGTACATATATGTATTTAATAGTTTTTTTAGTTGTTGCATAGATCACATCATTGGATCATAGCGTAAGCGCTCACTGTTCCGAACTGGTGATCCCGGGTTCAAATCCCACTCGCGCGCGGACGGTTTGTGTTTTTTAATTATTTATTTGAACGAGCGTTATCAGAAGACAGACACACACACACAGACACACAGACAGACATATTACAAATAATATAATAGGGCTATTATATTATTTGTAATATAAAATTTCGTTCATTGGCATTTAAACATATGGCGAGCTTATTTGACCAAGATTTAAATCTGTCTGAAATTTGACATTGGTCCTTTTAGAATCGAGAAATTCATAACTCACCTGTAATCACGTTTATACACACACATTCACAATCAACGTTATAACTTCTAAACCGAGACACATAAAGAACCAAAACTTTTTCGGGAGGAGGGCGCAAGCCTTTGAGATCTCAAATAAGGTCAAAGTTCACAATGTGCTGCCACGAATACCGATGTAATTATCTCTCGACAATTCCATATACATATATGTATGTATGTGTCAGGCATTGCATTGTGTAAAATGCCTAATTATTTTATACTAGTGTAAGCCCGTTGAATATCAACGGAGCGGTTTCTCATACTGAAAAATAATATTAAATTTAATAGTTTTTATAGTTGTTGCATAGATGGCGCGTTATAATACTACGACGTAAAAATTTAGCAAAGTCGCGAGCCTATTGAGAATTAATATTGTCCTATTGTAGCAGGTGCATCATCACCTCCGTTTGGATCACAGCGTAAGCGCTCACTGTCTCGAACCGGTGATCTCGGGTTCACTCGCGCCACATTTTGGTTTTCTAATTATTTACCTCGGCGAGCGTTATCAGCAAACAGACACACAGACAGACGGAATAGGGCTATTATACATATAGTGGTTATAGGCATAGATTTGGAATAAGTGAATTTTTATCTCACCAATTTGACCGGCTGATCCCGAGGAACAATTTGAAACAGTTTTTTTTAACGTGGTCATTCTCCAACTAGAGTTTTTCATACGTGCTATTTCAAAATCAATTTGTGAAGCGTAGTACATTTTGGACTTTGCCATTTTGTGCGTTTCATACAATTAATTAGACGAAACGTATATTGATTTGCGTAATTTCGTAACAACAACAACCAGTCATTACCAATTACTATTTTATAATTATAATAAAAACAAGGTGAAATCGTCCGTAACAAAAGCGTCCATTAACGAGTAAATTCGTAAGGCTTTTGTCACGCAATCTCGCAATTACGAACAATATTGTCAATATTTTAATATTAACGCACAACAACAATTCTGTCTCGCTTTTACAAACGCACACCATTGTTATCCTTAAATTACGAACCCCGTGGATTGTTAAGGAGTCGTTATCGTGATTAAAATTCAACAGGTCAATACTTATAAGTTTACCGGGTCATATCTGTTCTACATTGTAATTTGCATGCGATACGCGCATTATCGAAAACTTCAAATTAATTATGCATGTAAATTTTGGGTAAACGTTTTACATTTTTATATTAATCCACTTTCAATCGACAGGAAAAACTTTACGATGACAGTTCAGTCGTAATATTCAGTATTTCCGACGTTGAAATACATTTTTGAAGTTTCTCAGACCGTATCCGTAATTGATTCGAAACGGGGAAAGTCGATAGTTTCACTTGCTACGAACTTCAAAGTAATAAAGTACGAGGCTCGAGTAAAAATCTCTGTTAATATATTTGCTGATGTTTTTTTTTTATTTTTGGTCTTGATTACAATTTTTCGCTCTGTGACGTAAAATGCCGTGGTTTTTTTTTTTTTTTTACTTAACAATGATATTTTTGTTATAAATGCGATGTCTGAGAAAAATGGCCGGGGGGGAAAACTTTTGCTATTTTCTCGCTTGATAGATTTACTCATTGAAATGGGATTTTTGTTTCTTCCGTGAAAGTTAGCGCGAAAGTTCAAAAGTCTCATCCTCAGAACACAACTCACGTTCTTATCTAATTTTTTTTTGTATTTTATTCATTGCTTCCCCTTTACTGCACAAAAACTACTATGTACGCTTGAAAAATTAAAATCTAAGCTATGTAAATCTAACTGCACCTAAAACTCTACCTCAGAATTTGTTCGACAACAAAATAAAAAAGGGTGAATTTCAGCCTTTTACAAGACGAGCGTTATCAGCAGAAATAAAAATAAAACAGCACTGTAGATTTTCTTTTAGTGATGATTCAGATTATGTATATTCCTTTGCTACTGCCTACTATCTAACCTAACCTAACCCAAAGCACACGTAAAGTACTTTTTTTTCAAAAATATGCGCTAATCCAAAACTATATTCGTGACAACCTAACTGACCTTAAACCTCACGTATAGTAAATTATTTTCTTTAATTTAGACAAAAAAAAAAAGCGTTAAAATCAACATTTATTTTAGCCAACCTAACCTAACCCAACCTCACATAAAGTACACTTTTTTCAAAAATATATACAAAGGAACGTTAATTTTAAGCAAAAATCCAATCATTGATTTTTTTAATTGTCAATAATTTTAAATTAAAGTTTTATATCTTATGTATATATATTTTATATTTTATGTATGTATGTATGTGTACATATTTCAATAAAAACATTCACAATAATATGTCGATATATTTTTCTTTCTCCTCTTGATTTTAATTTTTTTTCGATTTTTCGGATTTTCGGTTATCCGGACTACTCTCATCCCCAATTAGTCCTAATAATCGAGGTTCCACTGTTTTAATATCTTAATAGGCTCGCAACTTTGCTAAATTGTCACGTGTTGTATTATAACGCGCCATCTATGCAACTATTATTAAATACACATACATATATTCACCCACCCACACATTCGTTGATATTCAACGGGCTTACACTAGTAAAATAATAATGCCTTGCAAATAATCATATAACGTCACACTATGAAGGACACTATTTAATTAACAAAATAAGGAGGTCATTTCGTTGGCACAGATTGACACAAATTATAAAGGCCAGCACTGAGCTTATGAATATGCAGTTTCACTGTATTTTAGCATTGGCGATACAGAAATTTTCCAAAACTCACGTACAAAAACGCAGTCATGGGACGTTCACCTGATACAGTTCAACATCTCAAGGTCGAACATTCACACGACAACGACACTTAATCCACGCGCATATTTATTTATTTATTTATACACATTTGACCACAGTTAACTTACAGTTCCCCACATCGTTACTGTGTACATTATACATTGTTATGTCTGGCTGACCAAAAGCTCGTAAATATGAGCCAAATATAGAACAAATGTCGAAGCCACCAAGGTGAATACGAAACTTTCCGTGCAATACGCACCGAACTTGAAAGAGTCATTGCATTGTTGTTTTAGTATTGTTTTGACTGGCCCTCTTCCAGTCCCAAGCGAGCCTGCCCTTGACTCTCCTTGAATCGAGTCATACTTCTCATTGAACGTCCTTTCGTCTCCTCCAAGCCCCTCGTCTATAAGCGACGCGCAAAACTTTCCATTGGAACGAGAATTCTCTCGTAGTACATTCAAAAACAGATTTACACGTGCCAAGTTGGTCTCGGACAAACTTGTGACCTCTAAAGGAGAAAACCATATGGCAAATTCTTCAAACTAAGCAATAAAGACTACCGCATATGCCCCCTTACTTCTTCCCCTTTGTCTGAATTGGCATCGAACAATCAGAGTCCGACAATCCATCGGACGACAAACGAGGACCAATTGAAATTGATCCAGACCTCAACTGCTTTCTCCTAACCCCTCGTCCCTCTTAAAACTATATAACGATGTGAACGACAGGTTTACCTCACTACTTCTTAAGTCAAACACTTCCTCTCAAGTCACATACTTCTTCTACTTCTTCTACTTCTTTAATCACTCTCCAGTCACACTCTTCCAGACTCATCCAACCATACGAGCTCTCTACTACTACACACGCATAGTCGTCGTGTTGTGACGAGTTCTCTACTAAATCACACACACGGACTAAACAGTTGCCAACACGCAACTTTTCCGAATTGTTAAAAATACGCAAATCTTTTGTAATTTGTCGTGATTGTGCCATCGAATAAAATTGTGAAATAAACAAACATCATCATCACCATTCAAGTGCTGTGTTTTCATTTTTTCTCTGTTTCTCCACCTCCAATACATAACAACATACAGTCATATTAGATTATTTGAATAAAATAAATCAAAGCAAACTACGATTTCGTACATTTTACATTTGGGTACGATTCGGGATACATTTTTCCCCGGAACGAAACTATGTATGTAAGTAGGTACTTCTCGAGGTACTTCTCCTGGGAATGCGACTCGCTCAAAAGTTTAGACATTCACATTCAGCAGCTTGTTTTGCATCGGGTCAAGCGGAATTTTTTACCGTGCCGAGGTAAAAAGCTGGAATAAGAAGTGCACATTTTCGCGAAGGACCCCTTCACAGTACACACACACACACACTTTTCGAGTATCTCTTCCTCTCTCTCGGGTGGAGGAGGGTTTTTTTTATTTATTTTATTTTATTTTGTGTTGTATGTGTGCTTTTCGCGAGAGCTTTTGTACTCGTCGTGAATAAATAACGAGGCGGCAATGTTATACCGTCCCGCCTCCATTATCCAAAATTAAATAAGCGACGCGAGCTCGCATACAAAAAAGCGCGCGACTTCTAACAAATTGACACAAAATATCGCATTGTATGTACACTGGGTCCGCCTTTACACATCTATACACAAAACAAAGCTCGCATTTTGGACGAAATAATGTTTTTATTAAATTGTACAAAAGATTTTGTTCGGCACAACGTGAAAATATTGCGCTCGTGTCGCGTGTCTGTATTGTACAGCACTCGTAGCACGCCTCAAAGTGTACTTGAACTCGGATAACAACAAGTGTCAAGTGAAGTTTTAGGAGATGTATTTATTTACACAACAATTAGTAGATACGAAGCAGTGTCGGTTGTTTTGAACAATTTATTTGAAGAGGTGGAAAATAAGTTTTATGCACCACGAAAACCACGCAATTTTATCATTTATGGTAGGTGGCATCAGTAAGGTAGTTTAATAATGTCCCAAACTTATCATGGATATGCTTAAAATATCTGATGGTCGCATCACCTAATTTTCTTTGGGGAATGTTAATTTTCAGACAAAGCTCACGGTTAATCAAGAGCAGCAGTATTGTAAATTTATTGATGAGTTTAGGACTGAGGGATACCATTATGATTGAAATAAAACAATGTAACCATTAAAATCTGCATCATATCTTCTATATTGTTCCAGTTATACATAAACATTGCTTAATCCCCGCTATTTTGACAGAAAAATGTTTTGCGTTGACGACAACGCCCACTTGATATTTGATGTAATTTTTAACTTTATACTAATCGGATAAAGTATTGTAATCGTGCAAAAATTCGACTTTGAAATTTTAACTGATTAACTGATTTGTATTTTACGATTTCTGGAAAATGTCTGTGTGTACAGAATCGCTAATAACTCAAAAACCGTTTATCCTAAAATACACTGAAACTTTAATATTTATATGTTTTTGCCGGCCATTACAATCCATAACGCTTGCAAAAATTTTCTGTGGTGAAAAAAGTGGTGCTTCCCTTCACCTAATTTTCGTGTAATATTTGGAAGGTTTTTCTTTTAGGTTTATGATACATATTAAGCTGAAATTTTGCATATGTAGTACCTATACATATGTATATGTACATATGTATAATATAATTTTTAAACATTTTTTATATTTAATATTTAGAATCTTGATAATATTGTGATACTAATCATTATGTTAATCTGCAAAAAAAGAATTATCGAAATCGCTCAACCGGAAGTGGGATTTTATTCTCTGTGACTTTTTCAGTTTTTGGTTAGTCATGGGTTGGCCACATCCCATTTTTTTTTATATAAATTGGATAGCCCTATTCTTATTCATTCGACTCCGGTATCTTTCAACATAAAAGTTACGGTACGTTTTACCCGTTTTCGATTTTTATTAGATTATGAAACTATTTCGCGTAACGATTATTATCTTCACTCTCCCATCCCCCGAATGATTAGATATGGTAATAAATACTCTGATTTTATTCATATTAATATGTCATCCCTAAGGCAACGACTCGTTATTTCTCTTAACAACTCTACATAATTTATTTATTAGTTTATTTTTCTTTATGTTTTCTCTAATATATTATGTATTTTTTATGTAAAAGCCCTAGCAGGCGTATGATAAATAAATAAATAATAAAATATACTTAAAATATATACATGTGGAGTTTATTTTGTGTAAGACTTCTACATGCAACGACTTCTATTTCGCTCCATGCAAGCTTGTCTATGAAGTTTAGATTTATTTTTGTGCGCTTTATCCCAGTGCAGATCGAATCATAAATCGTTCGAATAATTACGAGCGGAACTATCGGAGCAGTCGTAAATAAAGATACGACTGCACGATGCATAAATTGCAACACTCTCCAACACCTTCGAGCCGAAAGGGTTGAACGTGGGATAGACGAGAAATTACTAGGGTGTCTATAAATGACGTAGATAGTCGGATAAGGGATGATGTACCTAGGTTCGGTTAGGTCACAAGTTCTTGTCGGACCGCACGTCACCGAGAGTATCAATCTTGGTTAGCTACAGTTTCCCATAACTTAGTTTATAACGTTCAAATTCCAATTTACCTATACATCCCCAAACTGAACGATCCACCTATTTCTGTACATTTTAGGTATTGTTTAGAACAAAAAATATTATATAGGGCAAGTTCACATCACGTACGCAATATTTATAAGAATTTCGTCACACATTTGTGAATGAAAATTTTACTACACTTTTAATATAAGCAATGATGATAGCTCTATGATAATAGTATAACGAAAGGTTACATTGAAAGTAGAAAATTTAAGGAAGCAAAATCGTCGAAGACGTGCATTTCAATCACAGATTAAAAAACTTAAGACATTGTAATATAAACAGTTAAATACAGAATCTTATTTAATTATAAAATACAAAAACTTTTCCTTACGATCAAAGTAAATGCAAAATATATTCATTACATTTGCAACATTCAAAAGAAGAGACAACCCCTGTTTATAATCTAAAAAATTTGGGCGTGGCTAACCCATGACTTTATCCATATATTTGAGGAATATGAAGAGTAACCAAAAACTGAAAATGTCAAAAAACCGTGCAAAAAAAAAATCTCCCTTCCGGTTGACCGATTTTGATAATTTTTTTTTACAGATTGTAATTAGCATAATGATAAATAGTATTACAATATTATGAAGATTGTTTAAAATATTCAAAAGGCCGAAAAAAATAATGAAAACTATATGTAGATATAAAAAGTAGTTTTGGAAATATTCTGCGGTAACAGGTTTTTTGACTTTTCTACAAGAAAACAAAAAAAATCAACTTCCGGTTAACTGATTTTAATGATTTATTTTTCAATAATTGGGTATTACTTTAAGGATTATAATATTACAATATTACGAAGTTATCAAATATTTAAAAGGCCGAAAACAATAAACGTAATCTCGCGCAGGAGTAAACTGCCACTATCGGTTGGTGGATGTTGACCCAAAATCATAACATCTCTTACACCTTACGTTAAAATAATGTACATATGAAATTTCAGCTTGATAGACTTGATAGTTTCGGAGAAAAAGTACACAGACGTACAGACATTTTGGAGAAATCATGAAAACGTGATCACGGCATGATACCTGATACAAATCAGTCAAAATCTCGAAGTCGAATTTTTGCATGATCACAATATGATAAGTATGAAAATATAGCAATCTACTATATCAAATTGAATGTTTGTTTGTTTGTCCGCTATGCAAATTTACGGTTTTCAATTTAGAACCACCAAATTTAGTATACTTTTTTATGGTACTACAGTACACGGTTTTTGGATGGGGTACAACAGCATTTTTAATCAATTTTAGTTTGTACTTGTGAATAAATGTTTATGTCGATATTCGGCTAGTACTCTAATAAAACAATACTCCACATTAATACGCTAAATACACCAATTTAAATAAAAATAAAAATAAATCTCTGGTTTGCATAAAATCGCATTATAATCAAGTACAATAAAACAATCTCAAATTCAAGCAAGTGAAACT
The DNA here is from genome assembly GCA_022651745.1 of Parapsyche elsis. Taxonomy (NCBI): domain Eukaryota; kingdom Metazoa; phylum Arthropoda; class Insecta; order Trichoptera; family Hydropsychidae; genus Parapsyche; species Parapsyche elsis. The sequence continues at coordinate 836,811 of JAGVSN010000065.1, forward strand.
GTTAGCAGGGTTCCTCAAATTTTCAGAAATCTTATTCTAAAAACAGTACCAAAGCTGGGAATTTAAACCTTGTATATTGTAGTGGAACTAGTGGAAAAGTGGGCCCTTCCATATAAAATATATTAAGATGTGGTTAGAAAAAAATCACATTTGTGTTCACTCACTCATGTCCTTTCCGTTGGGGAATAAGGTGAGGTTCCAGTCGAATCCTCCAAATGTGAAATAGGTCGTTTCCAATTTGGGTCCATTTTGTTTCGCTCCGTGTGCACTCGTCGTTGAGGCTTGTCTGTGATGAGCTAAAAATAATATCGACAAAAAAAATTAATATTAACGATAAACATTTTATATTTTAAGCACGAGGGCAAAGTATGCGATAATCTCACCCCGGGCTCCACAAAGGATGACGAAAATATTTATGACACTTTAATGACGCGGCAATATTCTGTGATTAAAAGCAATTAACGTTCAAGCTGACGTTATTGCGTTCATAAAAACACCTCCATACAAAATGTAATAGTATTAAATTTAGTATCTTTTGTAGTTTGAAGATCAATAGATGAAAGTTTCATACCACAATTTATTGTATAATACGATCGATGTATGTAAATCGGTACGGTTTGACATTTCGATACAATAATACGTATACGTAACATTTCTACGAATAGAACATAATAACGGACTTGTACATAATATGTTGTATAAAATTTGAATAAAACATGAAAATACATACACTGAAAATACCCTCATATTTATATAATATAAGGTCACGTGAATAAATTTAATGTATGTAAGTATGATATAATAACTTGAAGGTTGTAATTTGGATCGCTCAAGAGTTAGTGCCCGCATATAAATTAGTTACAAAACTAAACTAATGAAAATAACGCGCACTAAGATAAATTGCGTTCATTGTTCTCGTGAAATTATGTACAATTTTTCAAGAAGGGTGGGGATAATAAAAAATAAAAAATATGTTACGAAGAACAAAAGCTCGCGCGTAGCTTTTATGTAGCTTTTGCGTTTCTGGACAGTGTTTGGGTACCTATGTACATATGTAAGTATACGAATATTTAAAATGCTTGATTGTTATCTGGAAACGCTTGTATGTATAATGTACAGTATGGTGACGCATTCTATATTCGGTAACAAAACGCTCCCCTGGCTGAAGGGGATGGGTTTAGGGGTTATAAGGTTAAATGACAATCAAAAGAGGATGTGTTACATTTTCGATTGTATTGATCAACTTTTTTTGAAGTAAAACTTCTTTTCGCTCGGTAGAGTAAAAACGGTTCATCCAACGTTCCATATAAACGGAGCGAGCGATAAGTGGTCACGCATATCCCAACTCCTTCAGTTTGGAGGTAGGCTATTTCCCTCTCTCACTTGCTCTTTCGCGTTTGTGCGAGAGAGAGAGATCCACCCCGAAAATTCGAGCGTCCCCTCTGCGCCCCGCACCGCCCCCCTCAGTTTAGTAAAAACGTGTCATCGAAGCGTGGCACGACACGAAAACCAGTCACGGCCATTGGTCAGCGGGTACCCCCACTCCTCGGTTAGACGTCAGGTAGCAGTGAGAGCAGTGAGTCATTGGGTGAATTCCTTGGAATTCTTATCGTTGTCGAATAGATTAGACCAGTGGTTGGGAACCTTTTTCGAGCTAAGAGTCAAATCAGGGAAAATTCATCAAAATTTGCAAGTAAAGGAGTCGCAACATACTATTTTCGGACTACACATTCGAAATAAGGCAGATGGACGCGAGAAATACTGGAATGGTATCCGAGAGGATGTGAAAGAAAGCAGGTTAGATCGAGTGGACGATGGGCTGATGAATTGGGAATGTGTGGAAGTCAAGCGGATGCAGAATGCTCAAGACGGACGAGAATAGAGGAGGATTGGAGAAGCCTTCATCCAGAAGTGGATGGTGAACGGCTGAAAATGATGATTCAAAATAAAATTAAACGATACTCTTCTATGAAATGGATTGCTGTAAGTAATAAGTTATCTTCGTGATATTTCTCAATGTTAATATTACTAAAAAAAAGTATTTTATCTGAAAAACAATCTGAAAGCTTTTTATAGCCATGAAGTTGTGGAAATGGGATTTATTTTGATTTTGTTTAAATCATGTCAAACAATTGTGTTTGACGCAAAACGTTGGATGACAGCGAGAGCCGTAGATTTTCATACAAAGAGCCGCATGCAGCTCCAGAGCCGCCGGCTCCCGACCACTGGATTAGACTATTCCAATATTCGACGAATATGAACTTGGTAAACTATGAGTTTCGTTTAACTGCCAACATCTTCAAATTTGGCAGAGCGATGTGGAACTATATTTCAAATACTACACGAAAATCTTAAGTGTGTAGAGTTTTTGTTGAACCGTGAGCTTTGTCAGTTAAACTGCCAGCATCTTTCAGAGAAAATTAGGTTACACGATGCAACGATCATACATCTTAAACAATCAGAATGAGTTCAATACTGAAGAAAACGACCTGATCGATCGTTCTTGTTTTCCAATTCCTCATTATGATTAATACAATTAAAACTGCATTACATTTTCTTTTGATTGTCATTTAAATAAATCGCTTAACTTTCACTTTTTAGTCAGGAGAGCGTTTTTGTAACATGTCAAAGAATACGTCGCCATTTTGTAATAATTTAAAAAGATGTAAGGATTGTTTTCACACGTACATTTTGTATAGAATTATTTTCGAGTTTCAACAATGCGTACGTAACTCTTTTGATATCGACTCGTGCGAGAAATAAGCCGAGGAATGACAGTGGAAAATTCGAAACGAATGGTGAAAATGGATAAGGGTCGAAGGGGAAATAAAGGGGAAAATTGAGTTTGGTCAGCGAAGATAAATTTGTACAGTACTACCTAATTACAGACGAAAAAGTCAATATATACTGTTTATATCGGTGTGTATTTTATCCACAACGAAAGTGTTGGCTTTATATACTTTTTTCGACTTTTTCGGCTTTCGGCTACTTCTTTTCCATTCAATCGACCCGCATTCAGAATGACATACCTACAATGTGTACGTGTGCGTGTCTCAATGTGTGAAAAAGCCCCTTTCAAGATAAGCAAGTACAACAAACATGCCGAATTCATTGTACATATGTACATACATATGAACTGATGGCAAATAATTGATTGTGAATTTCTATTATAAACGATATAAGTACCCATACACTTTGTAAATAGTGTACATATATTATTTAACATTTGTATGTAAATGGTTATGGCGTATGGATGTGAAACTTTGATGCTGAATTCAAGAATGTTACGTAAGATCCATTGCACACAGAGAAGCATGGAAATATGTATGCTTGGAATGACAAGAAAAAATCGTATGAGGAATAATACATGGGTAAGAAGTATGACCAAATTGGCAGATATAGCGGAACGTGTGTAAAAGTTGGAGTGGCAATAGACTGGAGAAGAATGAATGGTAGATGGATGCGAGAAATACTGGAATGGTATCCGAGAGGATGTGAAAGAAAGCAAGGTGGACCGAGTGGACGATGGGCTGATGAATTGAGAAGAATTGCTCAAGACAGACAGGAATGAAAGACGATTGGAGGTGCTTTAATCCAGCAGTGTATGTTAAATTCAAGAATGCTACGTAAGATCCAGTGCACACAGAGAAGCATGTATGCTCGAGAAGAGATCGTAATGAGGTAAAAAGTATGACCAAAGTGGCAGATATAGGGGAACGTGTGAAAAAGTTAAAGTGGATGAACAAAGCTTTTAAATCCAACATCATGCTATGCTTAAAAAATAAGGTATACGACCAATGCGTACTGCCAGTTATGACGTGTGGATGTGAAACGTGGATGTTAAATTCAAGAATGTTACGTTAGGTCCAGTGCACGCAGAGAAGTATGCTTGGTATGACAAGAAGAGGAATACATGGGTAAGAAGTATGACCAAAGTGGCAAATATAGCAAAACGTGTGAAAAAGTTGGAGTGGCAATGGACTGGAGAAGAATGGATGGTAGATGGATGCGAGAAATACTGCAATGGTATCCGAGAGGATGTGAAAGAAAGCAAGGTGAACCGAGTGGACGATGGGCAGATGAATTGAGAAGAATTGCTCAAGACAGACAGGAATGAAAGACGATTGGAGGTGCTTTAATCCAGCAGTGGATGTTAAATTCAAGAATGCTACGTAAGACCAAAGATCAAAGTGGCAAATATAGCAAAACGTGTGAAAAAGTTAAAGTGGATACGTAGCGAGAAGAATGAATTGCAGATGGACGCGAGAAATACTGTAATGGTAAGCGAGTGGATGTTGGGCTGATGAATTGAGAAGCATGTGTGGAATCAACTGGATGCAGATTTCTCAAGACAGACAGGAATGGAATAGGATTGGAGAGACCTTCATCCAGGCAGTAGATGGCGAACGGCTGAAAATGATAACTTAAATGATTGAGAAATCTTGTTAGGTTTTTTTCTGTATGAAGAATTGATCTGAATTTTGTTTTGTTTTGATTTTGTAGTGATTGTAATGCCAATTCATCCAAAATTTTTTTGCGAATTTCCTCCGCTGTTATCAGTTTATGAATTTTGAAGAATGTGTTGAGTCAACTGGATGCAGATTGGAGTGGCCTTCATCCAGCAGTGGATGAACGATGATGAAATGGTTATAACTTGATTAGTTTTAAATTCGAGTATTCTATTCATAAAAGATGCAAAAGCTTGCGCATTTGACCACAGCACATTTTAAGTGATGGAATTTCCTATATAAACTTAACTTTAAACCTTAAAAGTTAAGGCTAAGCATGGGCGTAGGGTAAAGTGGGTTTTTTTTTTCCTTCTCCGTTTTACACAAGCTCACGGCGAACTTTTTCGTTGACATAAAAATTTAATTAAAAATTATAAACTCGAAAAAAAAAAGTAGGTAGGGGAAGTGTAGGGTGTAGACCTTTAGGGTTTCGTCCCTGAAGCGTCAAAGTCGATGTGCGAAATGTCGGCAATTAAAAGTTTGCACGCCCGCTCTCTCATTGTTGTCGCATTTCGCAATTTGAAACCGACAAGAGATTGGCGAAATGAAGAGGTACGTTCACACGTCGTGGCTCGATGGCCACCGTGCGACCAGACAAAGCCTCTCAAATGTCCAACTTTTGATTGGATCGGAAGCTTTATATAAGCCCGCGCGTGTTTACACCGCTCGCGTGGGATAAGAGTTAAACGGGGCTAAACTCGAAACAAACAAATTTCACTTAACCTTTTGAGATCGTTTTGCGCGACGAATTAGGGGGACAAACTTAACCGGGAGCGGAAAGACAAAGAGAAATACGAACCGCGTCTGATCTCGGAAAACGGAAACGCCGATGGTGCGATCAAAAAGCTCCCGAACCTTTTTTCTAATTTTAAATATTGAATCATCATCTGCTGGATGGAAGGCCTTTCCAATCCTCTGCCATGCCTGTCTGTCTTGAGCAATCTGCATCCAAACATTCTTCTCAATTCATCAGCCCATCATTCACTCGGCCTACCTTGCTTTCTTTCACATCCTCTCCATTCCAGTATTTCTCCACTTTTAACTTTTTCACACGTTCTGCTATGTATATCTGCCACTTTGGGTCATGCTTCTTAACCAAGTACATATACCTCTAACGATCTCTTCTTGTTATAACCGAGCATATATTTTTTCATGCTTCTTGAATTAGCATCCACGTTTCACATCCATACGTCATAACTGGCAGTACGCATTGGTCGTATGCTTTTTTTTTTAAGTCCATTGTCACTTCAACTTTTTCACACGTTACGCTATATCTGCCACTTATTACCCATGTATTCCTCTTGCGATATCTTCTTGTTATACAAAGCATAAATCTTTCCACGCTTCTCTGTGTGCACTGGATCTTGCGTAACATTCTTGAATTTAGCATCCACGTCATAACTGGCATTGGTCGTATGCCTTCTTTTTAAGCATAATGGGATGTTGGACTTCAAAACTATGTTCATTCGTTTCAAAAGCGCTCCATCCTAGTTTCATTCTTCGTTTTATTTCGTTCGTTGCTTGCTTTCACATCCTCTCGATACAATTCCAGTATTTCTCCACTTTTAACTTTTTCACACGTTCTGCTATACATATCTGCCACTTTGGTCATGCTTCTTAACCAAGTATACCTCTAACGATCTCTTCTTGTTATACCGAGCATATATCTTTTCATGCTTCTCAGTGTGCACTGGATCTTGCGTAACATTCTTGAATTTAGCATCCACGTCATAACTGGCATTGGTCGTATGCCTTCTCTTTTAAGCATAATGGGATGTTGGATTTAAAAACTATGTTCATTCGTTTCAAAAGCGCTCCATCCTAGTTTCATTCTTCGTTTTATTTCGTTCGTTGCTTGCTTTCACATCCTCTCGATACCATTCCAGTATTTCTCCACTTTTAACTTTTTCACACGTTCTGCTATATCTGCCACTTTGGTTAAGCTTCTTACCCATGTATTCCTCTTACGATCTCTTCTCGTTATACCCAGCATACATCTTTCCATACTTTTCAGTGTGCACTCTAGATCTTGCGTAACATTCTTGAATTTAGCATCCACGTTTCACATCCATACGTCATAACTGGCAGTACGCATTGGTCGTATGCCCACTCTTTTAAGCATAGCCAAATGTTGGATTTAAAAACAATGTTCATTCTTCCAAAAGTACTCCATCCTAGTTTCATTCTTCGTTTTATTTCTTTTTCTTTACAACCAGTCATATTCACCAATTGTCCTAGGTCTAAATAGCTATCAACCAAAAAAACCCGTTGTCCACCGATGAAACGTTACTGTGACGATCGACATACAACTCATGTAACGAGGCCGTCACAGATCACGGTTACGTTCACCGGTCGTGGCGTGTAGCACTTGACAACAAAATTGTTTTATCAATGTTTTATTACCAAATTATTTCGATAAGTATTTAATAAGGGGGTAGAATATACATAGTCATAATACTAGGCGTAAGAATAAGTTAATAGTCAAGAAATTAAAATTCATTAGATCTAGATGAAGTATCTTCTACAGGGGTGTTATTAAATATAAAAAACTGCCAGGTCTTAGAAAAATAAACCAAATTGATAGATTCCTGGCAGGCTTAAAACAACCGCTCGGTACAAAGTGCTAATGGATAATTATTTTGCAATTTTAGCTTTAAGTTATGTTTTGTTTGTAATTAACTTTTCAAGCTTTTTTAATTAAATGAATAAATACATAAAACAATACTAGCATAGAGAGAACGATGCCGTGTACACACAAACATACTACATACATACATTGAATATATATGTATATATGTATATTTTTAATGGCTCATCTACTTTGTGTACTTGTATTGTATAGGTATGTTAAATTCAATTTCCAATTTTAGTAATAGCATTTTGGTATTTTCATTATATTATAATAAATCCCCTACAAGCTCGTTTGTTTTTAAGCTTGTACATACTATGTATTCAACATTAATTAAAAGCGTTCTATTGATAGTAACAAAATGTGGTTTGCTATTATGATTTTAATTGAAGTATTGCGTGTGTCATTGCTAGTGTACACCAAATTTGTTATTAATTAATTTCCACTGACATCGAAACGGTATTCTAAAAATAAAATGTATTGGAATGATGAAATTTTGCCTTCAAAATCCACAAATTGATTTTGACAAAGTTAAAAGCTTTCCCATATACCTACATACATACATACTAAAAGTGTAATTTCACTTAGCGCTTACAAAAAGTGTGGAAAAGTGAACTTCAATGTATTAATATTTGCATCATAAGAACATTTATTAAAATTCGATTACAAGCCTATACTATTTTCAATCAATAACTGAGAAAGGAAAGAAATGGGAAGTTAGACTTGCAATATGAATTTTTTTCTGATATGGAAAGTGTGCATTGGTATGGAATGTGTGCAAAAAAATGGTCCTTCTCTTTTGGACAGGATATAGAAGGATTTTTTTAAGATTAATTGGTATTACGATCACTACAAAGTCAAAACAAAACAAAATTCAGATAAATTTTTCATACAGAAAAAGCTAACTTAAAAACCTAACAAGATTTCTCAATCATTTAAGTTATTCATCATCATCATTTTCAGCCGTTCACCATCCACTGCTGAATGAAGGCGTCTCCAATCCTATTCAATTCCTGTCTGTCTTGATCAATCAGCATCCACACATTCTTCTCAATTCATCAGACCATCTTCCACTCGGTCTACCTTGCTTTCTTTCACATCCTCTTGGATACCATTCCAGTATTTCTCGCATCCATCTTCATCCATTCTTCTCCAGTTCATTGCCACTCCAACTTTTACACACGTTCCGCTATATCTGTCACTTTGGTTATACTTCTTACCCATGTATTCCTCTTACGATCTCCCCTTGTTATACCGAGCATACATCTTTTCGTGCTTCTCTGTGTGCACTGGATCTTGCGTAACATTCTTGAATTTAGCATCCACGTTTCACATCCATACGTCATAACAGGCAGTACGCATTGTTCTATATACATACTTATACAGACGTGTGACAAAATAAATGGACCAATAGGGTAAATGGTAAAATAGGCTATTAAATGCAAAAACTAACGAAAACAGGTGACATTTGAAACATAGCATGAAAGTTGGTATTCAGGTTGTGATCTAAGAAGAAAAATTGGGAAACAAAAAAAAAAAAAAAAAAATTGGTCAACTTTTGTGTCAACACGGGGATGAAACAAAATAAGGTCAATTAGTAAGTTGTCAACTTTTGCCTTGTCAACACGTATCTGGAAAAAAATCATTTTTCATTCCACAAAAGACTTATAGTGCAAATTGTAGTTTTATTTAATTAAGAGACATTTAATCTAGCGTTATGATGCCGAATAATCATCACCACGTAAAATGAAAATTGCAGCAAAAATATACGATTATTCTTATCTTACGTAACATTCTTGAATGGCGTAACGGATCTTACGTAATATTCTTGAATTTAGCATCCACGCTTCACAGCCATACGTCATAACCGGCAGTAGGCATTGGTCGTATGCCTTCTTTTTTATGCATGGCGGGATGTTATATTTAAAAACTATGTTCATTTTACATATATGGGTAGAAAATGATGCCGAATAATCATCACCACGTAAAATGAAAATTGCAGCAAAAATATACGATTATTCTTATCTTACGTAACATTCTTGAATTTAGCATCCACGCTTCACAGCCATACGTCATAACCGGCAGTAGGCATTGGTCGTATGCATTTTTTTTTCAAGCATAGTGGAATGTTGGATTTAAAAACAATGTTTATTCTACCTTATTTAAGTTATACAAAGTTTAATTTACCTGTATGATGCACTCCGAAGATCGTTGGCGGCAGTCTAAAATCGGTGGTGTAAACAGTGCGCAAATTAGCCATCGTGAGCTCCAGTTGAAACTCGCCATTAGGATCGGTGAAATTTCGCCCGTACAAATCGCTCACGGGTATATAATTGCGATTCCCCTGCGCCGGAGACTCAAACGTGAATTTCACCTACAAAAAAAAAAACAGACAAATCTTTAATGATAAACCGCACAACGAAGAGCGAAAGATACCCACCGCATAAATATATATAAATACAACGTAATTCAAGTCGTCGCCACGAAATGGAAATTTATTTATGAGATTCTTTCGTTGCTACTACGTATGCATAGCGTTTGTACACGTACATACATACATATGTATGTACCACTGCTGTGATTTATTTTTATCGTGTATTTTCGCCACACACATCGAACACGTGTACCCAATATAATACGGCACTTCATAGATGAACAAGCGTGATTCGTTACAATGGAATTTTCCGAAGTTTTTCCCGTGGAAAAACCCTCGTGGAAAATCGAGCTTTATGCGCCACGTGCGAACTACGACAGTCATCAAACACCACATACATAATTGACTCGATAGCAGTGAAATGTTTACCTTGTAACGGTGAAACTTCACAAAGGTTTTCCCCCACTGAGGAAAATAGACACACACACACAAACGTATAGATGAAATGTTGACGGTCTTGTGAAAACTTCTGAAGACACTTCAAAGGGTCGAACGATAAGGGCCACTTCTTAAAAGGGAAACGCGTTCAATGAACGACGAGCGTCTCGAGGATACCTCACTAATAATGTAACAAGTATAATATAGTTGATCTCAATATTGAGAACTATGTATATCTTCGTTATATATGTAACTTCATTGCTAAGTTCTTAACTAAGAGGCTCGAAGCTGTTCAAAGCGCCGTATAAACATTTAAACAACGATCCGTTTGCATTATATAATAATTGTGAGCAAAGTTTCAAATCCTATACATATCGCATTGTATTTGTATTTAAGTAGCTTTTTATTGTTCATATACTTATGTTCACGACACATCTTAATTATATTTTAATAGCTTCTGGTACAGTGATCATTATCTATTTTACAGATTGTTCATTTTGTTAGTATTTAATGTAAGAAATAAGTTGTCATCATGATATTTCTCAATGTTTGACAGTTTATTACTAAAAAGCTAATCTGAAAAATGACTTTAAGTTTTTTTACAGTCATGACGTGGTGGAAATGGGATTCATTTTGATCTTGCGTAAATTGTGTGTCAAAATTTTGCATTTCGGGCAAAACGTTTGATGACAGCGAGAGCCGCAGGTTTTCATACAAAGAGCCGCATACGGCTCCGGAGCCGCCGGTTCCCGACTACTGGTTTAAACCATAATAGGGAGAAAGAGCTCAAAAACCTATACATTACATTTTACATAATTAAATACTTTTTGGATTCTAATCTACAGAAAATTATGTTTAGGTAATTTGTGTTTATACCTGAAGGGTAAAGACAATTTTGCTATAATCACCGAGACCTTTCACTAATTTGTTAGTGCGGTTATTGGAAACTCTATCATAGAATCTACTGGTTAATCTGTTAGTGAAATCTACGACTAATGGAATGTTATACTGGGAATGTAGTCTTTTTAGGTTAGTACATGTATGTATGTAGATGGGCGTGTTATAAATGATTTATTTTGGATTACATAAAGCTTTGATTGGAAATGCGATATACCAATCAATTGTATAAAAATATAGCCTTTTTATACAACACCTAAGCGTATTAGTACGAATTTTACTGTCCAAATCATTTATCATCTCACCAATCTGACTAGAGAACAATTTATTCGGAACCGGTTGATTCAATGCGATGTTTCACAAACGTAATTTGTAGTACGTGCTATTTCTATATCAACTTATGAAACGTTGTATAAAATGCCTTAGCATTTTGATTGTATTTCACACATTGACTCGTATATTGTACGATTTGAGTGATAGTGTGCGAAAGTGCGATAATTACAAACGTGCTCGACACGGCAACACAAGTTATGAATAATATAACAAAACAGACACATTCGAAATGGCATCACTTCTCAAACAGTTGCATTACGTGGAAAATTTCCATAAATAATTCCAACATTGGTATGAGACCGAATATTGCCATTTCGATCATTAAAACCTTCAAACATTCAAATTCTTTCACTGATTCTTCCATGTGATATAGAATACTTTTTTGATCCATTTGTTCGTCGACATCGGCAACGTTCCAATTTAATTAAAGTCAAATCTCAAAATCCTTCAGTCAAACACTCAATCAAAGCCATCACAGTTAGCTAAAATATTAATTAGATTAAATTTCAAAGCAGGTGAATTTCGAGCTTATACACAACATAGATCGAATTTGTTATCTATTCTACGGAAACTCTCGACGATTCAATCAGACAAATTATGGAATGTTTCGTCGATTAATCAATATACATTTCTATACAAAAGTAGGCAGTTAGAAACCACTACGTAGGTATATAATTAAACAAATACTTGCGAATTGAATAAAATTAAAAAAAAAATAAAACATACACACAAATCCGACTGCTCGAGCGTGACACATTTAAAACAAAAGGATTCTGAATCCTTTGTCCTTTGTGAATCATATCTCATTCATATTAAGAAAGGCACTGCTTCAACTACTACATACATATGTACATACATACGCGATTCTTACATTAAGTTGTGTGTATTTTTCCAGTGTCCTTTCCGCTTGTATTTGTTTTATTGTCTGTTTTCCATTCGCGTCTCATCTCAAAGGATCTAAAATATATGTATGTATGTATATAGGGATGAAAAGAAGATTAAGATTCACGGTTTGCCGCATAAAAGTATCCCATCTTTCCTTCTTAGTATCCCAATCTCGAGCGTTTGTCGCGTTCATACACACATTTTATCCCACGGGGATTTAATTAATCCGAAAATTCTCGCGCACATAGACATACACTATACTCTGTGTATGCGAACATAAATCTACACGGTTATAAAATAGAGTGAGAACTAATAAAGCGGAGAGGATAAATCTCGCGTCAAAGTCAGCGCTGCGAAAGATAACGCGATTTCCGTACGCGATGATGGAAATTCGATTTGAGCTGAAAGGATTACCGAAAGTAATCAAGATTTCTTTGTACACAACTATTCATACATGAATGGCGGAATGCCGCAGTCACATATGCTATTCTATGAATTGGATTATATAATACACCTAAACTAAAAAAATTAACAGTTATATACATATGTATGTATGTACATACAAGGTGGACCTACAAAATAGTACTTGTTAAATTAACGTTTCAAAGTTGAAGAGCAAATACCATTCATGCGTCTATTAACTATTAATTTGATTATTTTCATTTAAAGCTCTTGTAGTTACTGGAAAATAATTAAAACTATCAAATTCAACTAGTCAAATTCCCTAGAAAGATGCGATTTTTTATATTTTTATTTGTCGTGCGCTAATTTTAGCATTAATAATTATTAATTTGGCCAAAAACCTTCATATCGTTAAAAAGAAGATGAAATGAGCTTTAAAGCTATATATTTTTCATTGCCATAGCGTTATTAGTTTCGGAGATACAATTTTTTTAAAAACAGGAACCGTTTTTTTTGATTAATAGAAAAAAAAATTATATTCCATACTCTAGAGAAATTACTTTCAATAAAATATAATAAATTTGAAAACTGCTGAAAATTGAACGTAAAATACATATATAAAAACGCTCGCCTTTCGAAATATTTCAAATTAAATTCAAAGCATTCAACGAGCCATTAAAGAATTACCAAAAATCAAGTTGACCCATTTTTACTTTAAATGTATATAAATTTAAATAAATTGTGTTCCATTAGTAAGCAATTGATATAATAATTATTGTCTCACGAGAATGTAAAAAAAGCGTCAATTTGCTAAATAATATATTACCCGGATTGAAACAGTCAATACGGATACTTTTAATCAATGGAAAATTGTGTCTAAAATTAAAATCATCATAGTTCATTGTGACACTTTGAGCTACATTGTGCTTTCAGATAAAAATGCGTACTGTATAAAAATAACATAGTCATAGTCATAACAGCAAAATATACATTGGTAAGCTCTTTTTTTATAATTTAATTAAGCCCAAAGCGTAAGTGGTGAAAATTCAGATTGTTTTTACTACTCTGAGTAGCATAATTTTCAAACTTTTCACAGCAAAGCCGAGATGAAAAACATATTTTTCAGTAGTTCTTCTCGACGGTTTTACATCTCGTCTGCGGTTCAAAATAAAATAAAACACGAACGAATAGGGGAGCGAGACGTACGATTTACACCTCGTTCGAGCCTACGTAGAAGAGCGAGATGTACACAGAACGAGGGAAAATTATATTCTTAAGGTTAAAAATGAAAATTGGTATATTTACCTGTTTTCCTGAAAACCCTTCGTTGACGCTGAAGTGTTCTCTGTTGAGCAACGTGAACGTAAAGTCCACATAGACTCTCATGCCCTCGGACGCGTTCCTCCACACCAGATAAACGCCTGCAAAAATAAAATAAAATAAGCCAAAAGCACATTGAATTTATTGACGAGGCTTTCCTCGAATTGTATCAAAAGGTCAGGGTCCTAAAAGGAAGAACGTTATCCCCCGGGGATCGAGTATATTATATGTATGTACCGTTTCGTTCTCGACGCGGTCGATTTCAACATTCAATATACCCCCGAAGGCAAAATGTACGGTCGCTTACACGCCGCTATGAGTTTTTAAATTTATTCAAGAGCTCGCATATCCGTAAAACGGGGAATTTTATTAAATGACTGATGGAAGAGTGAACCAAGTGCTCGGCGAAGAGTTTTAGACCACGAACGCCAAATGGTGAGTGTGTAAATCGCGCGGTAACTCTACATATTTGTCGCGTGAAAAAATGTATGTTTATTTTTAAGTAGGTCAAGTGATTAGTGAAAATTTCAAATCAAAAGTATGTTCGTTTTCATATGTTGTGTTTCGTCTGTTTGTTGGTCATATATATGTATGTACATATGTTAATCTGGTTGCATCTCTTTTCTCTGACTGTTTGTTTTTTGACATCTGTGTGTCTGTCTGTCTATCAATTCGTCAACCTGTATTTATGTGTCTACCCGTTTGTATGTCAATTTTCCTGTCCATCTATCTATCCATTTTTTTTCATTAAAAATTCCCACACCGTTTTACTGATCGGAACTAAACTTTGCAAATGTATTAACTATGATCTTGATCTTATAGGATAGTTGAGTGTGATAGGACATTTATTTATTTACATTTAGCAGAAGTTGTCTTCTGTTTGTCTTCGGGTTATCTGTATGTCTGTCTATCAATTCCTCAGCACGTCTGTTCGTCCACCTGTGTTTTTATGTCAATTTTACGGTCCATCTATCTGTCCATTTTTTTTCCTTAAAAATTCCCACACCGTTTTACTGATCGGAACTAAACTTTGCAGATGTATTTACTATGATCTTGATCTTATAGGATAGTTGAGTGTGATAGGACATTTATTTATTTACATTTAGCAGAAGTTGTCTTCTGTTTGTCTTCGGGTTATCTGTATGTCTGTCTATCAATTCCTCAGCACGTCTGTTCGTCCATCTGTGTTTTTATGTCTACCCGTTTGTATGTCAATTTTTCAGTCCATCTATCTGTCCATTTGTTTTCCTTAAAAATTCCCACACCGTTTTACTGATCGGAACTAAACTTTGCAGATGTATTTACTATGATCTTGATCTTATAGGATAGTTGAGTGTGATAGGACATTTATTTATTTACATTTACCAGAAGTTGTCTTCTGTTTGTCTTCGGGTTATCTGTATGTCTGTCTATCAATTCCTCAGCACGTCTGTTCGTCCATCTGTGTTTTTATGTTCTACCCGTTCGTATGTCAATTTTCCGGTCCATCTATCTGTCCATTTGTTTTCCTTAAAAAATTCCCCACCGTTTCACTGATCGGGACCAAAATTTGCAGATATATTTCCTATGATTTTGTCTTCTGTCTGTCTGTTTGTCTGTCTGTCTATCAATTCTTCAGCACGTCTGTTCGTCTATCTATGTTTTCTGTCTACCCGTTTGTATGTCAATTTTCCTGTCCATATACTATCTATCCATTTTTTTTCCTTAAAAATTCCCACACCATTTCACTGATCGGGACCAAAATTTGCAGATGTATTTCCTATGATCTTGATCTTATAGGATAGTTGAGTGTGATAGGACATTTATTTATTTAAATTTAGCAGAAGTTATATTTTTGTTTGTCTGTCTGTTTATCTTCGGGTTATCTGTCTGTCTGTCTATCCAATCATCAGCACGTCTGTTCGTCCATCTGTGTTTTTCTGTCTACCCGTATGTATGTTAATTTTCCTGTCTATCTATCTGTTGCGATAGGACATTTAGCAGAAGTTGTCTTATGTTGGTCTGCTGTCTTAGGTTTATCTGTCTGTCTATATATCCAATCGTAAGCACGTCTGTTCATCCATCTGTGTTTTTCTGTCTACTTGCCTGTATGTACATATGTACATATATCTGTCCATCTGTCATCTTTAAAAACTTTCACACCGTTTCACTGATCGGGGCTAAAATTTGCAGATGTACAAATTTCCCATAATCTTGAGCTAATAGGATACTTGAATGCTATAGGACATTTATTTTTCAAGAGTTTGACAAGCAAGGTTTTGTTTTGATGAGCAATATTGTAATTCGAAACAGATTGAATATATAAACACAATAATATGTATATGAATGTACAACCAGGCAACGCCAGGTGCTATAGCTAGTTACCAATAGTAATTATTTTCAATCTAAAGTACATATTTGACATTTTGTATAAAATATAAATATACCCGATCGATTTTATGATGTAATTTAACTTTTTTATATCGACTGTATCTATATACAGTATGTTTTTAGAACCGAGCCACACAGTTAATCTCAGTGTACTTTCAAGAGTGTAATTTATTAAATTTTGTCGTGCTCGAACACAAGGTACACTATATTACAGTTTAAAATCCACCCTCAAGCCGGTATTGTTTTAATGTGCAAAAAGGCGTTCGTAAATTAGCGCGATTAAAACAAATTTATGATATTTTATTTGTTTGCTCGAAAATTTTAATCTTTTTCAATCTCAGTCGTCATAACGGTGATTCATTCTAGCTTCGAAGTGAACGAAAACAATTTCTCAATTGCTTTTCTCGCGATATTTCAACATTAAAATTTTCATTGAGGTGTCTGTTGTCTGTTCAAATTACTTTTATTACGCTACAGATTTTGGAAATAACGAAGCTTAAAATATATATCCAACGCTACACGACACTCTTATAGTGTAATAAAATATATTTATACGGCGTTTTGAGCTTGGCGATTTTTCTTTCTATCTCAACGCGCTGATGTGACAGAATTTTTCACTTTGCACAACATAAAAAGAGATGTGCGGGATTTGACAACAATTTTTCTATTTTTTTCCCCCTTCAGATTATGTCTAAGTAGTCACTCGGCAGTCGAGTCACGAAATACAATTTTAATTTTAAATCTCTTGTAGGTATTTTTTTCGGTACGGATAATTTGACGTGAAACAAAAAAAAAAAATCAACCCTTTAAAGTCCTACATCGCAATTTGATACTCACCGAGGAAAATCTCAAAGTTTTAAAACGGGTAATTTTATTACTCTATTACGGCAAAAAGTATTGAAAGCAATTCGATCGCGTTAAAAATTCATAGATTCATAAAATCCGAAAACGAGAATCGGCTGCTAAATTTCGGTGGATTTAATTTTGAATTTTTTTACACACATATACAAACATATTTATATATGTAGCTCTATATTAATCACGAAAGGTTATTTTGAAAGCAGAATATTTAAGAAAGCAAAAAATTGTCACTGACGCAACTGAAGAAATCGTGCATTGCAGTACCAATTTCAATCACAAATATCTTTCAAACTGCTAAACTTAGGACATTCTTATAATAATAGTTAAATACAGCATCTTCTTTGTTCAATTAAAATAAATCAAAACATAAAAACTTTTTCCGGAGTTTAAAGTAAATGCAAAGTATCTTCATTGCTTATGCAACTTTCATAAAAATTCACTTAAAAACAAACTTTTCAAAAAGACTTACTACTCTTAGTGTTACTAATCTTAACAAATATTAGTCACAATATGAAAATAGAACACTGTTACAATATTTTCTTGTAACAAATACTCCATGATAGTGTATATTTAAACAGCAATTTTAATAAGCAACCGAAAATGTCTGTTTTACGTAAAATCGCCTTCATTGCCCAATACTATTATACTAAAACTAATAGAAAATTCAGGTGTTGTATCGGATGGGCAATGATAATAAATAATTATTCACGTTTGCAGAAACATTACTATTCCAAACGGCACACACTCGTGTGAATCAGTGCTAGGGTTTTTCACGAGGGTTTTCCGGAAAAACCTTCGAACAACGTCAATATTTTCCATTAGAAGTCGAGGGCCGAGAATGCGAGGGCAGAATAAACTAAGAAGTGCTCCAAAATAAAATAAAATCTACGGCAGAAAAAAAAAGAAGCGTCGAACTCGTCGATCGAACAAAGAAAAAAAGAGCACACTTATGTACGTGTCGAGATAAATTGACGTTTGAAGAAATACCGTTCAACAAATTAATTTTATTCTCACGTGCTTTCCATTTATCCAACAATTTTCATTGTACTTTTGAGCTGTTTCGTACGATCGTATTATTAAAATTATCTTATAGATTTTACTACCTTTTGCAATATGCGAAGAAAACACTACTACACACTGTTATAAGAAAGAATAGAGGTTGAGTAAAAAAATTTCTGTTTAGAAATGGATCCAAAGTGGAAGCTGCACCTGCTTTTCATCGTTTTTCTGAATGGATCCACCCATATTTCAGCTCTCCATCATCCGCACTAAAGAGCACAAATAAAAGAAACTTTCCTGATGAATGGGCCTAGTCGTATTTCAGTGTGCGAGATAAGTGACCATTGTTGTCATTATAACAATAAAATGTTTTTTTTTCCCATCCTTCTTCCTCAATGTTGTTGAATTTTGAAAGGATTTTATCGTGCAAATTTTGCACGTTGATGTTTGAAAAGGATATTGTTGTGTATAAATTTGTATCATCTGCAATGTCGTAAAGTCTTTTATTAAAATTTTATACGCACAATAACTGATTTGTGTATCTGTTGGAATATTGAGTGTTTTTACATAGATATGTATGTATATTTTCATGAAAATAATGAATACCTATTGAGACAGGCTATATAGAGTACATACATACATACATAAATGCGACAAAGGAAAGATGCGATGAATAAGAGATGAAAAACATATTTATTCAAAAGTTCAATAGGTAATGAAAATAAATGTTTATTATTGATATATAAGTGAACTGAAAATAACAGTAACTTTTGTACCAATGAATAATATATTAAATTTAAGTGAAAGCGAAAGAAGTGTGTCAAAAGTTCTTGATGGACAAATAGACAGACATATTGTAGACTTTAAATCATGACGAGTACTTTTATAAAAAAAACTTTAAGCACCATTTTATACGATCAATAGTATTATTATTTCGATAAATATTTAATAAGAGGGTATAATATACGTAGTCATAATACTAGGGGTAAGAATAAGTTAATAGTTAAGAATTTAAAATTAAGTAGATCCAGGAGAAGTATTTTGTACAGGTGTGTTGTTGAATATAAATGGCCTGCCAGAAGTTCTCGGAAATATAAATAAAATTGATAGATTCTTGGCAGCCTTAATACAGCACATCTGTACAAGTACTATTAGATAATAAGTTTATTTTGTAATTTTAGCTTTAAGTAATGTTTGTTTGTAATTAGCTTTTTAAGCTATCTTAAATAAATAAATAAAATTTCGTTAAAGATGTACATACATATTTAACGACATTGAACATTGAACAGTTTCAATATCGATCACTGTTTCCAATTTTGTTTGACAAAAGTCTTATAAAGAGACAAAAATGTACACGGTCATTTTATGTATTGTACTTGTATATGTTACGTCGAATCCTTGAAATTGCTTATTTACGTTGCATTGGCAAAAAATTGTCTAATTTATGAAAAGTGCAAGTCCGTTGCTTCATTCATGAATTGGGCAAATTATCTGCCGAGTGCGTGAATTGGACAGTGTATGGAATTATTAAACTGTCAAAATGACAGTTGAAAAAGTAATTTTGATACAGATGTCAAATTTAGCTTGATTATTATTCGCAGACGACACGTTAATTTATGTAGTAGATAAAAATATAGAAGTAATTATAGAAATATTAAACTTAGAATTAAACTGTTTACAAAGTTGGTTATGTAGTAATAAATCAAAATTAAATAATGATAAAACTAAAGCAATGTTAATTAATTATAAAAATTTTAATAGTGCTAATTTGAATATACATATAAATGATAGAAGATTAGAAATAGTTAATAGTTTTAAATATTTAGGAGTAATACTTGATCATAAGTTGGATTTTAAATTACACGGGGATATGATTATAAAAAAAGTAGCGAAGAAAGTAGGATTATTGTGTAGATTAGAAAAAATACTATCAAAAAATACAAAGATATTAGTATATAATGCAATAGTTCGTCCTCATTTTATGTATTGTGGCTCTTTTTTAAATTTATTAAGTAAGTCAATTAAAGATAGAATGCAAATATTGCAAAATAGAACTATGCGAAGTATTTTGAATGCGAATAGATTAACTAGTGTAAGACATATGTATGTTGAAAGAATTGAATTGGATGAATGTAAGTAAAACGTTAAAAGTGTGCATGTTACTATATATTTCTAAGTTAGATAAGAGTCTATTACCAAAATATTTTGATGACTATTTAATAAGAGGGTTTAATATACATAATTATAATACTAGGGGTAAGAATAAGTTAATAGTTAAGAATTTAAAATTAAGTAGATCTAGGAGAAGTATCTTGTACAGGGGTGTGGTTGAATATAATGGACTGCCAGATGGTCTGAGACAAATAAACCAAGTGGACAAATTCCTGGCAGCCTTAAAACGGCACCTCTGCTAATAGATATGTAGATAAGTTTATTTTGTAATTTTAGCTTTAAGATACTCTAAATAAATAAATAAATAAATAAAATAAATAAAGATGCGGGACAGTTCCGGATTGAGGTTGTGTCATTTTAGTAAATTTGCAAATCGCGAAAAATACCTTTTAGTAAAATTCGTCGTCATATTATATGTAGTTATAGACTTTTTTGGCACGGTAAATGGAAATAAACGTCATTGCAATTAATGATTGATATATTTTTTATACATATGTATAATCAAATGACATTTGGTTTAGTTGCAAAAATAAAAAAAAAATTATGCCCAATTCACGCACTCGGCAGATAATTTGCCAAATTCACGAATGAAGCAACGGCCTTGCACTTTTCATGAATCAGGCAATTTTTGCCCATTCCATGTCACAAGCATGTCATATCACAAGCAATTTCACGGATTTGGCGTAACATATGTACAAAGTTGAATTCTCCCATGTTTGACTAATTTGGACTAAACTTTACATAAGCTCTTGACGCACTGTGGATTAAATCACGAATCTGGGAGCTAGAAAGTCCATCACCTATCATAATCATAACCATCATCATCACCATTTCTGAAAAATCACACTGGATATAGTAATAAGATAACCACCGAGTAACTTACATACAATTTAAAGAAAATGAATTAGTGCACGGGTTAATTTGTAACAATTCGTTAAACATCGGTAAGTTGAAATTATCAGTTTTGAAAACGTTCAGTCGTGATTTGTTTGTCTACGTGAAAGCATCGTATCGTTATTATTGTTGTAAGCAGCGCGTTTTTTTTTTTTGTGTAAATATTGGAGGTTAATGTAGGTACTTATTTTATAGTTTCTATTTGCTAGTAATACTATTCTGTCCAGAATTAATTTTTGAATTGCCTCGGGTTTTCTGACTTTGAATTTTTGTACTATTTATTTTAAATAGACTTAAAAACTATTCCGCAGATTCCTTACTATAGTATTGAGCACCACCCATAAGGTTCCTATTGGGCATGAAATAATTTGCGACTTCACAAACCATGTCAGTTTTGCTCTTTGAAGTTTGGCGCACTGAATGGACCAGCTCAAACAAAAATGCAATAGTTTTTAGTTATGTTTTCAATAATATGGGATATAATAAAGGTGCAAACGAAGAACAGCGTGAAAAAATAAAAATAAAAATTCAAAACTTTACCAGCAAATTGAATCAAAAGTGGATTAGTTCTATAGTCGTATTGAAAAAAATTTGAGTTTTTTGTTAATTATCCATTGATTTTCATTAAATGTATTTGTTCTTGGCCACGCGGACTTTCTAGCTCCTAGAATCGTGTTTTAATCCACTGTGCGACGTCTTGATAAGATTGTACTCAAATGCGATATTAAATTTGTATCGTAACCATTTTAAATATCAATCCTTGCTAGATCAAACATACCAACTAATCAATAACATACAAAAACTCATTACCTAGAACTTTGTCCGTCCTCGAGAAGGTTATAGCCCATTTTTGAAAACCGCAAGCCAACTCCTTACTGGTGATGTCCCTCTCCAAATCTCTGGTTACAGATCTGGTGACCACGAACGTGAACACGTGCGTGTTTGCACGATCGTGAAGTCGAGCCACCCGGTACAACAGTGCCATCGCAAATCGACGATCGAAACACTTTAACTAGATACTTCACAGAGCACAGTAATTCATCACTGCACAATGAATTCTAAATTAAAAAATAATAAAACACAAATCGTAGCTACACATATTTTCGAAACACTTGCGAAGTCACATTTTAAAACACGAGACTCTCTCGCAACCCCACACTAATTAACACGATACTAATTTAAGTGACGTGACGATACGCCTTTAGAATGGTTCGGTGTGTGTGTAATTTAATTTGAAGTATTCCCCTGAGAAGTCATCATGGGTGGTATGAGGTCAACACTTGGAATGAATGAAGTCCGTTCGTCGAAATGGGATGAGATGAGGAGGAGAGAGAGTGTCGTTAGCGATCCTTTATCGAAGACTCTTCAGTTTCCGGGGTTAGATTACGCGTCCGAAATGAAATGTCGCGTTTCTGAAACAGAAGATAAAACAGAAAAATTAATGCGATTTATTAAATTCAGTCGGGAATTTGTTGGTGTGAAATTTTAATCAACGGAAAGTTGCCATTTGCATTTTTCGAATGTATTCATGCAATACCTTTTATGAGAATTACTTATATATATATGTATGTACTATCAAGTTCATTGACAATTCGAAGCAATCAATTTTAATTAATTCGAAGAAACCTTTTGATATTGATTGTGCTAAAATAAATGTTGAAAGTTCTGTGATTCATTTGGGTAAATGTTTTCAAAAACGATACTGTGAATGCTATTGAAAATTCATTATTTTACATTGCAATTATTTAATAGAAAAGCTGTTTTTAATTGATTTCTTGATTCAAGTGTATAATTACGTACATCGTGCAACATCAAAAATCAGTTTTTCATCAAGTTTTTGAGTTACCCGAGCTGAGACCAAAAAATCATTACTAATTCTGACCTACTAAATCCGAATATGATGAATCCACAAATCATCTACATAGAGCTCAAACTTGTACGTTTAGACAAAAATAAAAAAAAATACTGACATAGATAACCAATCCTTATAAATGCATTAAAATAAAAAAAATGGTCAAGGTAACGCATAGTAACACCTGGAAAAAATCTGAAAGAAAAAAAAAATTTTTGACTTTTAAAATTTGACGATTATTAAGTATTTAAAGGATTTTAAAGCACTCAAATATCAAAATTAATAGCAAAAAAACCTGACTTTCAATACTCATTTTGAACATAAAAGTACTAAATTTTTAGTAACAGGCCGCAAAGGTCAAAAAAAAATGGAAAAATTGTCCATTTTTTTAAACGCTCATATCTCATAAACAAAAGCTAACCAACAAATTTTATAATCATATTCAAATTCAGTGGGTCAAACTTCGAAAAGATTGACACTAGTCTTTGCTCCAGTAGTATTTTTTGTTGCACAGTGTTTATAAGTTGAAAAGTTTCATTTGAAAAATGACGACTATTTTTATTCGATCATTTTTTTTCTTATCAATAAAAAGATCAGTGTTTTTTTTTAAGCAAACGGTCAGTAATTTTTGACGGCTTCTGACTATCAATTGAAATACTGATTATCAACTATAAAAAACTGACAGCTGTAATTCCGAGTAGTGATTCAGTATTCGAACCATTTAAAATACAGATCATTTTTTAAAATACTGACCTCAAAATAAGGTGATATATACTAACCAATTTTCAAACTAACTTTTTGAGCATTGCCGTTATTGATTAATTATGTTGTAACAATAGTGAATATTTACAATATTCATATGGAAAATTAGGTCTTTGGAGTAAAAGTTTACTTAATTTAATTCATAAAAGTATTATTGATACGTTTAAGTAAAATATCATTGAAAAATTATATGATTAATGTACACAGAGTTGCGTGTGGATATTTTTTTCTCCGACTTGTCATAAATCAAATTTATATGCTAAACTTGGTTCGTTCTAAATTCATCAAGTACACTTATAATATGCGAATAATTACCTACTTGAGAATAATTTAATTGTACACAGAAAATCCATTCACAGAGTGCGACAATGTTTCAAGATTTAATTTCATACATATTTATAACTTGGGCTTTAGCGCAGATTAGGCTAAATCTCATTAAAAAAAGAGCCCAACGCGCGAGCGGTTTGTCCCTCAAATTAAAAATTATTAATAGGCATAATAATCAACCGAAGACGAATTTCCTCGACGAAAAGCGTGAAATATTACCATTGACGATTAACAAAAAAAAATGTGAATATATTATTGTTTATTAATATCACGGTCGAAGATTTGCGACGTTAATTTCGAAATTTGAAATCATCTGACTTTTCCGTGGCGAATATTCCTAATTAGGCGTTCGGTTGTTGGAACACTTAAAAGTTTGGCGCCAGTTTTCGTTGTTGTCGGCGAGCTTTTGTTGCGAATCGAATTTTCCGTCGGTGAAGTTTTTCCCGGTGCAAAATCCGCTGCGAACTTGTCGACTTTTTTCGCCGTGGAAACTTTCGACGTTTTCCCCGCTCTCGATGATGCAAAAAGTGCGAAATTTTCCTTTTACCGAGATTACCGGAAAATTCATATGCGAATTTTTGACTTCCGGTTGGAAAAGTTCCAAAGTGAACAAAACAAAACTACACTTATGTATGTTGATTTTTAATAACTTTCTTTAATATATTATACAATGTACTTACATACACACGAGTCGCCCAGTTCCAAATCCCGATAAGTCCACAATATACATATAAAACACGAGGATAAAATATTTTCTGGTTCTAAGAATGTTTTCAAACGATGCCTTATACTTGAATTATTCCAAATACCGCCAAGTGCGCCGTAAAAAAATATTGAAAATCAGTGTTAGTTCCAAAAACCGACAATTGCACTATGATAAAAGCTGATAAAAGCCATATTTAGAAACAAACAACGATAAGTCCATGTTTCTTATCTCAATATTTTGTTTAATATCAACAAAATTAAGTTTAAATGAGCTTAAACGCCATCAAGCAAATAAGTATGTAGCAGAAAAACCGCGTTTGCGAACAAGTGAGTTTTATGGACTTATCGGGATTTGGAACTAGGCGACTCACATACTCGTACATATATGTATATAATAGCCCTATTCCGTCTGTTTGTGTGTTTGTGTGTCTGTCAGCTGATAACGCTCGTCGACGTCAAAATAATTAAAAAACCAGAACGTCGCGCGAGTGGGATTTGAACCCGAGAACACCGGTTCGAAACATTAAACGCTTACGCTATGATCCAACGCCAATAATGCGAGATCGCCTATATTTGAACATATAATTCCGTAGTAGAATCGCAACTTTGCTAAGTTGTTACGTTGTTGTATTATAACGCGGCATCTATGCAACAACTATAAAAACTATTAAATACACATATGTATACTCACCACACAAATATACACTAGTTATATATATATATATTTGGATAATAATCCAATTCCGTTTGTCTGTCTGTCTGCTGATAACGCTCACCCCCCTCCCGCTTGTTGTTAAACGTTGCCGTGGCCACCGATAAACGACTTCCGAAACGCTAACGAGAACGCGAGCACATCCGTGCTGTATGATACGGGCATTCACGAGTCTTCTCATACATTTTATACATTTATATAATTGTACATACGAGCGAAGCGAGAATGACGCCTTGTACACACACACACTACGTAATTTAATGGTCACAAATGACTGTATAGTATGAGAATCTTATGTACATATGTATATTCATTATCAATATATATTTGAGTTTTGATGATCGAAAGACCCAAATCAAATTGTTTAGTTCTGTGAAATCAAGGTTTCACTCAAACTTATACAATTAATATTTACAATTATGATATTTTAGCCTTATCTGTCTAGAAATGGGTCAGATTTGACCCGAGCACATTTACACAATTATAATTTTTTGCAATTTGAATAACATGAATATATCTTTGTTCAATACGAAAAAGTGCCACATTTATGGAATGCTAATGTGAAATTAGTCATTTTAGAACCAAGTCACATATTATATTTTACGAAAATAAATCAAGCATTTAAAAGTAATACTGGATGTAAAGAAGAAATAAAACGAAGAATGAAACTAAGATGGAGCGCTTTTGAAATGAATGAACATAGTTTTGAAATCCAACATCCCGCTATGCTTAAAAAAGAAGGCATACGACCAATGCATAATGCCAGTTATGACGTATCGATGTGAAACGTGTTAAGAATGTTATGCAAGATCCAGTGCACACAGAGAATCATGGAAAGGTGTATGCTTTGTATAACAAGAAGAGATCGTAAGAGGAATATATGGGTAAGAAGTGGCAGATATAGCGGAACGTGTGAAAAAGTTGAAGTGACAACGGACTTAAAAAATAAAGCATACGACCAATGCGTACTGCCAGTTATGACGTATGGATGTGAAACGTGTATGCTGAATTCAAGAATGCTACGTAAGATCCAGTGCACACAGATAAGCATGAAAAGATATGTGCTCGGTATAACAAGAAGATATCGTTAGAGGAATACATGGTAAGAAGTGGTAGATATATTAGAACGTGTGAAAAAGTTGAAGTGGACACAGAGCAAGATGAATGGATGGTAGATGGACGCGAGAAATACTGGAATGGTATCCGAGAGGAT
The DNA here is from genome assembly GCA_022651745.1 of Parapsyche elsis. Lineage (NCBI taxonomy): Eukaryota > Metazoa > Arthropoda > Insecta > Trichoptera > Hydropsychidae > Parapsyche > Parapsyche elsis. The sequence continues at coordinate 863,464 of JAGVSN010000065.1, forward strand.
GTGAAAGAAAGCAAGGTGGACCGAGTGGACGATGGGCTGATGAATTGAGAAGAGTATGTGGAGTCAAGTGGATGCAGATTGCTCAAGACAGACTGGAATAGAAGAGGATTGGAGAGGCCTTCATCCACCAGTAGATGATGAACCACTGAAAACTATTCGATTCGCATACGATTGAGTGAGCAAAATGTAACGTAACTTTTCAATTCGAAAGATATAATATCGTTTGATTTGATTGGCGAATGAAAAAGAAAATGTACATTTTTCGCACGAACGCACACAAAAAAATACATTTTCAATTTAATGGAACGTTTTTCTATTATATTGTTATTATTATCATTCTGAATTAAAACTTTGCCTAGTATATTTGATTGAACGTACATTTTTTTTACGTGGTTATTTTATACATCGTAAATTTTCGAGATCGATTGATACAATAGATTTTGTCAAATTGACGCGACAATAACGTGTCAAAAACTCTTGTCGGAAATGAATAATACACAGCTATACGTACAAAAAAGTAATTTTATCACTGAATAAATATATCGCACGATACAATCATATGTACAATTTACACGTTTTTTTCTATAATACAACGAACACGGCTTAAAGTCATACAAGTTAACTTCCAAGCTGTTATCACGTTAACATTTACATTATTGCCGTTAATTCGGGGCTGCGGCTCACACCTAATAGTTATTGTATATTTCCGTTTATTTACAGTTACCTCACATCGATTTGCGATTAGATGAAATCATCTCGGGCCCAATAACGACTATCCAGGCCTTATAAATAGTTCTTAAATAGGCGTACGTGACGGTAATCTCAATCGAAAGCTTCGACCTTCCGAACGAAAGCCGTTCATTTCGATTGTGCGGTAATATTTGCCCATTATTATTATATTATACACATTTAGCTCATTGCACGAATAACAATGTATGTCGTTCTGTGAATGTCGAATAGGACGTTTATAAATATCTATGTACTTCGAATGTGACTTCAAACTGTCCTTAAGTACATACGAGTATATGAGTCGCCTAGTTCCAAACCCCGATAAGTCCACAATATAAAAAAAACGAGGATAAAATATGTTCTGGTTTATAGAATGTTTTCAAACGATGCCTTATACTTGAATTATTCCAAATACCGCCAAGTGCGCCGTAAAAAAATATTGAAAATCAGTGTTAGTTCCAAAAACTGACAATTGCACTATGATAAAAGCTGACAAAAGCCATATTTAGAAACAAACAACGAGAGGTCCATGTTTCTAATCTCAATATTTTGTTTAATATCAACAAAATTAAGTTTAAATGAGTTTAAACGCCATCAAGCAAATAAGTATGTAGCAGAAAAACCGCGTTTGCGAACAAGTGAGTTTTATGGACTTATCGGGATTTATCTATCGCATATTTATACACTTCAGCTTGTTCATGTTCATATACACGTTGAATAGCCCTATGACTATGCTTTCGAAGTAATTATTATCCGTACCCTAGCCGAGTTCTAGCACGAGTTTTATTATTGAAAGGTCCTTTCGCTTGAATTCTTTATTAGTTCAATCATTGTAAAAGGGCGAGTTGGGGTTACGTGTGTGAAGCTCGGGTCTAGAGAGCCAATAACGGCCACTGGTCGACTTAACTTAAAATCTAGATTTTCCCCGCAGATTTAAGGGATTTACCCGACGAAGGAAAAAACTACAGTATTTTATCCTGGCCTGGAAAATCCTACTGCGATTTCAAGGATCAAAACGAGAGAGAGCGCGCGCATAATCGAAAGTTTTGAGCAAGCTCAAAATAAAATAACAAAAAAAACAACGGTATACGATTCGTATTTTCTCATGCTTTCCCTTGTGAGGCTGAAAAATATTTTCCCGGGTTTTCTAAAGCTTAATTGCGCGGTCGTTCATCCGCCGGAGAAGGAAAAACTTCCGACAGCATAATTACTAGCTCGCAATCGTTATATCTCTTTCTCGAATTTATCTCTCCTCGTGGACGACACAAGTAGAAGAGTTTTTCCTTTTCTTGTGGTATTCGATGAGGGGAAAGGAGGTTGAGGTGAGGTGGGGATTTGACCCTTTCACAACCGCAATACACCGAAACTATCCTGGCGACGTTTCTGTCCAAACTTTGCGAGACGTTAAGTGAAAATGTGTGTACGAGAGTGATTCGTATAAATTAGTTTGGTATTTGTTTTTATACTAGCCGCTTTGTTTGTCTATTCTAACCCCCCCCCACCCGTGAGCGTTAGTTTTTGTATAATAACAGTACAGCCCGTTTGAAAGTATGTAAAACAAATGTACATATAGTGTACCGTTGAATGAATGGGCGTATGGTCGTAAAAGCGCGTCGTCAACTCGAATCAGCTTTGACAGAAAGCGGTTCGTTTACAACACATTAATTGGTTTGGTGATTAAAACGCACACGAAAAAAGCGGACACGGAAAAAAGCACACATATAAATAAGCACGTAAATATTTCTACTTGGTACTTCATTTTTATTTTCTCCTCAAACATAATTCAAATATATTTTTACTGTATGTATGTATGTACATATATTAAACAAAATTTATTATTAAAAAATTCACAAATTGAAGTATGGACTTGTTGAAGTTAGCTAACTTGCAATAATAAAATTAATTTATTAATGAAAACTAATTTATGTTACATATACATACACATATGTATACTGCCGTCCTAAGCCCACTTAACGTAACTGACAAAAAATACGAAAATGAGTTAGATGTGTCTTAGGGGTTATGGGAGTGTATTCTTGCGATTTTTCATATCAAAATTAATGTATCTTCATCCAAAAGTGACTTTTTTAAGCTATTAAATCTAACGTATCTGCATGCGCAGAGAAATAGTTAGCGAAAATAGCGTATCCAATATTTACTTCGGTCACTACCTTATCATGAACGATTGAAAAGACTGAATCTCTCCACATTGAAGTCGAGGAGATTAAGAGGTGATTTAATTGAAGTATTCAAAATAATAAATAATCATTATTAATGTGAAATGACCAACCTCATTATGTTCAATTAGAACCCTCATCTAAGAGGTCATACTCTTAGACTCCGAAAATAAAAATCAAATAAGATTGTTAGTGATTCATTCTTCTCAAATACAGTGGTTGAAGTTTGGAATAGTCATATGTATAATTAATTAAAGTATTCATTTTTTCTTTAATGTTTCCTTAGAATTATCAAAACACAATAGAAAATAACCTCATACACTTAAAAAAAGTTTAAATAAATCATTAATATATGAAGAAAAACACAAATTTAGAATAAAACTTTCAGTCCATTTATCTCGATATTGTTGTTTTGTCAGTTACGTTAATTGGGCTTAGGACGGCAGTATATGTGAACTTTTTTTTAAATAAATTTTCTTTAATATACAGTAAAAATATATTTTCATTATATTTGCGGACAAAACTACACCCACTACTTGTATATACATATAAAGTTTCGTTGATAAAATTAATTATTTAAGCTTGACACACGTTAGTTAATAAACTAGTTACCTTCAATCAAATGTTATTAACCAAGTTAATCAACATTCACATTGCCTTGAAAATAAAAATAAAAAAATACATATAAAATATCTCTTTATGGAAATTTTCATAAATTTCCATCCATCGGAAGTTTCAAACGTAATAAAAAATAAAATAAATCAGATACTCACGGGTTAAATATGCACGAGGGGCATTTAACGTGTTAGAGCGATACTGCGCTTCGCATTCCCCAACGGGATTTTCCGACAAAGGATTTTATTGCACGAAACACGTGCGGCAAGAGCTTTCGCGTAACACGTGCCACTCGAAGCTTCGCGGAAAAGCTCTTGCGCAAAGGATTTTCCACAGTTTTCATGCTTCAGATTCGATACGACCAAAACCACAACGCCTAAAAAAAAAAAATCCAATACAACTATCGAAAATTAAATTTAACATTTTTATATAAGAATTAACATACTAACGAACTTTGGAAAGTCTGCTAGGTGTTCATGAATAAATTTCCAACATGGTCATATGCACACACATTTCGTGCTATGTATGTTAGGGTAATTCCACGCCACACACATACACACACAAAAGCAGCACATTACTTGTAGGAAGATTGTCACGAAAGGTTACTTTGAAGCCAAACAGCTTAAGAAAATCACGAAGATGTACCAATTTCAATCAAAAATATATTTCAAATTACAATATTTAAGATATTATAATAAAAACAGTATCCATAACTTAGTTTATAACGTTTAAATTTCAATGTACACTCATTAACTGTACGATTCGCTCATTTGGAAAAAAACCTTATATCAGACGAGTCCACATCAAATACGCAATATTTAAAATTTTGACACATTTATAAATGAAAATATATACATAAGTGTTACTAAGTGCTAACTTTTAATATAACCATAAGCATATGATAGGTCTATTATTATAAATATAATACCCCAAATCAGTGTCAGGGGTCTGGGGGGTGGTAAGGGGCCGGCATAGATTTTAGGGAGTAACGCTATAGTAACGCTATGACGTCACGGTTTTTTGGATTTTTTAACTTTTTTTCAACTTTTTTGAACCACCCCCCAGATCCCCCTCCTATCCCGGCGAACCTTTTTTGGACTCCCGAAAAGCAATGCCGGCCCCTTACCAACCCCCAAACTCTCCTTCTTACCCCGGCGGCCCCTTTTTTGGACTCCCGAAAAGCAATGCCGGCCCCTTACTACCCCTTACACCCCCCCCTCCTGCCCCGGCGGCCCCTTTTTGGGCTCCCGAAACACTATCTGCCTAAATCTACTTAAATCTGCCGAAAACATCTACTATCGTGTGTACTTCGTCGTTTCTATTAATCGCTCCCGAGCAACGCCTGGTAATTGACGAATGACCCATACGTACATACATACATAGATACATACAAATTTAAGCGTTTTATATATTAGATGATATTATTGACCACATGAAAATAGAGCACTAGCAATATTTTAATAAAATTATACTCCATGTTCATACATACATACATATGTATGTATGTATGTACGTATAACAGAAATTTCAATGAACAGCAAAAATGTATGTTTTTACCTCTAAATACGTCCTCGTGGAGTGACCTCATAATAAATCACCCCTTTCTCGGTGATATTTTTTTTTATTTTTGAACTCTTTACAAGGGTCATCGTTGAGGGATGAACATGTTATGATTCGAAATCGATAAATAAACAAACAATGGCACCTACGCAATAACAGAACGCCTTAATGGAAAAGTGTTTTGTGTATGTACATATTTATGGTGGTTGGTTTGGTTTCCCCGGAGTCATTAGGCAAAATGGACATGTTCAATCAATACCGTGGCTTATCCTCACTATACCCCCTTACACTTTATTAATATTTCACATCGGGTCATAATCAAGTTTACGGTATACATAAAACACATTACGCCTCTATGTATTATGTATATTAATGTACGTGTGAATTTCAATCGAGCTCGAATTCATAAGAGCGTACGCAAATGTTGGATTAAATTTCTTTGTTTGTAATAGTTGATTGTAATGAATATGTGACGATAATTCTTATATGCTAAAATTTTTACTCAACAGTAGGATTTGAATTAATTGGGCCAAATACTTAATTTTTCAATTCCGTACGAATTGTCAAAAAAAAAAAAAATGAAAATATAACATGGTAGGTATATATGTATGCAAATAAAAGTCCACTTTTGGTTGATTTGGTTTTTAAATATGTAATAATATGACAAAACTTATACATTTGATTTTAATCTACATATATATAGTATTAATTTAAAACATATTATATATATAATAGCCGAAATCCGTCTGTCTGTCTGTCTGCTGATAACGCTCGCTGAGGAAAAATAATTAAAAAACCAGAACGAGTGGGGATCGAACCCGGTACCCCAAGCTCGGGAAGAACGCGCTTACGCTAATCTGCCAAAACCAGTTGTCGATTTGGTCTTTTTTTTTTTTAAACATTACCTATAAAAGGGATCGTGACTGTGCTAATAATTCATAGATGACGCTATAAAAACTATTATTTTTTTTTGTTTTTTGATTTTTACAAAATCACTTACAAAATTATAATTATTATATACATATATGTATAATAATTAATAATTATAATATAAATAGTAAAGTATTTAAAATTCAGCGGGCGTTGATGTTCATCGGGCTTACACTAGTATGTATATACATACATATGATAAATTCAAGTATGCTACGCAAGATTCAGTGCACACAGAGAAGCATGGAAAGATGTATGCTTAGTATAGCGAGAAGAGATCTTAAGAGGAATACATGGGTAAGAAGTATGACCAAAGTGGCAGATATAGCTGAACGTGTGAAAAAGTTGAAGTGAACACATGCGAGAAGAATGGATGGCAGATGTAGGCGAGAAATACTGGAATGGTATCCGAGAGGATGTGAAAGAAAGCAAGGTAGACCAAGTGGATGATGGGATGATGAATTAAAAAGAATGTGTGGAGTTAACTGGATGCAGATTGCTCAAGACAGATAAGAATGGAAGAGGATTAGAGAGGCCTTCATCCATCAGTGGATAGTGAACGGCTGAAAATGATACATATATAATTTATAAACTTAACAATTTGATACAGAGAAATTTAATTGTGCTCTACATATTTCAGTTTGATCAAATTTCATACACTTTTAAATATTTGTACCATGTAGCACAAGGGTCTGGCTGGCTGGTAGGGTAACCGCGGAATGCTCGCATACACGTCACGGCATATACACTTTTTATTTTTTACAAACGTTGACTTATACAAAAAAAATTCAACTGGAGGTAAAGATTTGACATCTGAAAACCTTTGATTTTCAGTAAATTTGAGCTGCAGGTTTTCGCAATTTTGAAATATATTTAACTTTTAGCGTGCGAAAGTGCTCAGAGTCAGTCGCGTGGCACGTCTATTGATATTTATATTGTATTGCCAATTACATACACATATCTATTACCAATTATATGTATATATTAAATATCAATTATATCGACATATATATTTCCAATTATAACTACATATGTACATACATATACGTACATATATTTCCAATTATATCCACATATGTATTACCAATTATACTATGTACATCTCTCTTTAGAGAATACAAGAAACGTGAATTTGTAAAAAAAAATACCAATTAAATTAGCACGAGGTAGAACATTGCAAGGAAAAAATACCGAGTCAACAACGCAATTTTATGGCCATACACCTATTCAATCAACGATACACTATTCAATTGTTTCACATTATGTCAAACGGGCCTGGGGCTGTAGTGTTATTGTACAAAAATTAACGCGCATGGCATGGCTGAAATCATAAGACGAACAAAAAGGCTAGTATTAAATAAAAAGAAAAGTGGTTGCTTATTATCAAAATTCTTTATTAAAGATTCAGTGAATATTAAAATTGTTTCATATCTGAATATTCTTTCGTATTCCTTATAAATCCACTTACCGAGTAAATATTAGAAAAATAAATATAAATTCAAACACAAGACCTCTTGTAGAATATATAAAATGCCGATATTCAAATATTGCTTGTTAAACAGTGGACGTAACTGTATGTACATATTTCGATACAAGAAATGTTTACCGTAACTTGCGCAACTTTAAAGATCCTAAATAAACACCAGATTAAAGCGATTTAATTTCTTAATGATTATTAGAATTTATATGTATGTATAAAGTGTACCTGTGCATTAATTCGTGATTATAAACCAACCGGAATGTCTTCTTTATAGCACATCGTTAATATTGTAATTTATTTATACGTAGCGTTACGAGCGTATGGGAGACGAGACGCGTATCTAGAGTTTACACGTTTTATCTTTTATCTACTGTTATATGCGTCATTTTGCGGCTTGACGACTTAACTTTTCGTAGCACACTTTTATTATATCATATTCCATAAAACTTACACAATAAACTGTTAAGATGGGGTGAAAGAAGGGGAGGTTGGGTTCGAACAAACTTTCAAGTCTCTATTGTGTGCCAATAGCGCATTGAAAAAGTCGAAAGTCGAACCGTTTTTTTTTTTTATCCAAAGAAAGAAAATGTTCATTTTCGTGTTGACACATCTCAAATAATATTTATTATGAGACGGTCGAAGAAAAGTGTCGAATTTCCCGATGATTGGCGTTCGAGACGTTGCCTGACTTGAAAGTTGACTAGATGAAAAATAAATACGTTGTACCAATTTAATATTAATTTTTATTTAAATACTACATATATACAGTTTGTGTGTACCTCACTTTAGTATCATATATGGTATTGTATTGTATCGATTTTAACGACATTACCACGTCTAATTATATTAATAAAGAGCTTAATGTGTGTCCGTCTGTGTGTGTGTGTGTGTGTGTGTCCGGTAACGCTATGACGTCACTATAGGATTTTCGAGTTTTTTTCTATGAATATATTTTTGAAATTTTTTTTTTTTCGGTTTTTTTGGATTTTTCCAACTATTTTTTTGGATTTTTTTTTGGAACTTTTTTTGGATTTTTCAGACTTTTTTTTTGGATTTTTTTTTGGAACTTTTTTTGAATTTTTTTTTTTGGATTTTTTCAACTTTTTTTTTGGAACTTTTGAACTTTTTTTGAATTTTTTTTTGGATTTTTTCAGACTTTTTTTTTTTTTTTTTTTTTTTTTTTTTTTTTTTTTTTTTTTTTTTGGAACTTTTTTTTGATTTTTTTTTTAATATATTTTCGAAATTTTTTTTTTTCGGTTTTTTGGATTTTTCCAACTATTTTTTTTGGATTTTTTTTTTGGAACTTTTTTTGGATTTTTTCAGACTTTTTTGGATTTTTTTTTTTGGAACTTTTTTTTTGAATTTTTTTTTTTGGATTTTAGACTTTTTTTTTTTGGAACTTTTTTTTGAATTTTTTTCAACTTTTTTTTTTTGGAACTTTTGAACTTTTTTTGAATTTTTTTTTGGATTTTTTCAGACTTTTTTTTTTGGATTTTTTTTTGGAACTTTTTTTGAATTTTTTTTTTTGGATTTTTCAACTTTTGATACCCCCCCCCTAAAGCCATTCCGGTCCCCCTTACCACCCCACAGACCCTAACCCTAAAAGTTTATGCCGGCCACTCACCACCCCCCCCCCCCAGACCCATCCCCTGCCCCTACGGCACCTTTTCTGCACTCCCGAAAGCTATGCCGGCCCCTCACCACCCCACAGACCCCCCTACCCCTACGGCACCTTTTCAGCACTGCCGAACAGCTATGCCGGCCCCTTTTTTTTTTACTCACTAAAAGCCATGCCGGCCCATATACCCCTACGGCACCTTTTTTGAAAATGCCGGCCCCTCACCACACCACAATACCCTACATATTTACGAAAGCTATTTCATTACCCCACAGACCCCCCCTACCCCTTTGAAAATCATGCCGGCCCCTCACCACCCCCCCCCCAGACCCCTCCACTGCCCCTACGGCACTTTCTGCACTCCCGAAAGGTATGCCGACCCTCACCACCCCCCACCCCAGACCACCCCCCCTACCCCTACGGCACCTTTTTTTTTTTGCACTCCCGAAAATGCCGGCCCGCCACCCCCCAGATCAAAAAAAAAAAATCAAAACCATTAAAATTCACGGGCGTTGAATCAACGGGCAATAAGCTAGTGTAATCATAATAATCAGCAGTCAACGAACTGAAACGTTTAAATGGTAACGATGGACAAACACAATTTCAAAATGGCTACTCGTATAAAAGATACGTATAGTTTACGTCAAACGTAATGGATGAGGTTTGATAAACGATTGATTGAGTTTGCAGTGGAAAAGTTTCAGTTCAATAAGTATGTACGTGAATGAACGAGTCAGAATATAAATTTGATAGTTTTACACATATAGCTATTTATTATAGTACTAGTGTAAGCCCGTTGAATATCAACAGAATGCTTTCTCATCACCCGTACTGAAAAATAATATTAAATTTAATATAGTTTTTATAGTTGTTTCAGAGATGGCGCGTTATAATACAACACAACAATTTAGCAAAGTCGCGAACACTTTAAGTTTTAATATTGGTCAATTATAGCACGTACGTCATCGCCTCCGTTTGGAAGATAGTGTAAGCACGACGTTCTGGTTCTTAAATTATTTACGTTGGCGAGCGTTATCAGCAGACAGACATACGGATTTCGGCTATTATATATATAAATATATAATTGTTTTTAGCTAATATGTATACACTAGTGTAAGCCCGTTGAATATCAACGGAGCGGTTTCTCATCACCCGTGTTGTGAGTGTTTTTGTGGGCGAGTGTATGTGTATTTAATAGTTTTTATAGTTGTCGGATAGATGGCGCGCTATAATATACAACAACGTAACAATTTAGCAAAGTTGCGAGCCTATTGAGAATTTATATTGTCAAATTGTAGCAGGTCCGTTATTATCTAGTTTGGATCATAGCGTAAGCGCTCACTGTCACGAACCGGTGATCTCGGGTTCAAATCCCACTCGCGCGCGGACGGTTCGTGTCTTTTAATCATTTACCTCGTCGAGCGTTATCAGCAAACAGTTGACAGTGATCTTCGCTTTGCATTTAATCACGTTGTTGATGTAATTGAACAGATATGTAAAGGGATTCAGAAGAATCATTTATAAAAAAGCTTCCACAACAGTAATATTTGTTGGAATCGAAGTTATGAGGACAAAATAAATGACAAATTCCCAACAATATTTGGTTTTGATAAATGAAACCGGGGAAGAGTATTTTCGAAGATTAGTGTTATGAAATTTTGCAGATCATATGCTTAGTCAAATGAATAAAAGGATTACGATCAAGATGTTCAATAATTTTAATTGTCTAGAGTACAACCCGAGATGTTCAATTTGAATTGTCTTTTTTTTTTTTGGAGAACAACCCGAACTTTTTTTTTTTTTTTTTTTGGACTTTTTTTTTTGAAGAACTTTTTTTTTTGAACTTTTTTTTTGAATTTTTTTTTTTTTGGATTTTTTTAGATTTTTTTTTTTGGAACTTTTTTTGAATTTTTTAACTTTTTTTTTTTTTTTTTGGAATTTTTTGCTTAATTTTTCAGACTTTTTTTTTTTGGATTTTTTTGAATACCGATTTTTTTTTTGGATTTTTTCAAACAACAAAAGCCATTAGACTTTTTTTTTGGCCCCTTACCACCCCACAGACCCCCCCCCCCTAACCCTACGGCACCTTTTTCAGCACTCCCGAAAAGCTATGCCGGCCACTCACCACCACCCCCCCCCCCAGACCCATCCCCTGCCCCTACGGCACCTTTTTCCCGAAAAGCTATGCCGGCCCCTCACCACCCCACAGACCCCCCCCTACCCCTACGGCACCTTTTCAGCACTGCCGAACAATGTTTTTTTTTTTTTTGACTCACTAAAAGCCATGCCGGCCCATCACCACCCCAGAGCCGCCTTCTACCCCTACGGCACCTTTTTCAGCACTCCCGAAAATGCCGGCCCCTCACCACACCACAGACCCCCCCCCCTACCCCTACGGCACCTTTTCAGAATGCCGGTTACCCCACAGAATGGCACTTTTTTTTATGCCGGAACCCCAGACCCCTCCACTGCCCCTACGGCACCTTTTCTGCACTCCCGAAAGGTATGCCGACCCTCACCACCCCCCCAGACCCCTACGGCACCTTTTTTTTTGCACTCCCGAAAAGCTATGCCGGCCCCTTACCACCCCCCCCCAGATCCAAAAAATCAAAACCATTAAAAATTCAGCGGGCGTTGATTATCAACGGGCAATAAGCTAGTGTAATCATAATAATCAGCAGTCAACGAACTGAAACGTTTAAATGGTAACGATGGACAAACACAATTTCAAAATGGCTACTCGTATAAAAGATACGTATAACGTCAAACGTAATGGATGAGGTTTGATAAACGATTGATTGAGTTTGCAGTGGAAAAGTTTCAGTTCAATAAGTATGTACGTGAATGAACGAGTCAGAATATAAATTTGATAGTTTTACACATATAGCTATTTATTATAGTACTAGTGTAAGCCCGTTGAATATCAACAGAATGCTTTTTCATCACCCGTACTGAAAAATAATATTAAATTTAATATAGTTTTTATAGTTGTTTCAGAGATGGCGCGTTATAATACAACACAACAATTTAGCAAAGTCGCGAACACTTTAAGTTTTAATATTGGTCAATTATAGCACGTACGTCATCGCCTCCGTTTGGAAGATAGTGTAAGCACGACGTTCTGGTTCTTAAATTATTTACGTTGGCGAGCGTTATCAGCAGACAGACATACGGATTTCGGCTATTATATATATATAAATATATAATTGTTTTTAGCTAATATGTATTAGTGTAAGCCCGTTGAATATCAACGGAGCGGTTTCTCATCACCCGTGTTGTGAGTGTTTTTGTGGGCGAGTGTATGTGTATTTAATAGTTTTTATAGTTGTCGGATAGATGGCGCGCTATAATATACAACAACGTAACAATTTAGCAAAGTTGCGAGCCTATTGAGAATTTATATTGTCAAATTGTAGCAGGTCCGTTATTATCTAGTTTGGATCATAGCGTAAGCGCTCACTGTCACGAACCGGTGATCTCGGGTTCAAATCCCACTCGCGCGCGGACGGTTCGTGTCTTTTAATCATTTACCTCGTCGAGCGTTATCAGCAAACAGTTGACAGTGATCTTCGCTTTGCATTTAATCACGTTGTTGATGTAATTGAACAGATATGTAAAGGGATTCAGAAGAATCATTTATAAAAAAGCTTCCACAACAGTAATATTTGTTGGAATCGAAGTTATGAGGACAAAATAAATGACAAATTCCCAACAATATTTGGTTTTGATAAATGAAACCGGGGAAGAGTATTTTCGAAGATTAGTGTTATGAAATTTTGCAGATCATATGCTTAGTCAAATGAATAAAAGGATTACGAAACATCGAGATGTTCAATTTAATTTTAATTGTCTAGGAGTACAACCCGAACAATTTGAAGTACATAGATCAATTTATTAAGCTTGCTTAACTTGCTGAATACCGATCTATGTACAAACAACAAACGACTCAATCCTAAAAGGTGAATTTAGAAGCATTGTGTACATGTAAGCAAGCATACATGTGTAATGCCGGCTCTTCACATTGTTTGTGAACGCACGAATGTTTTTTGTAATTTTCGCGCGAATGTTCGCAAATGCTGAATGTTTGAATGTTTGAATACATGGACGCTCGGGATTGCTCGTCAGCGCTCGCCGAATGTGAAGTGCCGGCATAAGCATTGCTTACACATATATATATGTACATATGTACATATACATATATATATACTGCCGTCCTAAGCCCACTTAACGGAACTGACAAAACAACAATATCGAGATAAATGGACTTGAAAGTTTTATTCTAAATTTGTGTTTTTCTTCATATATTACTGATTTATTTAAACTATTTTTTAGTGCATTAGGTTATTTTCTATTGTGTTTTGATAATTCTAAGGAAAATTAAAAAAAATAAATGAATACTTTAGTAGTTACGTCAATTATTTATTCATTATTATTAATGTACTAGCTTATTGCCCGTTGATAATCAACGCCCGCTGAATTTTTAATGGTTTGGTTTTTTGGATCTGTGGGGTGGTGAGGGGCCGGCATAGCTTTTCGGGAGTGCAAAAAAGGGGCCGCTGGGGCAGGAGGGGGGTGTGGGGGGGGGGTGGTAAGGGGCCGGCATTGTTTTTCGGGAGTCCAAAAAGGGGGCCGCCGGGATAGGAGGGGCGTCTGGGGGGTGGTTAGAGGGCCGGCATGGCTTTAGGGCGTATCAAAAGTTTCGGAGTCTAAGAGTATGACCTCTTAGATGAGCGTTCTAAATGAACATAACGAGGTTGGTCATTTCACATGAATAATGTTTATTTATTATTTTGAATACTTCAATTAAATCACCTCTTAATCTCCTCGTCACCAATGTTGAGAGATTCAGTCTTTTCAATCTTTCACGATAAGGCAGTGACCGAAGTAAATATTGGATACGTTATTTTCGTCAAGTATTGGTGATATACTATTTCTCTGCGCATGCAGATACGTTACATTTAATAGCTTAAAAAAGTCACTTTTGGATGAAGATACATTAATTTTGATATGAAAAATCGCAAGAATACACTCCCATAACCTCTAAAACACATCTAACTCATTTTGGTAATTTTTTTTAGTTACGTTAAGTGGGCTCAAGACGGCAGTATATATGTACATATATACTTCCGTGTCGATCTTTTCGACATATTATTTTGTCGATTGACATAACGACAAGGCAGTAGGCGGTAATGCAAAATTCTATATTGTCAAGATATACTGGTAGGTCTATATTTATATAAATTTCTCGGCAATGATGATTGAGTTTACGGTATATGGCTTTACTGTGATTACGTGTGTGTGCACCGACTGGGAAAAGAGCACGTAAGGAGGCAACTAAAACTGGGGATAATTCCAGGAAGATGGCCTCTCTAAATGCACCTAAGAGCTTATATAAGCCCTAAGGCTCAGTCTTCGAGGGGGATGAGCTTCGAAATTAGCCAGGACCATCCCGCTGGCTATGCCGGCTAAGAGGATTTAGGCCATCATTCATTTTATAATGCGAATAACGTGTCATACTTTACCTACCTTTATTTCGCATAAAAATAAGAAGAAGAATAAAAAAAAAAAGAGATATAATTTAATGCGCTTTATAAATTACTTCAGGTTGTGAATATTACATTGTCCCTGTGCTACATAAATAAAATTTATGTTTAATTAACAGACTGTTCACATTATTACGTATTCAATTGTTATACGGCAGTACAATGTTACATAAGTTTGGTTAGAGTGTGTATTGTAATAATGTTTTGAGACTAGTACATATAATGCGAGTCGTTTTGTTCGATAGTGGTACTTGTCCATTTACGGAACATTTCACAGTTTAGCTATTCACGAACATATGTAGTTTCAAAAGTAAAATACCATAATTAAAGTCTTTTATTGTAAAAAAACAATAAAAGAACTGTCATATATTGAAACAAAACTATGAATCTATCATACTATATAAGTAAAATGCTTCAAAATCATTCAGAATAAATAGTAATAATAATTGAGCGTTCCTGACAGACAGACGGACATAATTTAGGTTATTATAGTTTAGTTAAACCTAAGGTTTATATGTAATATACGAATACTATGAAATCTGTTTGCGCGTTAGATATACAGAAAATAGTTAGATAGAAAAATCAGATATACATACGTACTTGTGTCTTTTATGCATAGGTATATACATAGTAGTACTATGCAAATTTTTGGCGTTCTTTGCAGACAGACTATGTAGATTTTATTTTTATAGAATTATGTATTTTTAAGTGTTCTCGACGGACAGACAGACATAATTCACGCTTTGAACTTTAGACACTATACAAATATGAACAGATTCAATCGCTGTTTATTCACGTAAAGTTTACGAATCACATTTGTGTTGCTATTTTTTTTTTTAACTTTTGAATAAATTTTTTAGACACTGTAGGATCAAAACATAACAATACTGTTATGAAAATAACAATCTGAAAGCTTAAGATGAATTTCAAGTTTCTGCAGCTTACAATGTTTGCTGTTTTCCTTCGATGCACACTGAAAATGGAGCGGAAAAATTAAGTGCATCACGTCTGCACGTGAATGGAATCATTAAAATGGAGTTAATACTTGAAGTTACGGTTTGATTTGACTTCGTAGGTTTAAATCGATACATTGTACATTTATTGTTAGTGTTATTGTTGTCGTAGAGTGTACTGTCATAAAATTATCCAAAGCTTCTTTTATGATAATGCTGTGCGAACAATGGATGCGTCACATACGACGTAAACGTAATACGTATACGGTGCGCTATGAATCGTAAAATAACCCTTTGCGAATGTGTCAACTGTGCTAACACGTTCCCTATGAAACTTTTTGACATTTTACAGGACAATAACGTATATTACAATGCAATATTGTAGAAATGAAACATTTGACGCGGTCTACACTTAGGGTTTTTCACGTTAAATTTAATATCATTAACAAAACATTATCTCTTCTTGTACAGGTTGAGTAATTGATATCAAGCGTTGCCTCTTCACTATTTGAAAAACATTGTATCGTCTAGGGAAAGATACTCTCCAGTCGTTAAATCATTGTCTTCTGCAAAGGAGGAAAGCAGAGAAGGAACGGAATGATTTGGTCGGTAGTGAGGAATTTTTTGACTAGTGCCAATTTTGTGTAACCGTTTCGCAACTAAGTTAGAAAAATTAGCAAATTCTAACAGAAAATGTCTTATCTAAATTTAGCAATATATAGATCATACCAATGATGACATTTAAGGCTAAAAACCATTGAGAAAACCTTTCGACATGCGGGGAACGAGAGCCAGATTGTATGGTTTTTTACTAACCTTTTTTTTGAGACACAAAGTCAATTCGTAGAATTTCAATGGAAATACATACCCTTTGAAGGAATATCCCAAGCACATGCACATATTTCTCTTTTTACTTTGTGTTCAAACTTAGTGTACAATTTGTGACATTGTATCCGAAAGACATAGTGAACTGCTGTGCAAATTATTATGAAAATGAGAAATGGGAATACTCCTGCATTCAATTGAATAGTAACATCTAATGTCTCATTTGTCAAATTGAGTGTTTTCAAATAATACAATATTAAATGACGGTATGAAAAAAAAAATATCTATAAAAGTTGTGAAAAAGATTTTGCAATGTTTACTTCGTCATTTAATTTCAATGTCAATAATGCAGATATACAAATGGAATTAATTGAATTGCAGTGTGATTCAGTATTAACAGAAAAAATTCATAAATGTTGACTTTTTAACAATTAACAACTGTTGACAATTTTATATACCTATATACATACATACATATGTATAGATAATACTATAAGGACATATAATTGTGAACAAATGTTTTCAATAATGAAATGAAACAAGTAACTTGATGTATTGTATGTACATATGTATGTATGTATGTACATATGTATAAAAATAATTGTATGAAAAATTATTAAAATATATTTACTTATTTGCACCATATATATTGTTATGTATTGGAGGTTGAGGAACAGAGAAAAATGAGAAAACAGCACTTGATAGTATGAAGATCGTTCGTTTATTGATTGGTTTCACAATGGTTCATTTGATGGCACAATTACAGTAAAATATAAAGATTTGCATGTTTAATAATTCGGAAAAGTTGCGTGTTGGCAACTGTTATTATAGTTTAGTCCGTCTGGTTGTGTGACTGTTGACTGGATGAGTTTACGTCTGTATGTATATGGTGATTATGACTGGATGAGTGAGTAGAGAACTCGTCTCGAATTGACGAGTATGCGTGTGTGGTAGAGAGCTCGTTTGTGTGATCTCGTGTGTGATGGGAAGAGAAGTGACTAAAGGAGTCTGGAAGAGTGTGACTGGAGGAGTGGCCTTTCTCCCACATTAACATCTATTTATAAACTTGCGGGGAGCTGAGGTTTGGGAGGATGTGAGAAGGAAACAGCTGGTCCTTGGATCGATTGCAATTGGTCGATGATTGTCGTTCGATGCATTGTCGAATCTGATTGGTCGACGTAAACTTATACTGAGAGGAGAGGAGAGACAAGGGGTTATGTGTCGCGACCTCTGACTCATATCCGGGCTGCACTGAATCTTGGCGCAGAAAACAATGTATGACTCAACATTCGTCCGAAGGTATGACGAATTTCAGTTAAATGCGTATAAGACCGAAGTCCGTGGTTAGTCACTACGGCTCGACCATATTTATGACGTACCGGTCAGGCAGAGACATAACAATATATATGTAGGTTCATACAATGTACATATACATATTTTGCTCTCGGTCAATTTTTCTTTTGCAATGTTGCCCGCTGATGTCAAGAGTTTGACATGCCTGCCTAAAATCTGAGCAATCACCTGGCTATTTGTATATTGTGAAAAGTCTGGTACGTTGGTATAACGGTACAGTAGTCAAACAACTTAAGAACGAGTGAGCGGCGCCAGCTATTGGTGTAAATGAGACAGTCACCATTTGAGCCATACTACAGCGCACCATACACGATCGTTTATATACATAGTATGAGCTGTAAAAGTGGCCGAACCCTAACTTCAGATATTATACGCTTAAATTATTGTAAACGGGCATTATTTGTACTATAGGGCACTTTCCTAGTAATAAAAATAGATTTAATATGGAAGCAATAAGTATACGCGTACAGGAAGCGATGATAGATTTGAGCTTTCGCAGAATTTTCCGCTTTTCCTACGAAGTGTTGCGAGCGCACTGTCTTAATTAGTTTTCAAGTTAATTTTCGCACTGTGCGTGGAAAATTTCAGTTGTGAAATTAATGCGAATGCGATGCTCGAACGTGCGAAAGCATGAACTATTAATTTTCAGCGAGTCGTAAACTCGTGCAAAGTTTAATTTTCCAGATTCGGCCGATGTATGGGAAAATTCTTAATAAATAGACGACATTAGGGTGCGGCTGGAAAACAATATTTTCACAGAGGAAAACGCGTGGAGGAAAATCCTACGTATGGTGAAATGAAAAATACGTTAAATTTATTACTGCATTTACTGACAAATCCCGTGTCGATCAAAATGAAGCGTATGTGACTTGTTTTGGATTTATTTCGATACTCGTATATTATGCGAGTTTATTATCCTTTAGGTTATTTGAATGAAAATGAATAAATTCAAAACAAAGTGGTGGTCGTTTTATGCAAAGTGAAATATCCCATTTGGAATGAAAATTTACGTTACGCTCGATTTGACATTTTTTTCATACGATATAAGAAATTGTGACACCTGTCGCATGGAAGCTGTACCGGAAAATAAGATTCATAGTCTCAAGATGGTGCTGGAACAATAAGTTTTCGACAAAAGAAAAAAAGTTGCACGGTTGTACAAAAAATTCTTATATTAATTTTTTTACAAGTAATTCATATCAAAATTTTGACAGGGGATACGCAGAAATGTAAATGGTTTTGAGAAAGGATTATGTTATATGTATTTTGAAAAAAAACGCAATGTTTATAATCTTAACATCGTATGTATATTAAATATGAAAATGTTTTTATATTATATAAAATATTACGTGGAATATTAGTTAGGTATAAAAACAAACTCAATGACTTTAATTGGCGGCAATTTAGTTTTTTAGCTATAACTTTTTAACAACTCGAGTAAATTAGGTATCGTAAATGTTTATTGCATAGAATGTTGCATGAGAGTTCAAAAAAAAAAAAAAATTATAGCAGAAAACAACATTTTCTATGTCAAAAACAAGACTGTCACGGAAATAAATGGCGAACTTTTGCGCGTTAGAATTTTTAATAATTAGCGTCAATCAAATTTTCGTACCCTTAAATACATAGGATTCGCTAAATTGATTTTTATTGGTTAGTTCAAAAGGAATGCAAAATAACATCGGGTCGTAACTTATTAAGTATTCTGCATAGAAGTAATAAATTGACATGGTTTTCGATTTTAATTTAATTTAACATCATCATCATTTATAGCCGTTCACCATCCACTGCTGGAAGAAGACCTCTCCAATCCTCTTCCATTCCTGTCTGTCTTGAGCAATTTGCATCCAGTTGACTCCACATATTCTTCTCAATTCATCAGCCCATCGTCTACTCGGTATACCTTGCTTTCTTTCACATTCTCTCGGATACCATTTCAGTATTTCTCGCGTCCATCCATTCTTCTCCAGCCCATTGCCACTTCAACTTTTTCACACGTTCCGCTATATCTGTCACTTCTTACCCATGTATTCCTCTTACGATCTTTTCTCGTTATACCGAGCATACATCTTCCCATGCTTCTCTGTGTGCACTGTATCTGGTTTAACATTCTTGAATTTAACATCCATACGTCATAACTGGCAGTACGCATTGGTCGGATGCCTTCTCTTTTAAGCAAACCGGAATGTACATTCTTCCAAAACCACTCCAACCTAGTTTAATTCTTCTTCTTTTATTTAACATAAAACAAAATATATTCATTCAGTGTCGCTACTTGACAAATAAACGTGTCCTTTTACTACTGTTTTTCTTTTCAATTATAACCGTGTTTAAACAATCGGGTGTACATAGACTTATATAGGTATACGGTCGAAAGTTTCAATTACAATTTCATGTATAACAAGTGTAAAGTTAGACGACTCCATCGTTTGAATTTCAACTGAAAGTTTGCGGTCTACGGTACACGCCATTTCCAATAACGCATTGTACTAGTAGTTTCGATCACACACACACGAGTGAAGCAGCTGGTTATAATGATGAGTAGTTAGCCTGAGACGTTAGAGTGTGTTCGAGGCTGGCAAAAAAACAGAGAGAGATTAGCATTATCGATCCGGAACACCGGCTCCGCAGATTCGAATCTCGTGTGCCATAAGCCGGATGTGTTTACTCAGTGAAATTAGTTGTTGAGATTTACGCGCGAGCTTTTGTGTCCCGCTCGCGCGCGATATACATATATATATATATATATATATATATATATATATATAATTAATTAGGCCTGACTTCCGGTTCAGCCACATCCTCGTCGGATGATTACAAATCATCAGGGGTTGGTTGACTTGGGCCCCCGTTTAGCGCGACGCCGTATGTCTCGACGCTTTTCCGACTTTTCCGGAATGTCACTCTGGGGAATACGCGTCTGTATGCGCTCGTGTCTCGTTCTTAATTCAGATATATTTTCCGTATAAGGATGTGTGTTTTGGTACCGTTTTGTTCGTCGGACCAAAAAAAAATACAGTACACTGCCGTATAACGCGATTTCCTACAACGCGCTCAAGTAATTGGAGCGACTTTTTTTGTTATTTTATCCTAATCGGATAAAGTATTGTGATCGTGCGAAAATTCGACCTCGAGATTTTGACTGATTTGTATCAAGTATCATCATCTGATCACGTTTTCATGATTTCTGGAAAATGTCTGTAGGTCTGTGTACTGTATGTGTGTGTGTATGGCTGTGTGTTTTCTCCGAAACTATCAAGTCTATCAAGCTGAAATTTCATATCTATTATTTTCACGTAAGGTGTAAGAGCCATAAGGAATTTGGTCAACAAGTGAACCGGAAGTAGGGTTTTTTTCTTGTAGAAAATTCTAAAATTCTTTTACCACAAAATATTTCCGAAACGGCTCCGGGAATTTTGTCAAAATTTCATATCTATAGTTTTCACGTTAGCTCAAGAGATACTGTGATTTTAGTCAACTTCTGACGAGCGAAAGTGGCAGTTTACTCTTGAACGATTTTTTGTATTTTTATTTTTTTCGGCCTTTTAAATATGTACAAGTATCGTCACAATATTGTAATGTTGTAATCCTGAGAGAAATTTCTATTTAGGAAAAAATAAATCATTAAAATCAGTCAACCAGAAGTAGGTTTTTTTTTGTCGAAAAGTTTACCACAGAATATTTCTGAAACTGCTACGGCGATCTTGTCGAAAATTTATATTTATAATTTTCATATAAAAATTAAGAGTTGATAAGGTTTTGATAAAAATCCGCCGACCGGAAGTGGTAGTTGAATATATGCCGAAGAACGTATTTTACATACGCGCGCGCACTCAACATAGTAATTTCATGATATTTATGTATGTATTTTGGTCGGGGTGGTGGTGTGCATGCGTTTTATTTACTTACGTACTTAAAAAATTAATTTCGTTACTCTTTGTATTCCTCAAATATATGGATAAAGTCATGGGTTGGCCACACCCGAATTTTTTTTTTACATACATAACGCAAATCTCGTACAACGCGCTATTGCGTGGACTACATACATATGTATGTAAGTATCAACATTTTGTACAAAAAGTGTTTCCGGGTTTGGTTTAACATAATTATACTAAATTAATGAATTTGTTAAATTATTTTTTATTTCTTTCGTTGGATTTATATACATACAAATGTATGTATGAAAAAAAAAAAAGTCAGTAATATTAATTTTTTTCTAAATAAATTTCATACAACGCGATTTACCCAATGGGAGTCTAACTGAGGCTTAGAATCGAACCAGTGAATCGCTGTTATTTAGATCAACCGAAACCAAAATTATTCATTCATGTGGTTATGTAAGAGGAAACCAATAAAATGTATCAAAGGTGAAATATTTTTTCAAAAAAGCTCGTACGTTTCAATGGAATGGTATCGAATATCGATTATTTATTAATCAAATATGCAAAATGTCTATCGAAAACTTCAATGGTTTTAAATTTTGAGAATTTTTCACAGGTTCATCTCTTAAAGGGCACAGTTTAAAAAAACTACCTTGTAGTATTTCTAAACTAAACTTTAGTTAGGATTTCGTCAGAAGACGTGTGTGGCGTGGCGTGTGATAAGTGTGTGTGAGCCTCAATTCTCGTGCTAAATACAGTATAGTAATGTCCGAGAGAAACATATTGATCAAAAGTATTGGTTGTCAGGTGCCACATACATACATATACCACACACACACCTTGTTCTACTCGCGTAGCGTAACCGGTGACTTTGTGAGTGACCGCAGTTGTTTATCGTTGGTTATAAGACCCTTCTGCAAGCAAACGACAAAGCTGAAACATTTTTCGCTTTTATAATAGTAATTATCACAGCAAGAAAATGCATGTATCTATTTTCTTTGTAGAAAAGTATTTATTAAGAAGTACAGCAGCAAAAAAAAAAGTAACGGTCCTTTAGAGTCCCGTGCACAGTTTCCCAACCTTTTTCGAGTGGCGACCCCTTCGACACCGACACCAACTAAAAATGAAAATTGCATCTTTCCATGCTTCTCTGTGTGCACTGGATCTTGCGTAGCATTCTTGAAGTTAGCATCCACGTTTCCACGTCATAGCTGACAGAAAATTGCACTATAGTCAATATTTTATTTTAGTTTACTGTTTCAGTTGGCGACCCCACAGAAAATCCATCGCGACCCCATTTCGGGTCGCGGCCCATAGGTTGGGAGCCAGTGGAATAGACAAAGCTCACGGTTAATCAAGAGCAGTAAGTATAGAAAATCGTTTAGTCCACTTAACTCTGCTCAAGAACAACCAGGACGAGTTTAGAACTGAGGGATACAATTATGATTGACATTAAAAAATGTAAGCTTTAAAATCTGTATTTCTTCAGTTATGTGTATATAAATATTATTTAATCCCAGTCAATATTGTGATCGTTTTTTTAGTTTACTGTTTCAGTTGGCGACCCCACAGAAAACCTTTCGCGACCCCGTTTGGGGTCGCGACCCATAGGTTGGGAACCCGTGCGTGAGTCTATAGTTACTTAAATTCCTTTCATTTTGATGTTTGCCTTGTCAAAGTCAAAATGTAACAATTGGTTCTCGCACAATTGTGAAAATTTATATACAAAGGTACACAATGTGCCCAAAAGTAATACATATGTATATTGTGCATATAATTATATCGTTTGATTTGATTGTTACTCTTATTGACAAATTTCCCTATAGCGTAACAATGGAAAATTATTTGAATTTACTCCGGAAAACATAACCTTTGAATATAAAACGTACATGTATGGATAATTCTACCTTTTTCACATTTATATCATATATGATTTAAATTGAATCAATTTCATTCGGAAACAGAAGCAGCGGGAGAAAAATCCGTCTGTTTGACTCTATCCATCTTCTTTGCCAGTAGCAAATTAGTTTTTCGCGGCACAAAAGGCGAGAGATAGGTCTGCGGGGGCCTCTAACAAAAGTGGGCCCCCCCATACCATAGAATGAGGCCCCAAAAGTAGCAGAAGTGGCACACCTTTTAATTTATTCAGCATTCATTGAAGCTCTCGTTTTCTATTCGACGCTTTGTCACAGAGAAGAGGCGGGTGAAATTAAAATGTTCACCGATATTTACCTCACTTTGACATATATGTACATAGCATATGTATTAATGACAATATGTGTGTGTACATGTGTATGTTAAATATTTCGATTATATGTTACAAGTGTGTGTTTTCCGGGTGATGTAGGTTCAATGAGTTGTTAAACGTTGACATGATATGCTTGCGGTTACGTTCATCAAAGACTATCGTTGCTCAAAGCTCATTTAATATGCTATTATAGCAGATCGGTTGTGCATTTTAGATTGCAAATATTTGTTACCTAATCTGAACTGGCAATACTCAATCTGTTTATACTTGCTCTATCTGTCGTTATTTAAAAAAAAATATCCAAACATAATTTTGGAGGGCTGTTGTGTACGAAAGGAACATTTTACATCACATTCGTGTACCTTGTGAGATCCGCAGGATCATAAGGTGTAACTGTGCAAAATTTGGTTTTAATTGGGTAAACGGCGTAGTAGTAGTGAAACACATAGACATCAATAAATGTAAAAGTTGACGGAGATTTAAAACGCTTCGATAAGAAGCACGAAATACATTAGTAGGGAAGTTAATGTGCTATTAGGCAAAATAAGTTTTCATCATCATCATCATAGCCGTTCGCCATCCACTGCTGGATGAAGGCCTCTCCAATCCTCTTCCATTCCTGTTTGTCTTGAGCAATCTGCATCCACTTGACTCCACATATTCTTCTCAATTAATCAGCCCATCTTCCACTTGGTCTACCTTGCTTTCTTTCACATCCTCTCGGATACCATTCTAGTATTTGTCGCGTCCATCTGCCATCCATTCTTTTCGCTATGTGTCCACTTCAACTTTTTCACACGTTCCGCTATATCTGCCACTTCTTACCCATGTATTCCTCTTACGATATATTCTTGTTATACCAAGCATACATCTTTCCATGCTTTTCTGTGTGCACTGGATCTTACGTAGCATTCTCGAATTTAGCGTCCAAGTTTCACATTTATACGTCATTACTGGCAGTACACATTTGTCGTATGCCTTTTCTTTTGAGCATCAGAAGACTAAAAATATTAATTAAATTAAAAATTAAAAATAAATTGGTGGATAGTCTATGAAGACTAGTTCTAATAATAAAAAAATATATAGGTAGACAAAACCATTTATATGCCTATAACATAAATCAGCTTGCAATTAAATTATATGGAGTGCTAAAATTTACTTTAAAATATATTTACTTTAAATTATAAAATACTTTATTTAAATTAGAGTGATTCCGGATAATGCCCAGTACTTAATCCCTGCTAATTTTACGAATGTATAAATATTTCATTGTACGGAAAATGACCTAGAAAATTAAAATTCCATTGAAATCTAAGTATATCTATTGATTATATACATACATATGTATGTGTTTTAAGTGGTTCTCTATGTACGTTAAATTTATACACATAGATAATACGAGAATTGAAAAAAATAGCTGTAGTGTTAGTTAAGTTTTAAATTATATAGATCTCATTAGACTACTTTTGAAAATTTTATTTTATCACAAACAGTAGCACAAAGTTTATTATGTAAAATATATACCTACATACATGAATAAGAATTTTTTTCACTTTAAGAACTAGGTTTTTAAAATTTAAAATTTCAACCACGTTAGTCATAAAAACGAAAGAAAATTTCAACATAAATTTATAATAATGATAAATTTTGTATACGGCTATTACGTACATTGTTTCAACACAGCATTTTTACAGCAGAGCTTGGTTTTAATATTTGGCTACTTTGATAGTAGTGGTAGGTAACTTTCGAAATTCGTTTATATAAAAGTTTCAAGTGTTCAAAGTAACTTGATTAAAAGCCCTATTGATGGAATATTTAACAAAGACATTTTAATTAGCGGTTTCCGATAAGTTTTGCAAAGGGCGCCTTGGTGACACAAGTAAAGGCCGAAATTTGCAATTTTAATGCAAATAATATAATATCTCATATTAATAATACATACAATATTGCACGTCACACTCGTAAGAATTGAATAAAAATTTTAACACTTTCAATGTGAATAGCAATTTAATCCTTTCGTGTCTACACAGCTTAGTAGAAAAATTTTATTATAAACATTTCTAATGATTCCGTATTACTTATAGAAATACTGTCACGAAAGGTTATTTTGAAAATAGAAAATTTAAGAAAACAAAATCGTCATGACGCAATTGAAGAAGTCAAACGTTTAAAGACCAATTTCAAATACAAATATCTTTCACATTACATTGTAATAAAAATGATGAAATATAATATACTTTTGGGATAATGAAATAAATCAAACGAAAAACGTTTTACCTTATGTTCAAAGTAAATGTAGAATATCTTCGTCATACATGAACTTTTACAAAAATTCACTCAAAGACAACTTTTCAAAAAGACTAACAGTACTCTCAGTACGCTGTAGCAATATTTTAATAAAATAATACTCCACGACGATATAAATTAAAATATAAATTTTGAACAAAAATGTATGTTTTATCAAAAACCTTGCTTCTTTGCAATTATTAGGTACAAAACGTTGAAAAATGTAGTGTTTACGTACAAATTGTGGTTTTGTTTAACTGAAAGTTAAATATGTGATCGTTTGCGCTTTCGTTTTATAACCTTTTTAAGGATAACAAATGACTGAGCGAAACTCTTTTGTCATTGTCAACTTTAATCATATATAAAAACGTGCCGGCAATACCGCGAGTTTTTTTTTTCCCCGTCTAAAAAAAAATAATATGCCAAGCGTTTCAATTTCAACATTTTTGCGGTTACAAACCGCAAAAACAGTTTGATGTTCGTACACTTTTCGCAAAACATTCTGATTAATCGTCCCCGATGTTCTGTATCGAACATTCGCCCGCAAAGCACTAAAATGCGAAGTTTCATCAATCAAAAGCATGTACAATATCATCTTGTATCCAGTATGTTCGTTTGTGAAACTTATCGCCTCGCCAAAACCGGAAAAAGACTATCGAATTGCATGTACATACATACGTACACTGCTAGAGACAGATGTTAAAGTATCGTTACAAATAATAATTGCTTATGCGCGTATTACACAGGGATGCTTTACTTGCTAGTTTACTAGCCGCTAGTAAACTAGCTCGTGTAATAGGCGTAGCTAGTAAACTATCTGGTTTTTTCGGCCGAGCGAGTGAAGTTTGAATGTTTGAACATCACTCGCTACTATCTGGCTAGTGTGACGTCACTTCATTTTGCATTTTGAGGTTAAGCGGTTCATTTTCAGCTCCCAACACGCACATATGAAGGTTTAGTCACATTGTATTATTAAAAAACGCATATTTATTTTAAAAAATGTATAAAAAAGTAAGTAAAACAAGTACTGTAGACTGTGTACAAAGACTGTAAAACAAGTTGACGACAGCGTCACTGGCGAGTATGTACACTAAACACGTTTAATAGGATTACTATGTAGCTACTCGCTACTAGCTCTACGTGTCGGCTAGTAAACGAACGAGATAGTAACGAGTAAACTATCCCTGTGTAATACCCGCTTTACAGCCATGTATGTAAATACTAGATAGGAATCATTTAAAAAGAAAACAATCAAATTAGACTAACACACGTGTTAAGCAATTTGATACACAAAGCCTGATACAATTCGAAATGATAAAAATGTTTGCGTCCGTTTGTTCATCTTTCTGTTTGTCTGTCTGTATGTCCGTCAAACTGTTTGTCAATTTGTCTTTATGTATGTACATATGTCTTTGTGTCTGCCTGTCTATCTTTTGTCTTCATTGGAAATAGTAACTGTTGCATTTGAAAACAATTGTTATGTATTGGAGGTTGAGGAACAGAGAAAAATGAGAAAACAGCACTTGATGGTATGAAGATCGTTTGTTTATTGATTGATTTCACAATGGTTGATTCGATGGCACAATTACAGTAAAATATAATAATTTGTGTGTTGGTATAATTCGGAAAAGTTGCGTGTTGGCAACTGTTGTTAGTTGAATGACTGAAGAGAGTACTGTGTGATTCTGTTGTGACTGGAGGAGTCTGGAAGAGTATGACTGGAGGAGTGAGCTCGTCTCAACTTGACGAGTGTGCGTATGTGATAGTAGAGAGCTCGTGTGTGTGAGGTGTTTTCGGAAGAGAAATGACTAGAGGAGTGAGGTAATTCTGACCTTTACATCTATTTATAAACTTGCGGGGATAGAGAGGCGAAGGGAGCTTTGAAGGAAATCGACTGATCTTGAAGTCGATTGCAATTGGTCGATGGTTGTCGTCCGATGCATTGTCGAACCTGATTGGTCGACTTCAACTTAGACTGAGGGGAAGGAGGCAAGAGAGGCAAGAGGCAAGTTGTTGCAATGTCTGATTCATATCCGGGCAGCACCGAATCTTGGCGCAGAATGTATGACTCATTTGAGGTATGACGAATTTCAAGTTGAATGCGTATAAGACCAAAAGTCCGTGGTTAGTCACTATTGCATCATATTTATGACGCACCGGTCAGGCAGAGACATAACACAATCAAAAAATGGAATTATTCCATTTTAAAACCCGAAGGTTCAATAGGTAAAATTTTTTGTACAAAATTCAATATTCGCTCATCTATTTCTATCCTTTGCACAAATTCAGATTTGAAAGACTTCAGCGGTTTGGGATGACTGGTCTGCCAATTTGAATGCAAATTCAATTGAATGTTCACTTTGCACACAGTACTGTGCACGTTTTTCCGGTCACATACCTTCAAACCGGAAGCGAGCTCTGATTGGAGTGCGCGAACAAATTCACCGGAAACACTGAATGTACACACATATAGTAGATATACACGTACGAGTTTTAACTAATTGAACTGCGGAAGCCTTTTTATTTGAAATATCAACTGTAACACTGAAAAATGTACACGCTATGAATTGTTTAAGAATATATTGTATACATACAATATGTACCGGTTGTTGTAAAATGCAACGACGCGACGTAACTTTTCACGGTGCTCAAATTTCCTTTGTACACTGAAATATGAGAAGAAAATTTTAACGAGATCAAGACACGCTTTTCTTCGACTAGTTTTCATTCAAGGAAAGACATATTTTCCGACTGTACCTACTTTTACGACGAAACAAATACGTCTCTGTAAAAAATAAAAAATAAATCATTTTCATGCTTTGAAAATTCGAACAAATTTTACACAGTAAAATTCCTATGGGAAATAAATGTAGAAAGCATGTCGCAATAAAGTCAGACTAGTCGAAAGCAGTATTGAGAGAAATTCCGTTCTGGAGTATTTTTCATATACTTAAAATACTTGTTCGAATATGACTCTACATACTGTCATTTTTATGCATAAAATTTCAAAATAAGTTGAAACCGGGAATATTTGATTAAATTACATTCATACATGAATTCCTTTGGAGTTCGTTCAAACTTTTTTTCAATTTAGAATATTAAAATTAACTCATGTCTGCCTGTTTATCTTTCAGGTACCAAGCTTTGCAGACGTACTTCTTACTATCCAGTGATTGTACAAAAAAAAAAAACACAGACCAAATAAATTGACACCGTGTTCTTCAAAGTACAAAGCTTTAATACTCCAACTAATGATAGTTGAAAGGTTGAATTCTTATAAATATGACAAACAGTCTCTCTGTCTGTATTTATGTCCCTGTCTGCCTGAATATCTGTGTTTCTGTATGTATGTTTATTCCTTGTACATTATCAGACAGTTGACTTCCTATGACTCAGTAGAGTACCTTGCGATTTTCTTTCGTATATATGTATATATAGACCAATGCGTACTGCCAGTTATGACGTATGGATGCTAAATTCAAGAATGCTACGTAAGATCCAGTGCACACAGAGAAGCATGGGAAAATGTATTGCTTGGTATAACAAGAATAAATCGTAAGAGGAATACATGGGTAAGAAGTATGACCAAAGTGGCAGATATAGCAGAACGTGTGAAAAAGTTGAAGTGGCAATAGCGAGAAGAATGGATGGCAGATGGACGCGAGAAATACTGGAATGGTATCCGAGAGGATGTGAAAGAAAGCAAGGTAGACCGAGTGGAAGATGGGCTGATGAATTGAGAAGAATGTGTGGAGTCAAATGGATGCATATTGCTCAAGACAAACAGGAATGGAAGAGGATTGGAGAGGCCTTCATCGTAAATTTTCTGCTTGCAAATTGGAACCCCCTCTTAAAATCGAAACTAGAAGTGACTAACTATATATGCAATATTTGCTTAATATTCCTCACTATTCAAAAGTGCATACGAAACTTTGCCAGATTAGTTACCTATTTTTAGTTAGTTTATTAGTTTAATTTTATTAGTTTTTAAGCATAGCGGAATGTTGGATTTAAAAACTATGTTCATTCTTCCAAAAGCACTCCATCCTAGTTTCATTCTTTGTTTTATTTCTTCTTCTTTACATCCAGTCATATTCACCAACTGCCCTAGGTATAAATAACTATCAACTATCTCTACAATATGATTATCTACTGTGACTACGCTTTGCGTGCAAAATTCATTAAACATAATTTTAGTTTTATTAAAATTAATTTTTAAGCCTACTTTCCTAATTTCGTTACTTAATTCTGTTAACCTATTTTGTAAATCTACTGAGTTATGTACATGCAACTATAACTTCCGTTAATCTTGGCCCCTGATTTTTGCCATTCCAGCGACCTAAATATGTCCCCGAGCATTTACTTACATATGTACATATAACCGCAATATAACACTGTCAGCGTATAATTTACTAACTACAAAGACGCCAGAGTAAAAAGCCACCATTCTAGACAATTTGCGTGCAACGTTTCCAACACTAATAGACCATCCAGTCAGATGGTAGTAAATTTGAAGACGAATCCTTCAAGGGGTCCTTTCTCTCATCGCCACTGGGTCGTTTGTCTCAGTTAGGAACCCGCCTACTGGCCCCATTTCGTCCCAAACAACTAAATTATAGTACTCCCGAGTCCTTATGATGAATTTTTACATTTCCCAAAGACTAAAACACCAGCCTGTTGTTGTTGTTTGAATTTTGCACGTTTTCGCGATCGATCGTTCGTTCGTCGCATGCATTGCGTTAATAAAACGACACTTTGACCTAACCCAGGTCCCTTATCGCACGCGTGAAATATATAATCGCATTATATAATATAAATTTCGGTTATTATTCACATTTTGTCGCCCCCCCCCGGGGAAAAAAATATTATATTATAATGCGTATCGAAAGCCGGGTGACTGTTGAATTTATTGCGGTCGAAAGTGCGAAGCTGCCATCTAAATTGACCGATTAATAACACTCGAGATTTATAGAATGCATTGAAATTTCCGTTTCGCAGGAAAAGTGTGTAATACGATCATTGTATGTATGTATGTATAAAGCGCCTGGTCGTTTCATTGGAATGCGTGAGCGTTTCAGGCAAAGTATGAAATAAATACATTATGCTGTACGTATCATTTTTCATATCGCCAATCTGAGCAGCCGATCTTAATGAACAATTTAATGTGGTCTTTTTCAAACTTAACTTTTTCATACCTGCTGATTCTACATATTTCAATTTATGAAGCGTTGTAGGTTCACCGTTTCACTTTGCCTGATCATTTTAGGCATTGTAAAAAAGGCTTTTTATTAAATCCGTCTGTCTGTCTGTCTGCCTGTCTGCTGATAACGCTCGCTGAGGAAAAATTATTAAAAAACCACCAGAACGAGTGGGGGATCGAACCCACGACCGCAAGCTCAAGAGTCATCACGCCAACGCTTACTCTATCACCCTCGGTCGATTTAGTCCTTTTTTTTTTTTAAACATTACCTATAGTTAAAATAAATAGGAAATGAGGAAAAATAATTTAAAAAACAAGAATGAGTGGGGTTCGAACCCGGGACGACAGGTCGGTAGTTATGACGCTAACGCATAAGCCACGGCCCCTTGCTAAAATGCTCCTTTTTTTTTTAAGCATTACCTATACAAGGGTTCGTAGCTCTGCTTTACCTATAAAATAAAAACTCTGCTAATAATACATAGATGGTGATATAAAAACTATTATTTTTTTTTTTTTTTTGATTTTTACAAAATCACTTACAAAATATAATAATTAATAATTATAATATAAATATTAAAGTAAAAAAAAATTTTTTTCGAGTTGG
The DNA here is from genome assembly GCA_022651745.1 of Parapsyche elsis. NCBI lineage: Eukaryota > Metazoa > Arthropoda > Insecta > Trichoptera > Hydropsychidae > Parapsyche > Parapsyche elsis. The sequence goes on from JAGVSN010000065.1 coordinate 895,466, forward strand.
GATTCGATTATACATATATTGGGATTCGTTGTATTATAACGCGCCATAGATGGCGCATTGTAGCATAGATGCAACAACTATAAAAACTATTAAATTTAATATATAATTTTCCAGTACGGGTGATGAGAACGCTCCGTTGATATTCAACGGGCTTACACTAGTCATATATAATAGCCCTATTCCGTCTGTCTGTCTATCTGTGTGTGTGTCTGTCTGCTGATAATGCTAAATAATTTAAAAAAAACCAGAATGTGGGATTTGAGCCCGGTATCACTGATTCGAAACAGAGTGCTTACGCGGTGAGCCAAACCAAATAAGAATGCGCTGTAATCAACTTGACTATTTACATATATAATAAAAAATAGGCTCGCAACTTTGCTAAATTGTTACGTTGTTGTATTATAACGCGCCATAGATGGCGCATTATGGCATAGATGCACCAACTATAAAAACTATTAAATTTAATATTATTTTCCAGTACGGGTGATGAGAACGCTCCGTTGATATTCAACGGGCTTACACTAGCATTTAATAGCAAACGTTTCCTCTTCACTGTTTGACAAACATTTTACTATCTTTCAATTAACTTGGGAAATATACTCTTCAGTGGTGAAACCATTGCCCTCTGGAAGGGGTGGAAGAGAGAGAAGGAACAGACTATGGATTTATATCAATGGTCGGGAACCGGCGGCTCCAGAGCCGCATGCGGATCCTTGTATGAAAACCTGCGGCTCTCGCTGTCATCCAACGTTTTGCGTGAAACACAATTCTTTGCACGATTTAAACAAAATCAAAATAAATCCAATTTCCACAAGTTCGTGGCTATAAAAAGCTTTCAGATTGTTTTTTAGATAAAATACTTTTTAATAATTAACTGTCTAACATTAAGAAATATCACGAAAATAACTTAGTATTTCTTACAGCAATCCATTTCATAAAGGAGTAACGTTTAATTTAATTTTGAATATGTAATCCGAAAATAGTACATACATATTGTTGCAATCACACATTCGGAATCCTCAGATATAACAATCTTTCACATCTCACCTCATTAACTGGAGATACATAACAATATGTTGCGACTCCACAATATGCAAATTTTGAAGGGTTTTTTTCTGATTTGGCTCTTAGCTCGAAAAAGGTTCCCGACCACTGATTTATCTCGTCTCTCCAACAAGAGACACCCGATTTGGATTTAGTAATATTCTGATCTTGCCAATGACGATATTTATCATGGAAAACCGTCGAGAAAACTCTAACCACTCAGCTTTTACCTGGTTAGTAAATAACTAACCATTTTATACAATGTGGAATTTTACACTGTCTGTGACACACAAGGGTAAAAACCTATTTGCGCCAATTTTAAATGCATTATTCAACTCAACAATGTTCAATTTACACACTGTGTGGATTAAATCAGATTAATTCACGTGTATATTTATTTAAACTGTAAAAACACTAGACGAAAGGTAACAAGCGCAATTTACAAACACGTTTCGCTCGCATCAAAGGGCTTTGGCAGTTGCCAGCTTTCAAACGGCATGTCGAACGACTCATTTAGCCAATTACACGACTGGGATTATGCTTTTTGCATCGTGTTTTGATATGTAAATGCACTTAATTGTATATGGAGTATGAATGTAAAAGGAGCTTGAAATGGCTTTAAAGATATATTAGGTATAGGAAATGCAGTGTGACGCAATACGAAGGGTAATTTCCCGTGTGAAACATTGTTTAAAACTGTTTCGTGTTATCTAAAGCTAATGTAAGCTTAGACTGGGGCCAAGTTTGGTTAATTTGAGGTTGAGTTAAATAAGGTTGCCATGTTTAAATACGTTTAACTAAGACAAACTAGGATAATTTAAGTTTTAGAGCATTAAGTAAAACTAGGCCATATGCTGCCTTGTGTTGATATGATGGATTAAAAAAAATGAAATAATATTCAAAGAATTTCCTTGCCCACTTTTATAAGTAGCAATTTCTGAAATATGTTACTTTAAATTTCACTAATGAGGTTCTAGAGCACTTAAAGCTAATTTGACATACTAAATAATCAAATGTAATGCTTTTACATTTCACTGTGTATATTAAACTAGTCTTATCGATACGCTGATTGATGCAATCGATCTAATGAATCAAACGATGTCTAATGATAAGTAAATTTTTCGCCGAAAAATAAAATTAGATATGATTGATACGACCCGATGATTTATTGGTCAGAAAACAGATATTATATGTATGTATGTATATATGTAAAAAAAACAAATTCATCAATATTTGACAAGTTCAACGTTCGCTGAAATGGTTGGACATTGATCCGAACAAATTGATTTTAGACAAACAAGTAAATTTAAACTTAAAAAAATATGATAAATGGAAAACTGTCAATATGATTTAACGACCCTTTGAGAGATTTTAATTATTTTCACTATCTTGAACTTCAAATCGACTTTTTTAATATAGGGCATCTCCAACGTAACACGTGTAACACAATATTTTTACACTTTGGCTATAAATAAAAACTTACACTTATTATTATAATTATAATATAATTATTGTAATACACTAATAATAGCGCCATATTACTTGTAGGAAGACTGTAACGAAAGGCTTCTATATCTTCTTTCAGATTATAAAACTTAGGACATTGTAATAAAATCGGCTACATATACATACATACATACATATGTAGGTATAGAATCATCAATCCAAAAACAACTTTTCAAAAAGACTGGTCGTACTATCAGTGTTACTAATCTAAAAAAAATTTAGTCACCATATATGTATGTACATATGTAAGTTAGATAAGAATTTATTACCAAGATATTTCAATAATTATTTAATATACATAGTCATAATATTAGGGGTAAAAATAAGTTAATAGTCAAAAATGTTAAATTAAGTATCTTGTACAGTGGTGTTGAATACAATGGCCTGCCAGAAGATCTCAGGAATATAAAAAAAAAATTGATAAATTCCTGGCAGCCTCAAAGCAGCACCTCTGTACATACATACATATGTATATGTACATATGTATGTGCTAATAGATAATTAAGTTTATTTTGTAATTTTAGCTTCAAGTCCTTTTTGTTTGTAATTAAATAAATAAGTATGTCCATATACATATGTATGTATAATATATACATATATTGTAAAAGTATGATTGTATGAATGCCCGTTTTACATTTTTGTTCATTAGAATCTAAAGCGTATTTACTATGTAAATGGAACATGAGATGAGATATATTTTAAAATGTACACGGGGATGGATCAAATCAAGATCTAACGTTCATCCCCATAATGTTTTAGCTTAGTATACATATGTATATACCCATGAGATCTGCATTAATTAGACCTCGTATAGTGCTGTAAATATAATTAAGTTTATTTTATAATTTTAGTTTTAAGCTACTTTTTTGTTTGTAATTAGCTTCTCAAACTATCTTAATTAAATAAATAAATAAAATAGAGCACTATACTGTCGACCTAAGCCCACTTAACGTAACTGACAAAAATTACGAAAATTAGTTAGTGTGTTATGTGTTTTAGGGGTTATGGGAATGTATTCTTGCGATTTTTCATATCAAAATTAATGTATCTTCATCCAAAAGTGACTTTTTTAAGCTATTAAATCTAACGTATCTGCATGCGCACAGAAATAGTATCACCAATAGTTAGCAAAAATAACGTATCCAATATATTTACTTCGGTCACTTCCTTATCGTGAAAGATTGAAACGACTGAATCTCTCAACATTGGAGACGAGGAGATTAAGAGGTGATTTAATTGAAGTATTCAAAATAATAAATAAACATTATTCATGTGAAATGACCAACCTCGTTATGTTCATTGAGAACGCTCATCTAAGAGGTCATACTCTTAGACTCCGAAAAGAAAAATCAAATAAGATTGTTAGAGATTCATTATTTTCAAATAGAGTGGTTCAAGTTTGTAATAGTCATATATGTACATTAATAATGAATAATGACGTTTCCTAAGAATTATCAAAACACAATAGAATATAGCCTCATGCAAAAAAAAAAAAGTTTAAATAAATCAGTAATATATGAAGAAAAACACAAATTTAGAATAAAAGCAGATAGTGTTTCGAGAGCCCAAAAAGGGGCCGCCGGGGCAGGAGGGGGGTCTAAGGGGTAGTAAGGGGCCGGCATTGCTTTTCGGGAGTCCAAAAAAGGGTCGCCGGGATAGGATGGGGGTCTGGGGGGTGGTTAGGGGCCGGCATTGCTTTTCGGGAGTTCAAAAAGGGGCCGCCGGAGTAGGAGGGTGGTCTGGTGGGGTGGTAAGGGGCCGACATTGCTTTTCGGGAGTCCAAAAAAAAGGCCGCCGGGGTAAGAAGGAGGGTTTGTGGGTGGTAAGGGGCCGGCATAGCTTTTCGGGAGTCCAAAAAGGGACCGCCGGGGTAAGAAGGAGGGTTTGGGGGTTGGTAAGGGGCCGGCATGGTTTTTCGGGAGTTCAAAAGGGGGCCGCCGGAGTAGGAGGGTGGTCTGGTGGGGTGGTAAGGGGCCGGCATAGCTTTTCGGGAGTCCAACACTATATTACATTATATTTATTACACCCCGGGCAAAGCCGGGTAATAAAGCTAGTAACTAATAAAAAAAAATCATTTTGCAACTTATGTACATTAATTACTTTGTTCACTTTTGTATAACAGTGCATCAACATACATATATGTAAATACAATGCAATAGCAGAATCGTCCCTCGTTGGACAAATAAATCCTACATACATATGCGGTTAATGCGGTACCGACTGGGTAAATGATTATGCACAATGGTCGAATGACAGTTTATGCCCTACTTGTTACCGTTTACAATACCAACAATGGCCGTTTAGAAATGGTAAACACGACCGGCAAGACGTGACATACACCTATACCACACATTACACACATCTGGCACATACAATTGTATAGCATAATCCTGGCAGGGACTCTGGCGAATCCTGCGAACGACGCGAAACGTGGAAATTGTGCGGTAAATTTAAATTTAATGTCGCTGTCGCACTGTAAAAACTTGTGCGAATCGATCGACTTTTAGAACCACGTTCAACTTCCGGTCGTCGGGTCTCAATGCGAATAATTGGAAAATAAGCTTCGGTTAATTGAAATTTCAATGAGAAGTAACGACCCAACGGTAACGGAACAACAGGTATGCGATGCCAATTTCATTCGAATGTATATATATATAAATATCGAATGGTAAAACGCAATGTGTTTTCGCAGTGATGATAAAAATAATGTATATTTCCCGCATATCCGCTCGTCGGAAAATTGATGAAAAGCTCTTATCTCGAATGCGCGACGCGTGTATGTATGTACATGAAAAAATAGAACCTTTCAAGAAAATGCAAAAACGTGTATTCAAAAGAATTAAATAAAACCGAAGCTTTTAACGATATGTGTGCGTTCACTGTACGGTTAAAAATACGATTATTATCAATTATTGTTTAATATGCGTTTTTAATAAATGTTGGTGTAAAATAAGTATATAAAAATATATTTGATAGTTTTTAAATAAAATATTCATTGAAAATAATAAAATGTCTATATTAAAAGTAAACGGCTAATAATATAACTAAAATTATGTTTAATGAATTTTGCACGCAAAGCGTAGCATAGTCACAGTAGATTATCATATTGTAGAGTTAGTTGATAGATAGTTATTTATATCTAGAAAAATTGGTGAAAATGACCGGATTTAAAGAAGAGGAAATTAAACTAGGATGGAGCGCTTTTGGAAGAATGAACATAGTTTTTAAATCCAACAATTACGCTATGCTTAAAAAAGAAGGCATACGACCAAAATTCAAGAACGCTACGTAAGATCCAGTGCACACAGAGAAGCATAGAAAGATGTATGTATGCTTGGTATAACAAGAAGAGATCGTAAGAGGAATACATGGGTAAGAAGTATGACTAAAGTGGCATATATAGCGGAACGTGGGAAAAACGTGGCTGGGACATAAGGAGAAGAATGAATGGCCGATGGACGCAAGAAATACTGGGATGGTATCCGAGAGGATGTGAAAGAAAGCAAGGTAGACCGTGTGGACGATGGGCTGATGGATTGAGAAGAGTGTGTGGAGATTCCTCAAGACATATAGGATTGGAGAGGCCTTCATCCAGCAGTGGATGGTGAACGCCTGAAAATGATGAAATAATACAGACCTTAGTTAACCAAACCTAATATAACCTCACCGTTTTTAAAAATTGTCCAAAAATTTACAAGTGCAAAAAAAGGCAAACTATGATACGTTTCAGTTAAAGAAAACTCAATCAAAAACCAAACCAAAATGTGAACTCAATCATACATATAATGCATACTTGAAGTAAGTAAGCTTTCCACCATATCAATGACTGTTGTATTACATATAATCATTTTATAATATATTCATTAAACATTCCAAAACTTTATTTCATTCAGAATTAGACTAGTGTGTATTCGACGTCAAAACCAGGTGACCTTTAACAATTCCGTGCAATTGTGCAAATATTATTTAACAATAAACCACACACACACACAATCACATTTTGTATTGAGCCACAAACTAATCTAAAAAGGTCAACGCACACATTTGTACATATTTTGATAAATAATGCCTTATAAATTATTCGCCAGTGGCGTACTTTCGTACCCGTTCCAAAATTAACAGGTGTTTTAATTAAGCGGAAATAATATCGCACATACGAGTACGTAAATATATACAATGTGTACGCGTTCGAAAATATAATATTTCTGGTACGAAGAGTCCATTAATAATTCTCATGTTAAACGACGAACCATAATAATAATACTACAACGTTCTCGGCACCGAAACGTAATTGCGGAATTTATGCATATTTTACGACACATACATAAATAAAATAGTCGGTGAAATTTGTCAAAATTTGTACCCGGTGCAATTTTTATCAATGTGTGTATACATAGGTATATGTGAATTTCGATTTTTTCGCTCACGATCGTACAAAAGCACATCGTTGTCGAATTGGCGAACGTTTTTCAGACATTTTCATTCGTTTTTCCGCGTACCTGAAACGTAAAAATGTCCGAGAAAATGCCGTGTGCAATTTCGCTCGTTCCATTTCTGCGATGTGAATCGTGCGCTGAATTTTTTACGGTGCGATTTTATGTTTTTTATTTTACACGTTCGCTAATTCGGTTGCATTTTTAACGAGGTGACTTATTCAATTGTGACTATTTTAAATCAAGTTCAAATACATTTTATGTGTGGAGAAAATTCACCACTATAAAATGGTTATACGTAGATGATAATAAAAATGAAAAAGCTCTACTTGTGATGATCAGATAAAATGTTCAAATTCTGACAAATTTTAAAGTTTGATTAATTAACTTTGTATTCGCTTAATATACATACATATGTATGTTAAGTTAAATTAATGAAAACCAACATTGTATAAAATGCGCAAAATGATAAAAAAAAATGCACTTTGCTTCATATGTAAATAGAATGAAAGACTAAAGTTTGAGAAAAACCGACTAAAAAGAACTTGTTCAAATTGTTCTTCAGGATTATCTTTTGTGATAAGTGAGATAAAATGATTCAGACGGCAAAGTTCATTTATTTCATAGTTTGCCTAAAACGTTTAGACCACGGGTTCCCAACCTATGGGTCGGGACCCCAAATGGGGTCGCGAAGGATCTCTGTGGGGTCGCAAACTGAAACAGTATACTAAAACTACATATAATACAATTTTCTGTCAGTTATGACGTATGGATGTGAAATGTGGATACTAAATTCAAGAATGCTACGTAAGATCCAGTGCACACAGATAAGCATGGAAAGAAGTATGCTCGGTATAATAAGAAGATATTGTAAAAGGAATACATGGGTAAGAAGTGGCAGCTATGGCGGAACGTGTGAAAAAGTTGGATTGGACAAATAGCGAGAAGAATGGAATGGTATCCGAGAGGATGTGAAAGAAAGCAAGGTAGACCGAGTGGAAGATGGGTTGATGAATTGAGAAGAATGTGTGAAGTCAAGTGGATGCAGATTGCTCAAGACAGAGAGGAATGGAAGAGGTCTTCAGCAGTGGATGGTGAACGGCTGAAAATGATGATGAATGCAATTTTTAATCCGTGTCTTGATGTTTGAATAATATTTTTTGCCTTTATAAAATATTTTGGGGTCGCGGGTCACTTGGCTTTTATAAAATGCGATCGCACTCGAAAAAGGTTGGGAACCTGTGCGTTACAGGCATAGTAAACTCCACACATTCTTCTTAATTCATCAGCCCATCGTCCACTCGGTCTAACTTGCTTTCTTTCACATCCTCTCGGATACCATTCCAGTATTTCTCGCATCCATCTGTCATCCATTCTTCTGGCAATGTGTCCAATGAAACTTTTTCACTCGTTCTGCTATATCTGCCACTTTGGTCATACTTCTTACCCATGTATTCCTCTTACGATCTCTTCTTATACCAAGCATACATCTTTCCATACTTCACTGTGTGCATTGGATCTTACGTAGTATTCTTGAACATAGCATCCACGTTTCACATCCATGCGATTGAACTGACAGAAAATTGCATTATAGTGAGAATAGTTTACTGTTTCAGTTGGCGACCCCACAGAAAACCCTTGGCGACCCCATTTGGGGTCGCGACCCATAGGTTGGGAACCCGTGCTGTACCGTATACAAAAATAAACTAAAATACTAATGCAATACTGTATGTACATATAAGTCAGTGGTAATTTCTTAATTGAACAAAATTTGATAACAAAATCCAATTTATAATAATGAATTCTGATACAGGATGAGATAGAAAGAGAGAGAGAGAGGCTAGAGATTTAAAAAGAAAAGAAACACGATCTCGCCGTGGAATAAACTCGTTGCATTTTCAATTAAATTGTGAAAAATTAACAAGCCCTCGGAAATACTCGGAAAGAACATGCTATACTTACTTTCCCGGTTTTAATTGAAAAGTGGAAAATTCGATGGAATAATAATTATCGAAAATAATAATAGCACAGTACACAATTGAAACCGAATATCGAGCAAAAAAATAGCCGTACAAAATTTAAAATTTAAATTTCAACACTGAGGAGCAACTCGTAAACTGACTCAGGGTTAACAAGACATTTTTACGTCGACAGGCTGTTCACGCCTCTTTTCCGCCTCTTTCTCCGCCATACCGCTTTATTATATGCGGCAACAAAGGAGAACGGATCATTATTATAATGTGGCACCGGGTTTTCGATACGGCGAAACATGGAAAATAATTGCTTTTGTGACCGGAGAACGAGCGGCTCGTCGTTTGACAAGAAAATGAGTGGTCGTCTTCTTTTGCACTATCTATCCTACTAATAACGTGATGAATGTGTCGAGAATGTGTCAGTGGATAGAGCATGGGTTCCCAACCTATGGTTCGCGACCCCCAAATGGGGTCGCGAAGAATTTTCTGTGGGGTCGCCAACTGAAACAGTAAACTAAAAAAAAATATTGACTACAATACAATTTTCCGTCAGTTATGACGTATGGATGTGAAATGCAGATGCTAAATTCAAGAATGCTACGTAAGATCCAGTGCACACAGAGAAAATCATGGAAAGATGTATGCTTGGTATAATAAGAAGAGATCGTAAGAAGTATGACCAAAGTGGCAGATATAGCAGAACGTGTGAAAAAGTTTAAGTGGACACATAGCGAGAAGAATGGATGGCAGATGGACGCGAGAAATACTGGAATGGTATCCGAGAGGATGTGAAAGAAAGCAAGGTAGACCGAGTGAAAGATGGGCTGTGGATTTGAGAGGCCTTTTCAATCAATTTTATAAAAAGGTTGGGAGCCTGTGGGTTAGAGTGTCAGTCTCTTGAGTGAAAGTCCAAAGTTCAATCACCGTATGTTTGTCAAAAGGTTTTCAATCTTAAATATCGTGATTGGCAAGATATATATATATATATGTGTATAGTAATGCATACTTCAAACTTGACAAATGAATAAAGTATTGAGCTTAAAAAAAAAAAATTTTAATTTAATAGGTTTTGTATAGATGGCGCGTTATAATACAACGTAACAATTTAGCAAAGTCGCGAACCTATTGGGAATTAATATTGTCAAATTGTAGCAGGCTCGTCATCGCCTCCGTTTGGATGAATAGCACGACCTCAGACCTGGTGATCTTGGGTTCAAATCCCACTCGCGACGTTCGTGTTTATTTCAGCCTTTACCGAGGCGAGCGTTATCAGCAGACAGACAGACGGACAGACGGAATTGGGCTATATATATATATATATATATATATATATATATATATATATATATATAATTAAAGAGGCAACGCTTGATACATCAAGTACGCCACTTTCAGAATCAATTCATCCCTGTGCAATATCTGAATTAAAATTGTCGTAACTGTCGCCAAAATGAAAATGAATGGAAGTCATTTGGTTTATTACCGTGTGCGTAGTATTCATTAAATGAAAATGCTCGTAAAATGTCGGTTATTGAGCTTCTTTTACAGCTTAGATTCTTTAGAAGGCTATGAAAATTATTTTTACTATTTCCCGAAAGACATTTTCATTATGGGGTTTGTTCCATTTCCTAGTATCTTTCTTTATACAGAACTCATTATATTTCTAGTGATCGAATCACCTATAAAAATGTATTTAATACTGCGTCATTTCTAAGATGCATGAAATTTTGGATCATTTTAGAACAAAAAAATAATGTAAGCTTTCAGTCATTTTCCGCGTGCTTAAATTGTACAGCTCAAATAATAAAGATTATATTTTTAAATTAGAATAATATAATAATAAAGAATAATAGAAAATCACAGCTGACTATGATTAATTATGCAAATCTTAATAAAAAAGCAACAGCTGCATCTATTGTATTAAAATATGTACATCTTCTATTCAATAATTTAGGAAAATTTCATGACAATATGGATAGTTTCTGCAAATTAATCACCAAACAAACAGTCATACCTTTTATAGTCGACAATTGATTCATCAATTTAAGCTTTATAATAAAAATACACATACATACATAATATATTAAAACAAGTTCTATGTTTGATTTGGTAGAGAATAAAGGTGAATAGACAGTTTCGAGTTGATAGAGACAAAGTGCTGATTGTAAAGCAAACGAAACGTGTTCGACGGTAGCTTACATGACCTATTATTTACTAGAACCATAGATATCGATATAATATAATACTGTTTAATACAAAATTAGCTTTTTAATTTAGCCTGGACTGGTATATTGTACCACACTATATCGTTGTTGTTTCATAATTAAATTCGCGACTTTGGGAAATAAATTCGTTTGCCGTAAAATGTGACACTACGGTGTGCCAATTTTTGCATAAATTATGATGGGTTGCGTCTTACTATATTTTATAAATAAATATCGAGTTTAAGTAAAGGGTAAATCTCTGTTCAGGAATCGTTAGATTTATGGTGGCTGAAACAAGACAGGAAAATACGAGCCACGTCCGTACAAGGTTTTAATTTTTAAATTAATGGAAATACAGGATGTGTAAAAACTCCTGTAAAATGTAAAATACATACAATTGTTAATTTTAGCATTGATAATTTTTCATTTGACATAAGCCACCATATTATTAGAAAGAAGGCAATAGAAAATTTAAAATCATTTTTTATTACTGTAGCGTATATTAAATGTGACCCAAATTTCTCAAAATTATATATTAATAGTGTAAAGCCCGTTGAATATCAACGGATGTTTGTGTGGTGAGTGTATGTGTATTTAATAGTTTTTATAGTTGTTGCATAGATGGCGCGTTATAATACAACAACGTAACAATTTAGCAAAGTCGCGAGCCTATTGACAATTAATATTGTCAAATCGTAGCAGGCTCGTTATCACCTCCGTTTGGATCATAGCGTAAGCGCTCAATGTTCCGAACCGGTGATCTCGGGTTCAAATCCCACTCACGCGACGTTCTGGTTTTTTAATTATTAACCTCGGCGAGCGTTATCAGCAGACAGACAGACTTTTAAATATATAATGATGTTGGATCTTTTAAAAGTAAGCTACAAATTATTATGTTATTAAAAGGTTTAACGTTAATTTACAAATTAAAAAAACGTTGCATGAAATTTTGTGACCACACAAATACATAAATAAGGTTTCAAGTATGCCTTTATATTGACTTGAAATCTTATAAATAAAAGGAACTTCGCAAAAAGCGGCTCTTTGGTGAAAATTCTCAGATGAAAAGCCCCATGGAATTTTCCTCGTTTGGAGCATATTTTAGATTTCAACTGCTTTAAGTGTAAAGAGATTGGGTACCTGGAATTTTATACGTAATTGCCGTAAACAGGAAACGTACGAATGTACATACATAGACCACTTCCGGGAATAATTTTCTCATACAAAAAATAACGATCAGTTTTTGAAAATAGCCGTGCGAATTTTCCACAATACTCACAGACGGAAACGAGCCAATACTGTTTACTTAATAAAAACAATTCCCGAATGCCAAGTCAAAAATTGCAATGTGCTTTTTGGTCTCCGTCTCCTCTTTATTTCTATAAATAATTTGGCGAAATCTCGAGGGCGAATTTCGCCTTTCGAAAACGCCATTAAAAATAATTTTCCGCGGCCGGAACTTAACATCTCCGAGGAACGTCAATTACACAGAACGCGAATTTGAGGAAAATTCGACTCGCGGGAATAATTTTGCGTGGCTTTTCCGACACAGTGGAAGATTTTCATATTGTAAGTACGCACAGCGAAATTTTTGCATCGCCCCAGACGTTTAAAGTTTCCCAGCGAAATGTTTATAAAAGGGGGTTTTAACTTTCGACCCTCGTAATTTTACGAAGGAGACATTATGTTTAAAACGCACCGGATCGTATTTGTTAGCCCACTTGTATATACATAATTTTTTTCTACATATACATACCATACAAACGAAGAATAGAACTTGGATGGAGTGCTTTTGGAAGAATGAACATTGTTTTTATTCGCTTAAAAAATGAAGGCATACGACCAATGCGTACTGCCGGTTATGACGTATGGATGTAAAACATGGATGCTAAATTTAAGAATGCTACGCAAGATCCAGTGCACACAGAGAAGCATGGAAAGGTGTATGCTCAGTATGCTCGTAAGAGGAATACAAGGGTAAGAAGCATGATCAAAGTGGCAGATATAGATAGTACAACGAGAACACATAGCGAGAAGAATGGATGGAAGATGAACGCGAGAAATACTGCGATGGTATCCGAGAGGATGTGAAAAAAAGCAAGGTAGACCGAGTGGACGATGGGCTGATGAATTGAGAAGAATGTGTGGAGTTAACTGGATGCAGATTGGAGAGGCCTCCATCCAGCAGTGGTTGGTGTACGGCTGAAAATGATGATGATGATGATATAACCATACATTCAGGATTCAGAGTAATTAAAAATATGGAATAAAATCTATCTGAGATACAATTTCACGAAGAAATGCGAATGGTATAGCTAATTTGTTTTAAATTGTAATTACTATAAAGTATGTAGTGTGAAATTAAAGGTAATTTTGACTTTTTTGCTTCAAAATATGTAAAATAGATATTTTTTTCTTTCTGAATTCTAACAAAATTGAATTTAAATGAATCTGTGAAAACAAATACAGGCATCGTGTCAATAATTGCATTAAAAATAATACATTTACATACATACATATGTACATACAAAGTAATTCGATTCATATTCAAAAATCGAGTATTTCGTGTGAAATAAGTCGTTTCTCCAACGGTTATACATTTTCTTTTGCGATTCGCTTATGAAAAAAGAATTCTGTTTACCCCAATAATATTTACGATCGACAAATATTTCTTTCCGCCGTGAAAGCTCGTCTATACGCATAGGTATTATATACAATAGCTACGTAGTGATATTTTCAGCAAACAACCAGTTTTCCAATGAAAATCACATCCGCCCATCTTTATTAATTTGCTTAGGCAGACGCGGACGTAGAGCATTTCTAATTTACGCTCGAAACAATAAAACGTGACCTACACACAACTTTATGTACAATAAAAATAAATAAAACCAATGCCAGTTTGAATTTAATCAAATTCCCATTACAATAACCTGACAATACGTACAAATATAAATAATGAATGTATAGTGAAATATTGATTGATTGTGACTGATGACTTGGTCGGGTGATTTAATGGATACAACTGTATACATATATGTATATTAATATGACGTATTGGATTAGCAGGCTAATGTGGTATTGGGCATTAGTATATTTTAAAATATACAATATAGTATAATAAAATCAAACAAAGGAAAAAGCTTTTCTTTCATTTTTTTGATTAAATTAACTTTGCGTTTTATGTATACATAGGTACATATAAAAAGTGTAATGCGATGAAGAAAAAAATTCGTACTATGTATGTACATGATATATTTTTATTATACCTATCATCATCGTCATCATTTTCAGCCGTTCACTATCCACTGCTGGATGAAAGCCTCTGCAATCCTCTTCCATTCCTGTCTGTCTTGAGCAATCTGCATCCAGTTAACTCCACACATTCTTGTCAATTCATCAGCCCATCGTCTACCTTGGTCTACTCGGTCTACCTTGCTTTCTTTCACATCCTCTCGGATACCATTCCAGTATTTATCACGTCCATCCACCATCCATTTTTCTCCAGTCCATTTCCACTTCAACTTTTTCACACGTTCCGCTATATCTGCCACTTCGTACCCATGTATTCCTCTTACGATCTCTTCTAGTTATACCAAGCATACATATTTCCATGCTTCTCTGTGTGCGCTGGATCTTTCGTAGCATTCCTGAATTTAGCATCCACGTTTCACATCCATTCGTCATAACTAGCAGAATATACATATATAAAAGTTCATTCAAAATGTCAAAATTACATATGTACTTTTTAGAAACAAAATATTCCTTTACACCTACCAAATCATAGAAATCATACTTCTCTTCTTTCCTCTCCTCCATAAGGTAATGGGAAACCACTGGAGAATATATTTTCCTAGTTACTATGACACACGGTAAAATGTTTGTCAAATACTTCAACGTTTATTATAAAGTAGCTTCAGAAGAAGAATAGTCTCACTAAATTTTTGACCTTTAAATTCGGAACACCCTGTAGAGCAAAAGAAAACCGCTTTAACTTTGCGTACTAAGTACGATATAACAAGAGATGCCAAAAATAGCGTTCGACGTGAAATTTAACGAGGATTCTTTCAAGATCGTTCGACGTTATAAAAGAGTATCAAATGTTATGTTTTTTTTTTTTTTTGTACGAAAGTATTTTTTTTACGTACCTGCAAATATTACACAATTTCCACTGCGAAGTAACTTTTATTATTTCTAAAAAAATATATTTTTAGTACACAATGCCAAAAGAAAAATATACATTTCACCCCACTCAATGTAATTAAAATTTTTTCACTTTTTGTTTCCGCCTCAGTCGCAGTCGTTTTAACCGTTGCGTGGCTATAATTGTTAATTTCGAATTTCGGGGTAGGGATAAAGTTGAGAAGAATATGATAGGGGTCACAACCAAATGACGACCCCTGGGTGCGGCCCACGACCCATGATAACAAAACACCTGGACTCATCCCCTACCATTTCTCTCGTCCAAATATAGACGCTTGCTTCCCTTTTTTTTTTTTTTTGTATACCCCGCCTCGGGCACAATAGGGTTAATTAATTTCGATGAAAGCGCGTGAACTTGTCACTTAATAATAATTTTCTTTGACTTTGCTCGTCCTACTCGTTATCAAAATATATACAAAAGTACAATTTTCATGATTATTTATAATGTATACGTTGTATAAGCTTTGTACGCACGTTGCGAGGCAACGGTAGCGAGGCGTGTGTAACATTTTGCCTCGCGAGGTTGCTTCGCGAGGCTTCCAGGCAAACTGTGTACAAAGTTTAAGATCAGACATTGGCATTGGGCTGTGGAGTCAGAGTTGCCATTTTTTGGTGGAGTCAGAGTTGGAATCGGATTAAAAATCGCTAAAAATTTCAAAAACTCCATTTATGACACACAAAGAACTCATACAAAATTCGAAGATAAGTTCCAGAATATTGAAACTCGCATCGTAGCCGGAGTCAGAAATTTGATTATATTTTGTTGGTCAGAGTTGGAGTTTCTAAAATCTCGGGAATCAGAGTCAATCAAAGTCGGGTGTGTAAAAATTTCAGAAGTTGGAGTCTGAGTTGGAGTCAAAGTTGGAGAATTTCTAACTGACTCCCACAGCACTGGTATTTAGCGGCGGTGTTCAATCTCGCATTTCAATACAGTACCATTGTGAAAACGCTTCTACATACATACATAAATGCACATGGAGTTCGCATATCATCATCATCATCATTTTTAGCCGTTCACCATCCACTGCTGGATGAAGACCTCTCCAATTATCTTTCATGCCTGTCTGTCTTGAGCAATCTGCATCCACTTGACTCCACACAGTCTTCTCAATTCATCAGCCCATTGTCCACTCGGTCTACATTGCTTTCTTTCACATCCTCTCGGATACCATTCCAGTATTTCTCGCGTCCATCTGCCATCCATTCATCTGGCTGTCAACAATTTATAAATCCTTTCATCATCATCATCATTTTCAGCCATTCACCGTGCACTGCTGGATGAAGGCCTCTCCAATCCTCTTTCATTCAACTTTTTCACACGTTCTGCTATATCTGCCACTTTGGTCATACTTCTTACCCCATGTATTCCTCTTACGATCTCTTCTTGTTATACCGAGCATACATCCATGCTTCTCTGTGTATATTGGATATTACGTAGCATTCTTGAATTTAGCATCCATACGTCATAACTGGCAGTACGCATTGGTCGTATTGCTTCTTTTTTAAGCGTAGCGGAATGTTGGATTTAAAAACTATGTTCATTCATCCAAAAGCACTCCATCCTAGTTTCATTCCTCGAATTTCACACAACACATAATATAAAAGCTCAACACCTGAATACAAAAACGAGTCCGGTGAGTGTTCCCGATGAACAGACAGACACACTTGAAGCAATATATGTAGTATACAGTTGGGAACTTTCAAGTTTCCAATCATTCCTTTCATATGCTACAATGAATGTGCTCAGACCAGATTATCTGATCGGGTAGATTTGTACGTTTTCAGAAATGTTTCCTCTCGGGAAATATCGAAATGTTCTTACAACTACATAACTCTCAGCTTTACAAGCCTGGGGATTGGTGGATGGTGGCCTCGTGTGAGGGTCTTGGGGAGAAAGGATGTGGAGGTGGTACATACATATATGTATGTATGTATGATACAATCGACCCCAATAATGGATTGGTTCAACGAAACCATTGGTTTTTTTTTAGAATAAAACCTTTGATGCATATACAATTCCATCGATGAACACAAACACAATAATTGCAAAAGCAAAATGAATATTTATTCCACATACAACATTTGCATGTTGAAAGAACGTTTGCACGTGCAAATACAATGTTTGTTGCTCATTAAACTTGCGCTCGCATACTAAAAGTGGTACAACGCCTCAACATACATATGTACATACATATGTATGTATTCTCACTTATGATGACTAGAATTACTATTAATATTATTAAAACAACACATACGACACACCGTTTTATACATATACTACGCTCGTAGAATCGAGCCGTCATTTTTAACGGCACTGTCGTCAATTTGAGCGGGTGTAAGCACACGAGCGCTAGTAAAGTTTAAAAGCACACACGTCAAGAAGAGACAATTTATTTTTACGGTCGATCAATTTTCATTTGTGGAAACTTTGGGAAAAAGCTCGCCTTCCCAGTCAACTTTTGCGAAAGCCTACATAGCTGGTCCAATCGGATGCCGAGTGACCTTTTGAAGAGGCTTCGCAGCTCGGATAACGAGTATTCTATTCGTATTGGTTCCGACAGATCAGATAAGATTTTCCTCCAACTTTGGACAGAGATGAAAATGTATTTCCCTTAATCATATTGAAGCCTCTAATGATAATTCTAACGAAAACGTTGATACAAATGGTATATATGAAGAGAAACACCTCCACACACTTTCTCCTCAAAACCCTCACATTAGGCCACCACCCCTAACGAATATAGTCTGTTGACCTTTCCATTGGGGACAGACGGTTGTCCAGTAAGGTTGAAGCAACCAAATTGTAGATGATTTTACTTTTTGGTAAACATTTTGGCGTTCGTCATAGTGAAGCATCTTGGGAAAGATAGTCTCAAGTTTTTCGTTGCCCTCTGTAGGGGATATAAATCAAAGAAAGAAAGGGCAGTTATGTGGTTTCAATTTTGTATGAAACCGTCTCAACAATTAATCATATAAATTTTCTATTTGTGATATACATACATAATACGGTCGATTTAGATTTTGCGCTCTATAGCTCAAAACCACTAAGAAAAGTCGAATAAATCTTTGGAACGTTTCAGAAAGATATGTTGTTTTGCAAAATACACCAACCAGTAACCATAAATTCTTAGAAAAGGACATAGCTGAGCTGTTTACAATCTTTGCACTTTTCTATTAAAGAACCGATGATTGTAGCATCTTTCTGCAAAAAAATTGAAGTGCAAGAAATTTTCAATAGAAAAATAAACTTGAAAAGTTTATAGCTAGATATGTACTGTCTGGTTTGCTTTGTTCTATTGACTGCTATCGTCGCGCTGTAGCTTTTTTACCCTTCTGCACCTTCTAGAAGATAATGGGAAACCATACCAGAGTATCTGTCCCTAGATACTTCATTAATGTGTACAATGGCCTTGCTTGAAATAAATTCGATATTTTAACTCTTTATCCTGGTATTATTCTATTATTGTAAAAATGGAATGCCTTGTGCAATTTATTGAAATTTATTGAGTGCTGTTTCAACAGAATAATCAAATTTAAGCTCACCGTAAGCTCGTGCGGCCAGAGTAGTTGACTCAATTTAATGCAACTGTTCCTCGCAAACTCGATATTCCATACCTCAAAGTACCTTTGATGTGTCTAATTGGCTATTGAACCAAATTAAGCCAATTATACAATAACATTGTTAGAACACTATTAATCTGAAGATTTGACTGAGTATTCGCCTTGTACATATACATATTGATTGTACAATGATCGAAATATCAAATCGACAATGGAAATTTATTCACAAAGTCTAAAATTTTTGTATTTGTAAAATAATCGAGTATTTCCTGTTGACAACAATTGCCGGAAACAGGCACTATTTTTTTTCGCTGAAAAGTTAATTTTAAAATTCGTATGCAATAAACTTTTATGATACCCAATTTACTAAATTGATTTTTATTGCGTTTAAAAAGTTACAGCAAAACAACAGGAATTCCAATGACAAAAACAAGACTTTCTGCGTAAGAAAATGCCGGACATTTGTGCTGCATATATAACTTTTAACCAATACTGTCAATCAAACCCTCCATACCCTTGACTGAGATACCCAATTAACAAAATTGATTTTTATTGGCTAGTTAAAAAGTTACAGCAAAATACTCACTCATGGTATATTCTAACATATTCCAGGCATATATCATTGACGACAATTTTAAAATTCGTATGCAATAAACTTTTAAGATACCCAATTTACTAAATTGATTTTTATTGCGTTTAAAAAGTTACGGCAAAGCAACAGGAATTCCAATGACAAAAACAAGACTTTCTGCGTAAGAAAATGCCGGACATTTGTGCTGCATATATAACTTTTAACCAATACTGTCAATCAAATCCATTATATCCTTGACTGAGATACCCAATTAATAAAATTGATTTTTATTGGCTAGTTAAAAAGTTACAGCATAATACTCACTCGTGGGACATTCTATAGGTACATATCCCAGACATATTTATATCATTGATGATAAGTTAAACCAAAAAACCAAACAGATAATTGACTCACCCGCGTGAATCGAACCGGAAGGGGAATGCACGTGCACGGCAAACGGCTCCATTAAACTGTTCCAGGTGGATTCCACATGTCCTCGGTCACCGCGCAATACCCACATGCACTGGTTAAAATTTAAACTGCCAATCGATCGTGGCGAAATACTTTCGAAATTTGCAATTGTTGGCTGAGTGTTCGTGTTGTTTTGTTGCCGCGGTGCGGCTTTGCGTCGCGTTCGTGCGGGCCGACCGACCGGCCCTCTCTAACTGTTGCTCGACTGGGTTGGAAATACGGGACGATGTGGGGTTTTAGGGTTGTTGGAGGGATGATGAGGTGGTGGGTGAACTCCCACAATCCCCCACCCATCAGCCTGGCTAGAGTACGAAACCAACCCCAGCCTCCAATTCTCTCATCCTTCTGTGAGAGTCTTCTTCTCACTGTTCGACCTCACCCCACAACGAGTTCAAATACTGCCACAATGGGTCATCTAATCGTGATGACTCCTATCTGAAACAATACATGTCAGGGGTGGGCAAACTTTACGAACGTAAAAAGCGCGTTTTATAAGGTGGAAAGTTTCGAAGAACATTGGCCTCGTGAGCGTACACGTGTATACTAGTGTAAGCCCGTTGACTATCAACGGAGCGTTCTCATCACCCGTACTGAAAAATAATGTTTTTATAGTTGTTAAAAGTCGCGAGCTTATTTTTTATTATATAAATAGTCTGTTCCGAATCAATGATACCGGGTTCAAATCCCACTCGTGCGACGTTCTGGTTTTTTTAAATTATTTACCGAGGCGAGCGTTATCAGCAGACAGACACACACACACACACACACACACACGGACAGACAGATAGACAGACGGAATAGGGCTATTATATATGTATATAATATGTATGTACATATCATCATCCACTGCTGGGTGAAGCCTCTCTAATCCACTTCCAATCATGTCCGTCTTGAGAGATCTGCATCCACTTGACTCCAAACACTCTTCTCAATTCATCAGCCCATCTTCCACTCGGTCTACCTTGCTTTCTTTCACATCCTCTTCGGATCCATTCCAGTACTTTTCGTGGCCATCTGCCATTTATTCTTCTCGCTATGTGTCCAACCCATTACTTCAACTTTTTCCCCACGTTCATATATCATCATTATTTCAGCCGTTCACCATCCATTGCTGGATGAAGGCCTATCCAATCCTCGAACTTTGCTGTCTGTTTTGGGAAATCTCCATCCACTTAACTCCACACTCTTCTCAATTCATCAACCCATCGTCCACTCGGTCTACCTTGCTTTCTTTAACATCCTCTTTTTTTAAAATGAACATCTTTTACTTACATATCATCATCATCATTTTCAGCCGTTCACCATCCACTGCTGGATGAAGGCCTCTCTAATCCACTTCCATTCTTGTCTGTCTTGAGCAATCTGCATCCATTTGACTCCACACATTCTTCTCAATTCATCAGCCCATCTTCCACTCGGTCTGCCTTGCTTTCTTTCACATCCTCTCGGATACCATTCCGGTATTTCTCGCGTCCATCTGCCATTCCATTCTTTTCGCTGCGTCTAGCCCATTGCCACTTCAACTTAGATGATGTTCGTTTGGTATTTTGAATCATAGATATGTACATATGTACATAGTCTATGGATTTAATTTTTTAAGTTGACTATACTCAACATGTTTCAAATGTCAATGCTCTATCTGTCGTTAATGAAAATCGTCAAAACAAAATGTTGAATGATAGTTACATATATCATCATTAACATATAACAATACATATCATCATTTTCAGCCGTTCACTTCTTCTTTCATTCCCGTCTGTCTTGAACAATCTGCATCCACTTGACTCCACGCATTCTTCCCAATTCATCAGTCTTCCATCCTTTCTTTGACATCCTCTCGGATACCATTTCAGTATTTACCGCGTCCATCTGCCATTCATTCTTCTCGCACGTGTACACTTTCAACTTTTTCTCACGTTCCGTTATATCTGCCACTTTGGTAATGCTTCTTACCCATGTATTCCTCTTACGATCTCTTCTTGTTATACCAAGCATACATCGTTCTATGCGTCTCTGTGTGCAATGGATTTTACGTAGTATCATTGATTTTAGCATCCACGTTTCACATCCATACGTCATAACCGGCAGTAGGCATTGGTTTGGTCGTATGCCCTTTTTTTAAGCATAGCGGAATATTGGATTTAAACATATCAACTATGTATTTATGTACATACATACATATGTATGTATATCTAACATATAAAAATACTGTTTTGCTCCTTTTTAACAAATGCAGTTAGAAGAAACAGGCACTATTTTATTTAAAAAAAGCAGACTATGCGGTCGAAAGATTTTCTTGGTGGATTTAGTTTGTCGCTATCGCTGTTGGTATGATTTTAGATTAGATTCGTAAATTAGATTTGTTTGTGGTTTGAATACAATTACAGTTGTAATATTTTCTTGGTGGTTTTTGGTTGTTGTTATCGTTGTTGGAAAGATTTAGGCATTGTTGGATTCATGAAAAAATGATCATGGCTTGAATTACATTATGGTTAAAAAATTTCTCAGTAGTTGTTAACTGTTGCTGTGACACCTGGCAAAATTTTGGTATTGATAACTCCAGTCGGTTGTCGTTTGTAAGAATTTGTCAGTGTATTTGACGTAGTCGTTGAGATTAAATACCTATAAATTCATTGTCTTCATTTTTTACTTTCTTTGTCCTGCAAAAGGCAACGGGAATCTACTGAATGGTATTTATCCTACAGTATAAAATTTTTTTGTCAAAAATTGAAGAAATTATATGCTTACATTAAAAGTATAATATAAATATCAATTGTAATTGTAGTATACTCGACGAGGTAAATGATTTAGGTTGTTATAAATTATTTTGTTACATTACTTATCCAATATTTTATTCCATTAAGTTATTATATACAAATAGCCTTAAATCTGTCTGTCAGGAACGCTCGTCACACTTCTTTGTTTTCATTGTAAGCCTGAATTATTATTTTCATAAATTTCCGTATATATTCATCGAAACTTTAATTATATTCTCAACGTATTGTGTGTTTCAATACTTTAAAAGTTCAATCAAATGCAAAATTTCTCGGGATTGATTGACAGAAATTAATCAAAGCTTTAACAACTTTTAAGGTCAACGTTGCTGCGATTTAATTAATACAAAAAATTTCACGAATACAGTGAAAGCCAAAATCGGTTCTGTGTTGTGACGTTTATTTTTATAAAAATCTTCGTCTGCAATTAAAATAAAATGGTATTTTTATTGCGAAATCTTTAAGTGCCTATGAATTTTCGAGTACAACTCGAAGCTACAAATAAAGTAATGCGTAAAACGGAAAAATTCCCCGAAACGCGTTTTTAGAAATTAATAAATGACTCGCTCGTTTTGTACAATAAATTTCAAACGCATTTCTTATATTCGAAACATTCGCGAGAAAAAGCGAATAAAATTTAAAAAAAAAAAACGAATATCATCGCAATCGTTTCCTTTCATGTTTTTTTCAAATAATATCACATTCAGATTCATCAAAACGGTAATTAAAAATATTTCCTAATAAAAAATTGTGTATGGCTGTGCGTACGTTTTTATTACTAATGAAAAGTGTAATATTGAACTGCAATTCGTAAAAGTGAATGTTTAATTTAAATAAAAAATTGTATGTAAATATGTATCAAACCTACAAGTATTTTACCAATACTATGATCTGTATTCTATAGAATAGAAAAAAATCGTATAATTAAAAAGTCTTATAAATAAAGCTAGAGAAATTTCGACATGGCACGGAATCGAGTTTCTTTGTTTTCTGAAAATATTCCATACATTTCCATGCTTTGTTCTTAAAACAGAAATGTTGTTTAAATATAGTTTAAAGAAGATGTGGTGTTGTGGGGAAGCAATTTTTAACACAATTCAATATGTTTTGAAAATATAATAAAAAACTTATTCTATTTACATATTCCTACATTACATTTTTAATAGAATCAAAGCGAACAGTTTTTTCATAGTCAATAAAAAATAGGTTAAGGACACAATTATTCAAATCAACCAAAAAAAAACGACGTAAGTAAATTACCCAAAATTTTCAGTAAACGGTAAATTGCATACCTTGTATTTTCTCAAAACGGCAACAAGTCACATTCAAAATATACGACTCATATACATAATAACAATATTTTTCATTGTTAAACACCCCTATTGTTACGTAGCGAAATATCCGTATGCGGTTTTTGTCTTTGTTCCTTGTAATACGAAATTATAGTTAAGTCAAGTGTGACGTGTATAGGAATAGATAGAAAAACAATTTTCTACTTGACTTCAAACTCAACGATAAAGCAACTGAAATATCGGAATCGGGAGAAAATCAATTTTCATTGCAAACTTTCCCACGACATAAACGAAGACGCAACTGTTTATTAAAAAGTTCAGCGACTGATTTTCAATTCCAGTAACAATCATACATTGAAAATTAAACACCTGTACTTATACTTATTATGTTGATATAAGCCTTGCTGATACATTTGTCCGTTAGGAACGCTGGAACATTACAAACAGCACCGTTTTTGAGAAAGTGTTTCACGCAAATGAAACAACACCTAGAAAGAAAAGAGAAAAGCTATGTAGTGTAAATTTAGTATGGAACTATTAAGTATCAATTAATTCAGATCCATTGTAAAATTATAACGAGACGACCGATTTGAGCTTTACTATCGAAATCCAGCATCTATTTATAGGGATAAATTTAGACCCCATCGGGAATTGAACCACACACTTCGTTAATGAGTTTATTTTATAGCTAGGCTTACATGGTATTGTCAGAAATTTTTCACCCAAACGGACAGTATAATTAATAAACGGTCAGTAAGTACTACCGAATGAATACTGACTGATTACATATTATAGTTTCATCATCATTTTAAGCCGTTCACCATCCACTGCTGGATGAAGGCCTCTCCAATCCTCTTCCATTTCTGTCTGCCTTGAGCAATCTGCATCCAATTCTTCTGAATTCATCAGCCCATCGTCCACTCGGTCCACCTTGCTTTCTTTCACATCCTCTCGGATACCATTCAAGTATTTTTTGCGTCCATCTGCCATCTATTGTTCTCGCTTGGTGTCCACTTCCGACTTTTTCACACGTTCCGCTATATCTGCCACTTTGGTCATACTTCTTACCCATGTACTCTTCTTGCGATCTCCTCTTGTTATTCCGAGCATACACCATGCTTCTCTGTGTGTACTGGATCTTATGTAACATTCTTGAATTTAGCATCTACGTTTCACATCCATACGTCATAACCGGCAGTACGCATTGGTAGTATGCCTTCCTTTTTAAGCATAGCGGAATGTTGGATTCAAAAGCACTCCATCCTAGTTTCATTCTTCGTTTTATTTCTCAGTTATTTATCCTGGGTATAAATAACTATCAACCCTTTACCTACTAAGTAGGATCCTTCTACGTACATTGTCCCCCTAGGCCTGTCAGAAATCCTCCATTGTTTCATTTGAATTTTTGTTCCACAAATTATTCACTTAACTCCTTCATTTATAGATCCTACTCGTCATTTAATGAAATCCCGGCACATACTGATCCTTTTCTCTATTCTTTGCCCTCCTTTAAATTACCTTTGATTAAGTTCCTTTCCAGTCCTAACTCCTAAGTTCTTTTCTTATTTTCTGTTGTTCTGTTGATCTGTTGTTTGTTTGTAACTATTTTGGCTGTAGTGTATTGTGTGATATTAATATTATTTTGTATTTATATTTTATTGTACATCTAATATATAAAACGCTTAAGTTTGTATGTATGTATGTACGTATGGGTCATTCGTCAATTACCAGGCGTTGCTCGGGCGCGATTAATAGAAACGACGAAGTACACACGATAGTAGATGTTTTCGGCAGATTTAAGCAGATAGTGTTTCGGGAGCCCAAAAAGGGACCGCCGGGGCAGGAGGGGGGTCTAAAGGGTAGTAAGGGGCCGGCATTGCTTTTCGGGAGTTTAAAAAAGGGGCCGCCGGGGTAAAAAAGAGGGTTTGGGGGTTGGTAAGGGGCCGGCATTGCTTTTCGGTAGTCCAAAAAAGGGTCGCCGGGATAGGAGGGGGGGGGGGGGGTGGTAAGGGGCCAGCATTGCTTTTCGGGAGTCCAAAAAAGGGTCGCCAGGATAGGAGAGGGGTCTGGGGGGGGTGGTAAGGGGCCGGCATTGCTTTTCGGGAGTTCAAAAAAAAGGCCGCCGGGGTAAGAAGGAGGGTTTAGGGGTGTTAAGGGGCCGGCATAGCTTTTAGGGAGCCCATTAAAGGGGCCGCCGGGGCTTGGGGACGTCTGGGGGGGTGGTTTGAGGGCCGGAATGGCTTTGGGGGGGTATCAAAAAACCGAAAAAAACTCGAAAAATCCTATAGTGACGTCATAGCGTTACTATAGCGTTACTATACTCCCTAAAATCTGTGCCGGCCCCCCTACCCCCCCCCCCCCAGACCCCTCCTGCCCCGGCGGCCCCTTTTTTGGGCTCTCGAAATAATTTACTAAACAAACACTATATTACATTATATTAATTACACCCCGGGCAAAGCCGGGTAATAATCTAATATACTATAAGCTGTTTGTTGTGATAAATAAATAAAAAACCATCTCTACATTATGATTATCTACCGTGACTTCTCTTCTTATAGTTTAAGTGAAAGAAACGGACACCGCTACCGTAGATTATTATAACGGACCGATAGATAATTTCCGATACGACCGACGATACTCTCCGACCTACGCTAATCCAATATTAAACCGCGGCAAACTCGTCCGCAACCTGGGGCAACCTAGCGTGCAAGAGTGCCGCACAGTGGCGCGTTTTTCAATTTTGCGGGAAAAGCTCATTTCCGGCGGCGCACACCGGAAGCGTGTAATTTCGTTAAGAGCGCAGGCGTTGCAGAGTCTACGAATGTGCAGCGCGTGTACCCTCCCAGGTGTCAACAGGTACACGGAGAGAGGGGAAAGAGGGGGGCTGGGGGCTGGGGGGTGGGAAATGAGAGGGATCGAACGCGGGGGGGGACCGATGGAAGGGGTCCAAAGCTGCGCGCGCCTCTATCGACTGGCCGGGGGCCGCGACCCCGTCGGACCCTTGGTCCCCTAAATATTCACGCGAACGCACCCATTCATTAATTGAGAACCTATTCCTATTGAAGTCGGGCGATAGCTCAGTGGTTAGAGGGTTAGTCTCTCGAGCTAAAACCCAGGGCTTAATTCCCGCACGTCGAAAGATTTCATCGACGGTTTTCGACCCTAAATATCGTCATTGGCAAGATCTGGATATTAATTAAGTTCAAATCGGCCCTCTCTTGCTATAATTTACCAATTGATCTTATTAAGTTGTGGCCATTTTATTATATACTAGCTGAATTGCCCGGCGTTGTTCGGGCGGGTGACATTTATTCCCCAGTACAAACAAAAATTGAATGAAAAATTGAAACAAATGAAAACATTTATTCTCCAGTTCAAAAAAAAATTGATTAAAAATTTTGTATATGGGTCGACCCCCTGATCCGACCCCTTCCAAAACCCACCTACGGTCTGACTTAAGGTATCATGAGATAGTGTACCACGTTTGGCGGTTCTAAGTTGAAAACTGTAGATTTGCATAGCGGAATGACAAACAAACAAACAAACATTGAATTTTATATAGTAGATATATGTATAATAGCCCTATTCCATCTGTCTGTATGTCTGTCGGTCTGCTGATAACGCTCGCCTCGGTAAATAATTAGGTAAAAACCAGAACGTCGCACGAGTGGGATTTGAACCCGCTATCGCTGATTCGGAACAGAGCGCTTACGCGGTGAGCCAAACCAGATAATAATAGGCAGGTTTCAATGTGACTATTTAATATGAAAAATAGGCTTGCAACTTTGCTAAATTGTTGTTGTATTATAACGCGCCATAGATGACTACTAGCGAAATGCCGCAACAAATATATTATTATTATTATATATACGATAGCCCTATTCCGTCTGTCTGTCTGCTGATAACGCTCGCTGAGGTAAATAATAAAAAAAACCAGAACGTCGGGCGAGTGGGATTTGAACCCAG
The DNA here is from genome assembly GCA_022651745.1 of Parapsyche elsis. Taxonomy (NCBI): domain Eukaryota; kingdom Metazoa; phylum Arthropoda; class Insecta; order Trichoptera; family Hydropsychidae; genus Parapsyche; species Parapsyche elsis. The sequence continues at coordinate 923,461 of JAGVSN010000065.1, forward strand.
TACCTATGATTCGGAACAGAGCGCGCTTACGCGGTGACCCAACCAGATGATGTAGGGCAGGCTTCAACGTGACTATTTATAGCTGAATATATTATGGCTTGCGACTTTGCTAAATTGTTAAGATGTTATTATAACGCGCCACATATTGTTGCATAGGCAACAACAATAAAAACTATTAAATTTAATATTATTTTTCAGTACGGGTGATGAGAACGCTCCGTTGATATTCAACGGGCTTACACTAGTAGATGTAGAATAGTCTAGATATAGTCACGCTTTAAAAATGTTCCTAACTAAGACACTCGAGTATAAAATCCTAGTTGTGGGAGTCGAAGTGTCACAAAAAGGGTCACTTCTTTGTTATCCGAGTCTCGGGCTCTGTCCATTCATCCCTACTCTTGCGAGTCACCAAATATGGTAAAATTTTTGTTAAATAGTGAAGAAGCACTGCTTGATATGAAGTACGTCATCTTAAGAAGAATTTGTGTTAGTATAGTTCGTGAATTGTCTTCGATAGTGGTATGTGTGCGTATTTTTGGTAGGATGGTATTGAACAAAAGTGAAGGCAACGAAAGGAATGTGGGTCAGAAATGGGGGAGGGTTCAAGAAAAAGTTTAGTAAAAGGTGTGGGAATCAATTCATTGTTTCAAGTTGCACGCATTCTTGTAAGATATTTGCGAAAATTTTTGAAAGGTTTTAGCAAAAGGAGGTGGTGGTATGAGATAGGAAGAATAGAGGAAAGGTATTCGTATAATTTTGGAAATACATTTTGTATAAAATTCAAAAACTATATAGAGAAAAATGGTGACATAAAAACAAAGAGTGATATAAGAAAGCTAAATAGAAGAGCGTGATAATTTATACTCAAATATTGTAATATTAAATTTTTATACGAAATTTTTTTGATTTTTATTCGATCAGTATTTTAAACGAATTGTCAACATTTAAAAAAAATGGTTACTATTAATCATAACGGCTCCAGTATTTACATTGAATATTCGATAATTTCTGGTACAATGACTGTCTACATATTTCAAATAAAGGAGCAGTATTATAAAATGGATAGTAATTATTTGTCAAAAACTACTGCCCGTTTATTATTTCAACCTAATATAATCTGACCGTTATAATATATTGAAAAGGCTTTCTGAAATATTCGTCAACCCCTTGTAAGTCACCTCTTTTAAAATTTTCTCTTCCATAACTGTCGCATGAATTAAGCTGAAATTTTGTGTATGTGAAATGTACAATTTAACCTAACCTAACCTTACCTGAGGAATACATGGGTAAGAAGTACATATGCGTACTGCCAGTTATGACGTATCTATGTGAAACTTGGATGTTAAATTCAAGAATGCTACGCATGATCCAGTACACACAGACACGTGGGAAGATGTACATACATACATTAGGACTTTGCAAAAATTAGAAATTGGCATTGTAATACCTACCAAAGGTGTGAATTTGTGAGAGCGGTGGAGGGAGACATACGAGTTAAGTAAGTAGATATGTATAGTAATAATAAATACTAATTTTCCAAATAAAATTGCTATTTATAGAGATTGAAAAACAATCAATTGGAAATTTTCATTTTAAAAGTGTTAATATAAAAGTGCTGGTAGAGACAAGAAAAACTTTTTTAATTAAGCAGATTTTTTGGACAGAAGAGGTATGATGTACATAGAGGCAACTTTTTAGAACTATGTACCTATTTCAAAACGAATATCCCAAAAAAAAAAAAAAGTTCCACCCTAATGTTCATATGCTTGGTATAACAAGAAGAGATCGTAAGAGGAATACATGGGTAAGAAGTGGCAGATATAACGGAACGTGTGAAAAAGTTGATGTGGCAATAGCGAGAAGAATGGATGGCAGATATATTGACTATAATACAATTTGCTGTCAGTTATGGCGTATGGATGTGAAATGTGGATACTAAATTCAAGAATGCTACGTAAGATCCAGTGCACACAGAGGATCATGGAAAGAAGTATGCTCGGTATAATAAGGAAAGATTGTAAGAGGAATACATGGGTAAGAAGTGGCAGATATAATGGCAGAGAAGAATGGATGGCAGATGGACGCGAGAAATACTGGAAAGGTATCCGAGAGGATGTGTAATAAAGCAAGGTAGACCAAGCGGAAGATGGGCTGATGAATCGAGAAGAATGTGTGGAGTCAAATGGATGCAGATTGCTCAAGGCAGACAGGAATAGAAGAGGATTGGAGATGCCTTTATCCAGCAGTGGATGGTTAACGGCTGAAAATGATCATGATGATGATGAACATTACCTAACCTTACTTCAGTATTAGGAAAATATTTAAAAATAAATTTTCATGAATACTTTTCGAATAAGTTTTAATTGGCGTTATTATATGTACTTCTGTAGAGGTTAATAATAGTTAGTTTTTTAACCCAATATGAACTCAATTCAATTGAACTCCCTAATCACACAGCTTTCGGGGCAAAATAGAGGTAGAATGGAAAGAGGAATCACTCTTACTATTTGAGCACTACGACATGCAGGTTATATTAATAACCAAAAACGTATCCCAGAAGGTTTGAAATTCGAGACCACGACCCGAAACGATCAATTAAGTGCTCTCCCTCTCTCCTCTCACCAGCCTATAAATGTTGAACGTTCGGACCCTGCAACTTTGGAGCTTTGGGACTTGCACCGAGCAACATCTTCACCATCCATTTGCATAGCAAATGAGCGGTTTGCATATTTGCACGCCAAAAGCGGCACTTTCGCCCGGCTAAATTCCGTTTCGTTGGTCCGAAATGCGAACCGAGCTCTAAATCTGCGAACCAGCACCCGAAATAGAACGTCAACACACGCAGACTCGATTTGCATTTAAAAAATATACAAAACAGTCATAAATTAATGCAAATTGTCTCATTTTGCAACGGCAACAGCCGTAGCTGACTGCACTCTTGGGACAGACCCAAAATCGGATTTTTTTTTTCAAAGCGTAAATCCGCTAAACTCCGACGAAAAATTCACGTACAATTCCAGTCTGAATTGTAGATGTACGTATGCTAGACACGTCTGTCATAAAAAATATTTACGATTTGTTGCTTTTGTGTGCGATTCTTCTAGAGACATATCGAAAAAAAAAAACACGCTCCGTAATTGCATGTAAAAAAATGCGCGATAATATATTTTAAGTTGATTCTTTCTACGCTTTCGAGCAAGTCGAAGAATGCGTCATTAACCCTCCTTTATACCCACAAGATATCCCTTTTTATCCATTCCCCGAATTTACAATTTTTACGATAGTAATAAAGATGATATTGAAAGAATGAATTCCGCAAGGCAGCGCCGCGTCACTACCTTTAGAAACTTTTTATTCATACTTTTTTTTTGTAATATCTAAATTTATAATACGAAATGTTTTAATATATGAAAAAGGTTTCGCTGAAAGCGTACGTATTCGTTGTAAAGATCGTTTGCAACGTGCGTAACCTTACAACGGGTAACATACGCTCTGACCTGCCAGTATAAAATATGCAAAAGCACTCATTGAAATCCCACATTAAAGTCGGTCATCAAATAATAACAAAAAAAGAAGCTTCTATGGTTTATGAAGGAATACATACATATATACATGTTTTAGGGTAGTGTATATTTTCATTTATCCACGTCACATAAAATAAATTGAGTCATAAAAAAAATGTGACCACCGATTGCTTTTAAATGCCATGATAAACAGATTTCAATTAACAATTAAATATAAATAGACGGAAAATATAGGGAAAATACTCGATTTTTCAACAAATACACGGAAAACCTATCGAACAGTATTAGACTGAAAGACATCAACATCGTTAAGTACGCTTAGTTTGTTTTTGTAATGAAATGAAAACATGTATATTTTTGACAATTTGTTTTTGAATTTAACGATTACTTGGAAACATTTGAAGGTCATAAAATACTATAATTGCAAGAAAAAATACCTGACTATAGATTCTAATATTCATTTTTCACAGAAGCTTAACAGATTTTGAGAAATAAACCACACAACACAAAAAAATATTTTAAAACCTACCCCCAAATCTTGGGCCAATCAACTTTTGTTTATTAAAAGATTCGTGTTTAGTGGGCGCAAATCTACCAGACTAGTTATAGTTCGTCACAGAATCATTTTCAGTGTAGAATAGTACATATTATCAATTGTAAAATAATTGATGTGATGAAACTTTATACAACCGCTCGCAATTTTCTGATTCTGATTCGTGTAAACACCACCGCTGAATACGCGTGTCAAATATCACACCTCTATGCTAACCTCGTTGAGATGCTTCCACTTAGACGCAACTTAATCACTACCATATATATAAAAGCGAAAAATCAGCGGCTACACAGAGTGAGAGCGAGCGAGCGAGCGGCGCCAGCTGTCGGTGTAAACAGCAACACGGGCATTATTGTACTACTAGTGTAAGCCCGTTGAATATCAACGGAGCGGTTTCTCATCACCTGTACTGTGAGTGTTTGTGTTTGGGGGAGTATAGTTTTTGCATAGATGGCGCGTCATAATACAACAACGTAACAATTTAGCAAAGTCGCGAACCTTTTGAGGATTAATATTGTTACATTGTTAGCAGGCTCGTCATTACCTAGTTTGGATGAATGCGTAAGCGCACCCACTTCCGAACTGGTGATCTCGGGTTCAAATCCCACTCGCGCGCGGACGGTGTCTTTTAATCATTTACCGAGGCGTGCGTTATCAGCAGACAGACACACAGACAGAAGGAATAGGGCTATTATACATATATACACTAGTGTAAGCCCGTTGAATATCAACGCCCGCTGAATTTTAAATATCGTAAAGCGCTTTTTTAATAGAGATCCCCACTAATTGATCGAAAAAAAAAAAAAGTTTTTATAGCGCCATCTATGTATTATAGAAATCCCCACTAATTGAACGCTATCGATACTCACTCAAAAAAATATTTTTTTTTTACTTTACTATTTATATTATATGTAATTATTAATTATTATATATATAATAATTATAATTTTGTAAGTGATTTTGTAAAAATCAAAAAACAAAAAAAAATAATAGTTTCTATAGTGCCATCAATATGTATTATTAGCAGAATCACGATCCCTTTTGTAGGTAAAGCCGAGTCACGATATGTTTAAAAAAAAAAGGACTAAACCGACCAAGGGCGATAGTGTTAGCGTGATGACTCTCGAACTTGCGGTCGTGGGTTCGATCCCCCACTCGTTCTGGTGGTTTTATAATAATTTTTCCTCAGCGAGCGTTATCAGCAGACAGACAGACAGACAGACGGATTTCGGCTATTATATATATAATAGCATTTGTTGCCGAATTTCGCAAGTATAAATTAAACTTGAATCTACATATGTACATTGCGGACATCGATATTGACGACCGCTATACCGATCTATGGCCGAAACGCATGTTTGAGAAACAGCGCTCTAAATGCACACACGCCTATGGAAAAAAAACACCGAGATTATTTTATTTGCATTTATTGCTCCGTAGGCGCCCAGCGTAACTTTCACTTCCCCATCCCTCTTAGCCCTTCACCCTAGTAAAATTTTTTTATTGGGGTAGCCAGCACTTTGGGCGATGCGGTAGCGTATAAATAAATAGCGTGCAAGTTTGCCGTTTAGCAAAATAAAAATAAAATAATAATAATTTAATAATAAAACGAATAAAGTGAAAATTAGCCGCAAGACTCTACCCTCTCTAGAATAGTTCATACACTTTTTCGTTGTAAAAAAATAATAATACTAAAAAGGCAGCATAATAGATATTAAGAGTCGTTCGTTTAGTCAACAGTTCATCGTACTGTCTACGAGCTTTCAAAGCTCGTCGTATTGCACAGATTGTCAAATTTGGATCGCGTAAGAATATATATGTATTATTAATTAGTCATTATTAATTGAATCAACAATATCTAAAGAAAATGTATTTCCATATATTTTGTATGGATAATTCGCTTACTTGAATACATTTTTGACTGTGGCGTACTTTTTTGTGTAGATAATTTCTATGCATAATGTGACTTTTAATTATATTCTATATATTCAATATATTCTATATTATTTTGTTTGATTTGATACATATGTATGTATATGTAATCTATATTTTGGGTTAAAAACCTGTTAATAAATAAATAAATAAATAAATATGTACATACATACTAGTGTAAGCTCGTTGAATATCAACGAAGCGGTTTCTCATCACCCGTACTGAAAAATAATATTAAATTTAATAGTTTTTTTATAGTTGTTGTGTAGATGGCGCTTTATAATACAAAAACGTAACAATTTAGCAAAGTCGCGAACACTTAAATAATTAATATTAGCTGATTATTATAGCATGTACGTCATCGCATCCGTTTGGTTGAATGCGTAAGAGCACCCTCTATCGAACTGATGATACCGGGTTCAAATCCCACTCGCGCGACGTTCTGGTTTTTTAATTATTTACATCGGCGAGCGTTATCAGCAGACAGACGTAATAGGGCTATTATATATATCATATGTTACAGACAAAGCGTATCATTTCGGCATTGTGTAAACGTCCTAGTCATTTTATACAATGACTAGGTCAATATAGTCATTTTATACAATGACTAGGTCAATATAGTCATTTTATACAATGACTAGGTCAATATAGTCATTTTATACAATGACTAGGTCAATATAGTCATTTTATACAATGACTAGGTCAATATAGTCATTTTATACAATATAGTCATTTTATACAATATAGTCATTTTATACAATATAGTCATTTTATACAATATAGTCATTTTATACAATATAGTCATTTTATACAATATAGTCATTTTATACAATATAGTCATTTTATACAATATAGTCATTTTATACAATATAGTCATTTTATACAATATAGTCATTTTATACAATATAGTCATTTTATACAATATAGTCATTTTTTATAGTCATTTTATACAATATAGTCATTTTATACAATATAGTCATTTTATACAATATAGTCATTTTATACAATATAGTCATTTTATACAATATAGTCATTTTATACAATATAGTCATTTTATACAATATTCATTTTATACAATATATACAATATAGTCATTTTATACAATATAGTCATTTTATACAATATAGTCATTTTATACAATATAGTCATTTTATACAATATAGTCATTTTATACAATATAGTCATTTTATACAATATAGTCATTTTATACAATATTCATTTTATACAATATAGTCATTTTATACAATATAGTCATTTTTTATACAATATAGTCATTTTATACAATATAGTCATTTTATACAATATAGTCATTTTATACAATATAGTCATTTTATACAATATAGTCATTTTATACAATATAGTCATTTTATACAATATAGTCATTTTATACAATATAGTCATTTTATACAATATAGTCATTTTATACAATATAGTCATTTTATACAATATAGTCATTTTATACAATATAGTCATTTTATACAATATAGTCATTTTTTATAGTCAATATAGTCATTTTATACAATATAGTCATTTTATACAATATAGTCATTTTTTTATACAATATAGTCATTTTATACAATATAGTCATTTTATACAATATTCATTTTATACAATATAGTCATTTTATACAATATAGTCATTTTATACAATATAGTCATTTTATACAATATAGTCATTTTATACAATATAGTCATTTTATACAATATAGTCATTTTATACAATATAGTCATTTTATACAATACAAGCAAATAAATGAATTTTGGTATAAGAATCATTTTTTTTTTTCACCAATCAGACCTGATCTGATCCTAAAGAACAATTTGAATCACAGTGTTTTTCTGTACTTTTTTAAACGCCCTATTGCCATTTCAATTTATGAAAAATTGTGTATTTTGCACTTTACTTGGCCATTTTGGACATTATACCTATGTATCTATGTATGTATATAAAATGTATATGAATTTTAAATAAACAATTACATAATGATGATATTTTAAAAACGAAAAAAAAAAGTAAAAAGTTTGAATGTCACTGTACATATACAGTGACATTCAAACTTAGCTTAGCTTAGACATAGTCTATGATAAATAACCTGCGGCAAATTGGTTTCTTAGATGTCCTTGTTTATTTGTCCGAAAATCCATCGATGAAGCGAAAGCCTTGGAAAATTCTACGAGGCTCAACCCCGGATATGCGCTCGATACGTTTGTCTCACTGTTATGTTCAATTCGCATAACAATATGCGACGATATGAAATAATATTTATTTATGTGAATGAGTTATAGGGCTCGAGTGTATTTTTAGCTACGAAGCCCCCATTTCCCACCCCCTTTTACGTTCTTGGGTAAGATATGGGTAATACTGGTTATCTAGATATGTATGTATGTACGTATATGTAGAAAGAAACAATGAAACTGCGTTGCTGTAGAATTAAAGCCAGCGATTCTCAAACGTTGCACTGGCGGTAGAATACCACGTAAGCTCGCAAACGTAGCTGAAAATTTAGTAGACAACCTTTATTACTGTATGTATGTATGTCGTTAGAGTGGAATTATTTCGTATGTCGTAGAATAGAAGCGTTTTGTGTATCTGTGTGAAACGCTGAGTGTGTACTTTTGTGTAAGTGCGTTGAAAGTTCAAGGCAATATATTTTTTAATTATATCTATTATCAAATGAATCTCATTAGATGTATGTAAATGGATAAATAATAAGAAATCAAGAAAATTCAATGAATCTCATTAGATGTAAATTATATATGTACATATATAATAGCCGAAATCCGTCTGTCTGTCTGTCTGTCTGCTGATAACGCACGCTGAGGAAAAATAATTAAAAAACCAGAAAGATTGGGGGATACTCTATCGCCCTTGGTCGATTTAGTTTTTTTTTTTTTTAAACATTACCTATAATTAAAATAAATAGGAAATGAGGAAAAATAATTAAAAAACCAGAATGAGTGGAGATCGAACCCGGGACGCCAGGTCGGGAGTTATCGCGTTAACGCATACGCCACGGCCCGTTGTTGATTTGGTCCTTTTTTTTTAACATTACCTATACAAGGGATCGTGACTGCTAATAATACATAGATGACGCTATAAAAACTGTTTTTTTTTTTTTTTTTTTTGATTTTTACAAAGTCACTTACAAAATTATAATAATTAATAATTATAATATAAATAGTAAAGTAAAAAAAACAATCGATATTATCGATACTACGGGATTGCTATAATACATAGATGGCGCTATAAAAACTATTTTTTTTGTCACTTACAACCGTGCGATCAATTAGTCGGGATCTCTATTAAAAAAGCGCTTTACGTAATTTAAAATTCAGTGGGCGTTGATATTCAACGGGCTTACACTAGTCATATATAATAGCCCTATTCCGTCTGTCTCTGTGTGTGTGTTTGTGTGTGTGCGTGTCTGTCTGCTGATAACGCTCGCCGAGGTAAATAATTTTAAAACATGGACCGTCCACGCGCGAGTGGGATTTGAACCCGACACACACATTCATATATATAATAGCCCTATTCCGTCTGTCTGTGTGTCTGTCTGCTGATAACGCTCGCCGAGGTAAATAATAAAAAAAACCAGAACGTCGCGCGAGTGGGATTTAAAACCGAGATCACCGGTTCGGAAAAGTGAGCGTTTACACTATGATCCAAACGGAGGTGATGATGAGCCTGCTGCAATTTGACAATATAAATTGTAAATAGGTTCGTGATTTTGCCAAATTGTTACATTGTTGTATTATAACGCGCCATCTATGCAACAACTATAAAAACTATTAAATACACATATACTCATCCGTTGATATTCAACGGGCTTACACTAGTAGATACATAATAAGAAATCAACAAAATTCAATAGAAAATATTTATATTTTCACTTTTGTACTGCATGATAAAACTTTTTTGACTGTTATTTTTGTATCTTTGCTCACCGCTAAAGGCGCTATGATTGCATTGCATTAAATTTGAACGATCCTTTGTATTGCTTCAACAGTGAATTTAATATTCACTCAGATGAAAAATTAACAAAAATGAGAGATACGTAAGAGAAGATAGCAAATGAGACCTCCTTTAATACATTTACATATTATGTATAGTATACTCAAACGGGGAAGATATATAGAAAAAGAAGAATGAGAGATATACTTACAAGAAAAGAGTGGGTATAAGGGAATACAGTAAGAAAGCAATTGAGATATACACAATTGAGACAAATAGAAATTTAATAAAATTAAGCAACAGCATCAGCATTTATGTACATAAATTCAACCTACGAAACCAAAGAAAACGTAATACATGATTTTCCGAGAGACACTAAATGATAAAACCTAATCTAATCTAGGATAGGTAACTATCCTAACCTTTAACCGACCATGAAAAAAATCACAACAGGATTCTTCTCAACTGAGGAACACACGCATATAGTATTTTAGTCGAATAGTACTAAATTCTAGAAATTGACTCATCTGGACACAATATTTTAATCGAGTACAGCAAAATAAGTCAATACAAATCACTCAACTTTGCCACTACTCGATTAAACTTCGCATACATTGACCTTAATATTACAACTGGTATTCTCATAGCATTTGAACCATTCAAAAAGTATCGAACAATATATATGTTGGTACATCATTCTTAAGGCACAAACCGACATTACCAGGAATGGGATCAGAAGGCTTTCGAGGGGAAAGGATCGTCACGAAACTCGCCTAACAAAATCGAACGAACCGAATTGTGGAATCAGATAAAGCGAACGGCCACAATTTGGACCGTGGAGTTTTTTTTTCCCCACTTATAATTTGTTGTAATTGGGGCTGAAGCGTGTGGCGAGCTTTACCGTCATCTTGATCATGTCAGCATGAGTTAATCAGGTTAGTTTAGCTCGCCAGAGACCAACAGGGACTTCCTGCGGGATGTGTAAGCCTTCCCTCTAATCAAATTACCACACATACTATATTTAGCCACAAGACTGTACAATGAAAACGAAATTTTGACAATCGAGAGACAAAACAACAAAAAAAAAATCAAATCTATTCAATATATCAACAAATCAACGGTGAAAAGTCGTTAAATACAATTAAACAAACCTTTGGATTTGAAAGTAGAACGGTTCAACTTTTTGCTGCATTGTAACAATACAAGGTTTACAATTCTGTATATTGAAATAATCGAGTAGATGTTGTCTCCTTTTTATTGATACCTTTGTTGATAAATATTTAAACTATTATGTCCTCACTTACAGTCTATTAATCTGATTGCAGTTTGAGTTGTGAAAAAGTTGAAGTGGCAATGGGCTGGACACATAGCGAGAAGAATGGATGGCAGATGAACGCTAGAAATAATGGAATGGTATCCGAGAGGATGTGAAAGAAAGCAAGGTATACCAAGTGGGTGGTAGGCTGATGAATTGAGATGAATATGTGGAGTCAAGTGTATGCAGATTGCTCAAGACAAACGAGATTCGAAGAGGATTCGAGAGGCCTTCATCCAGCAGTGGATGGTGAATGGCTGAAAATGATGATGAACATTAATGAAATAGTATCCGAGAGGATGTGAAAGAAAGCAAGGTAGACCAATTGGAAGATGGGCTCGAGGCTTTGAGTAAAATTGGACTAAACTCGTTTGTTGTCATTGTCACATGAATAGCTGCTAACAATTAGAGATAGTTGATAGTTATTTATACCTAGGACAATTGGTGAATATGACCAGATGTAAAGAATAAGAAATAAAACAAAGAATGAAACTAGGACAGAGTGCTTTTGGAAGAATGAACATAGTTTTTAAATCCAACATTCCGCTATGGTTAAAAAATAAGTCATACGACTAATGCGTACTGCCAGTTATGACGTATGAATGTGAAACTTGGATGCTAAATTCAAGAATGCTACTTAAGATCCAGTACACACAAAGAAGCATGGAAAGATGTATGCTCAGTATAACGAGAAGAGGTAGCAATATAAGCATGACCAAAGTGGTGGATATAGCGGAACGTGTGAAGTATGACATAGTGAGAAGAATGGATGCGAGAAATACTGGAATGGTATACGAGAGGATGTGAAAGAAAGCAAGGTAGACCGAGTGGAAGATGTGCTGATGAATTAAGAAGAGTGTGTGGAGATTGCTCAAGACAGACAGGAATGGAAGAGGATTTGAGAGGCTTTCATCCAGCAGTGGATGGTGAACGGCTGAAAATGACGATGATGATAAGTTAGTATCTGTTTCTTTTAGCTGCGTGTGCTAAAAAGGGACAGAAATTCGAGTGTATTTAGTTTGTAGCGAGAGAACTTTTGCCCCCTTTTTTTACATGCATATTCAAACTCAAACTGTATACTCTTTTGCTAAAAACATCAAAGCATTAAAACGAAAAGACTTTCACTCACGAATGGAAATATTCCACTTTATTTCTTTCAATTCATTTTCAATTCTGTTAAGTTTTCTGTTATAGAGCATGCCAAGCTTTTGCTATTTTATTACCCATGTCAAAAGTACATATGAAAATTTTTCCTTATTAAACTTTTAACTAAAAATCCTGTCAATTGTTATTGTTGAAACTATGGCCGCAAGCAGTTTAAATAATTTTTTTGCACATTACACTTATTCCACATTCAAATTAAACCGTTCAAATATTCCATAAATAACATCGTCGACTCGATAATATATAGCAGCGTTTAATGAAATTACCAAAATGGATATTATCTCCAACCACGCCATAATCGCGTCATCAACAGCGATCGTAAACTGTTTGAAGATCATTATTAACGTCCATTATTATCAACTGAACATCGTAAATTTAAAGAGCGACCGTTCAGCTCAGCCTCTAAACGCTCCCAATGATTAATACCGACTGAACGCTAATTTAATCCGTTTAACGATAGTCAAACTATGCAAAGCAAGTACAAATAATACACATTGATCACTCTATTATCTCGAGAGCGGTTCGATTTAATTTAAAACTAATGAAAAGTGTACGAGGCGGTCTCGAATTCGCATAAATAAGTCTGGAGGAGGTGGGAAAACCGTATACGTGACATTTTCAACCTGTGGAAAACTCGGAAAAGTAAATTGCTTCGGAAAAGCGGGTGCGCGCGCGTTGATCCCGAATGTATTTAAATTTATTTGCGTGCGAAAACGTCTTTATGCCGGTTAAATGTAAGTAAAATGAACGAAATCAATCGTTCGGATCGTTTATTTTCACGGAACAGTTTTCCCGGAAGTGGGTCCATCTCTCTCTCCCTCTAATTTTCTTTCTCGACTCTCGATCTCGTTTCATCTCCGTCGGACTCGAAACTCGGTTCAAGTTCTTTCGTTAATTAGTACTATGACCTTTATTACACTTGGAATAATTTTTCATCGTGTTCGTGGAATATTATAAGGTCATTCCACGCATGAATAAAATGTTAAATTTTGCTCTTCATCAAAATTTCTGTTTTAATATACATATTATCGTGGAGAATTGTTTTATTAAAATATTGCTACAGTGGTTTATTTTCATATTGTGATCGTGCAAAAATTCGACCTTGAGATTTTAACTGATTTCTATTATCCCCTATAATTATGTCTGTTTGTCTGTGTACTTTTTAACTTTAACTCTTTATCTCAAACTATCAAATCTATCAAGCTGAAATTTTATAGCTATTTTATAGCTTCCACCTAAGGTGGGAGAGATATTATGATTTTGGTCAAAATTTGCCAACCGGAAGTGGCAGTTTCCTCTTGAGCGAGATTTATTTTTTAGACTAGTAGCACTGAAAGTACCTACTGTCAGTCTTTTTGAAAACTTTTGTAATTTTTATCGTTTGATTTATTTAAAATGTTTTAAGAGGAGTCTGTATTTGACTGTTAAAATAACATTGTTCTTTGTTTTACAATTTGAAAGATATTCGTGATAGAAATTGCTACTGATATGCACGACTTATTCAGTTGCATTAATTACGTTTTGGTTTCCTTAAATTACTTACCTTCAATGCAACCTTTTGTAACAGTCTTTCTACAATTAATATAGACAATATAATAAATTATAAATAGTAAACTAGGATGCAATGCTTTTGGAAGAATGAACATAGTTTTTAAATGCAACATTCCGCTATGCTTAAAAAATAAGGCATACGACCAATGCGTACTTCCAGTTATGACGTACGGATGTGAAACGTGGATACTAAATTCAAGAATGTTACGCAAGATCCAGTGCACACAGATAAGCATGGAAAGATGTATGCTCGGTATAACGAGAAGAGATAGCAATAATAAGCATGACCAAAGTGGTAAATATAGCGGAACGTGTGAAAAAGCTGAACGCTGATGTGAGAAATACTGGAATGGTATTCGAGAGGATGTGAAAGAGAGCAAGGTAGACCCAGTGGACGATGGGCTGATGAATTGAGAAGAATGTGTCCAGTCAAGAGGATGCAGATCGCTCAAGACAGACAGGAATGGAAAAGGATTTGAGAGGCCTTCATTCAGCAGTGGATGGTGAACGCCTGAAAATGATGAATTATAAATATTTCTTCAAATATTGCGTATGTTACGTGGACTCATCCCATAACGAGTTTATCTCGCAATATATCTATTGTATCCGGATGTATTATTGATGTGTTTCATAAAATTGACAGTGTGTCGTAATAACCGGAGACAGTTCTGACTGACGAATGTTAAAGGTCGACAAATCGCTCGAAGATACATAGAAGAAAGATTCTATTGAAGTACAGTATTCTTTTCGGGTAACGAATGTACATATACACTTATACAGTATACACCCAACATTATATAAATGTATCCGTATAGAAAGATCAAAGGGTACATCATCATTTTTTAAGCTATTCTTTCCCTTTTTTTTTCGTTTCTCATTTGATGCGGAACGCCTTCTTCCTTAAAATTGCACAGACGAAATCGATCCATCGAAACGTGAAATGCTTTGTTATATGTACACCTACATACATACATATGTATGTACGGATGAAACGGAGAAACATGATGATTTTTCGCATACATAAAACTGAAGTTGCCGTCGAAGAAACACTGGAGTTTGCGAAACGAAGGAACACAATAAAAATACCACAATGCTTTATGTAAGGTTTGCGTAGAGAACATTTCGTGATATATTCACACACATTTAGAACCTCTGTCTACACATATGTACATATGTAAATATTGTATGTGTCGTAATATTTCCATTGATCAACGATTTGATCGGTTTAATATTGTGTTGTTATGTAAGGCAAACAGAACAACAACAAAGTTTATAATATTTATTTGTTTCTTACTTGTAGCCTGAAGGTTCGATGTAATCTAATATGCATAGAGAGCGTTTATAACGATGTTTTGCATTTATATACATAGTTAGTGAACAAAAAGTATGAATAAAATCAAAAACGAAACGGATGAAAACGTTTTTCTGACAATGTAAAGGAAATTGATGTTAAACTCGACCTTTGCAAAGTGATTACCTTGTAGTATTGAAATCAACTAATTCGCTCTCGCATTCGTAGCATATTGTGTACCTATCAATTTTCCATTCGTTTCCTTGCTTTTCCTACTTACATTACATTGCATGTACTGCTATTCATTTTATGTCAATAATGCAATAATCAAGACCAATGCGTACTGCAGGTTATGACGTATTAATGTGAAACGTGCTAAATTCAATAATGTTCACAGACAAGCATGGAAATATGTATGTTTGGTATAACGAGAAGAGATCGTAAGAGGAATACATGAGTAAGAAGCATGACCAAAAATGGCAGATATAGCGGAACGTGTGAATAATAATAGCGAGAAGAATGGATGCGAGAAATACTGGAATGGTATTCGAGAAGATGTGAAAGAAAGCAAGTTAGACCGAGTGGAAGATGGGCTTATGAATTGAGAAGAATGTGTGAAGTCAAGTGGATGCAGATTGCTCAAGACATACAGGAATGGAACAGGATTGGAGAGGCCTTCATCCAGCAGTGGACGGTGAACAATAAAAATTGAATGAAATTACACATTTTTTCAAGATATATGTACTTTGTTCAATTCTACAAATACGATACAATGAAAAGACGCAAATATCACTGTTGAGTATCTAAATACAGATTTAACATTTTACTTAAAAATCAGTGTGGTTACTACTATATTTATGTAATACACAAACAAAGATTGCACTACCAAATTTCCATCTAAAATTAATTTCTTACTTATCATGATTGATATTACACATGTGAAACTACTCAAATAAAAGTACACACTACTACATCAAATCTAGCTTAAAAAACAAATTTAAATGAAAAATGAAAATCTAGCACACACACACACACACAGACGACATATAAACATATTCGAAATCGAAAATCCAGCACTGAGTACACAGTTGTTGGCGAAATCCTCGCAAAATCCCACCTCTCGAGTGGTGTACAGCGTGCACAGTATTTGATCCCCAGCACTTGAAGTCCCTGGGAGAGTTTCCTCGGGGTTTCTATAGACGAGAACCAACTCCAAAGTACACGTACATATGTATAATTGTACATGTATATAGAGGCAAAGTATGTGTGTCACATTTATATAAGTAATATGAAACTAGAACACTGCAGTATTCTATTTTCGTATATTGTAATATAACAATACTCCATGATACATAGTACATGGAAGCAGAAATTTTAATGAAAAAACCCAAAAGACTGATTGTTCATATAATCAATTCGCGGTTTATTTTAATAGGGACTTCAGTCGTTGAACTTTTCGGTCGCACACACCTTCTAGCCGCACACGGGAAAGTAATGAGCGTTTGCGCATCTGAAATATTGAAATGTTCACTGTTTGATTTATACGAATTGATACTTCTATGTTTGGCTGTGTGTGCCTTGCGTAATAAACGAGGTCTAATTAATGCAGATCTCGTGGGTATATATATGTATGTATAATAAGCTAAAACAGTATGGGGATGAATGTTGGATCTTGATTTGACCCATACCCATGTACATTTTCAAATATATCTCATCTCATGTTCCATATGCATAATAAATACGCTTTCGATTCTAATGAACAAAAATGTGAAACCCTTTTAATGAGGGCATTCATACAATCATACTTTTTCAATATATACATAAGTAGGTACGTATTTATTTAATTAAAATAGCTTAAGAAGCTAATTACAAACAAAAAGTAACTTGAAGATAAAATTACAAAATAAAAATAATTATCTATTAGCACTTATACAGAGGTGCTGTTTTAAGGCCGCCAGCAATTTATCAATTTTGTTTATATTTCTGAGATCTTCTGGTAGTCCATTATATTCAACAATACCCCTGTAGGTATAAGATATTTCTTCTAGATTTACTTAATTTTAAATTCTTAACTATTAACCTATTCTTGCCCCTAGTATTGTGACTATGTATGTATAATATAATCTAACTTAAAAATATATATGTATGTATGTACTAACGTGCACATTTTTAAGGTCTCCTTTACATTCATCCAATTCAATTCATTCAACATATTTATTATACTAGTTGATCTATTTACATTTAAAATACTCCGCATAGCTCTATTTTGTAATTTTTGCAACCAATCTTTAATTACCCTATTTACTAAATTAAAAAATGAAATTTAGATAAAGTATTTTGGTTTTTATTTTCCTTTGGGTTTTTTTAATAGTACAAGTAGTCTTAAATGATAATAATCAATGTACGAGTGGTTCAATATGGTTGCCTAAAAAGCTAAAGAAAAGTAAAATATCATTGTATGAAATTTCCTTATAAAATTCGTTTTGATTTTCAAGTTCTCATTTTGGAATTAATAATTATCGGTTTTGAAAAAACCACCATATCATTAGAAAGAAGATGATATGAACTATAAAATGAATTTATTTTTGTTATCCAAATCGTTTTTCGTTTCTGAAATATACATGTTTAAAAACCGGACCGGTTTTCGTTGCCCACCTTATGTACATATGTACATATGTATTGTTTACCAATAATATGTACACTTCTCTATTTAGTTTACGGCTTGATTTACATAGATATTGTTTAACCGATTTGAAACCTTGCAAATATGAACAGTAGATAAATAGCGAGTGTGGTGAACGTGTTCCAAAAATATTTTTCATTATGTACTGATCTAATAGCTATCCGTTCGTCTATATGAAAAAAGTACGTGTGTAATTTGGAGCCGTATCGAAAAGTCGTCGATAAAAATGACCATCATCAATCAAACGTCCGCTTTTTTTTTCTTGATTGATTCCGAAACAAATTTCAGCCGATGAAAAAAAAAGTTTTTTCAGCAGCATCTAGCCTACACTTCCGAATTACGTATAAAACGTTTTATTGTAAAAACGAAAATGACTCACTTGGTAATAATTTGACGACCGTTTCTCCTTTGATTCACGTCTTTCGCTTACAGATTTATAGCGTAATGAATATATGTAATTTAGCCCATTGAATCAAACATCTGTGACTTAATTGAAAATTTTAAATAAAAATAGAGTCTATTTTATATAAAAAATATCGGAATAGATAGAAAACAATCGTCATTTTCGATTGAAGCTACAAAATATGACTTTCAATCAATGTATTACTATATATAATACATTTTAATATATGTACATATTTAATTCAGCTTGTATTTATTTGATCAGTATTAACTGTAAAACAAACAGCCGATAGTATTTATGTTTTAGACAAAGTATTTCGCAGTTTATACAATGATTAAGTCATTGGTTCCCAACCTTTATCGAGTAGCTACCCCTTTTTATAAAAGACAAGTGACCCGCGACCCCAATATATTTAAAAAAAGGTAAAAAATATTATTCAAACATCAAGACACCGATTAAAAATGACAATTTCATTCATCATCCACTGATGGATAAAGTCCTCTCAAATCCTCTTCCATTCCTGTCCGTCTTGAGCAATCTGCATCCACTTGACCCCACACATTCTTCTCAATTCAGCCGCTCATCTTCCACTCGGTCTACCTTGCTTCATTTCACATCCTCTTGTATTCCCATTACAATATTTCTCGCTATCTGTCCAATCCAACTTTTTCACACGTTCCGCTATATCTGCCACTTTGGTCATACTTCTTACCCATGTATTCCTTTTACGATCTTGTTATAGCAAGCATACATAGATCTTTCCTTGTTTCTCCGTGTGCACTGGATCTTACGTAGCATTCTTGAATTTAGCATCCACGTTTAACATCCATACGTCATAACTGACACAAAATTGCAATTGTTTCAGTTGGCGACCCCACAGAAAACACTTTTCGACCCCATTTTGGGTCGCGACCCATAGGTTTGAAACCCGTGGCCTAAGCGTTTTAGGTACAGTGTGAAATAAAGGAATTTTGATCTCCGAATCATTTCGTATCTCACCAATTCGAACCATCCTTTCATGCAGTCTTTCTCTAACATAAGTTTTTCGTACTTGCAATATTTATATTTCAATTTATGAAGTGCAGTACATTTAGCACATTGTCTGAACATTTTGGGCAATTTATACAATGCCGAATTTCACAATTTGCCCGTGTAAGCTGTATGATATACATAATAATAAGTAATTTTCAACCATTGTTTGTGCTATTCATATATTCTTAAGGTAGACAGACGCACGGTGTTTTATTTATTTATTTATTTAGAGTACCTTAAAAAGCTAATTACAAACTAAAAGTATCTTAAAGCTAAAATTACAAAATAAACGTATCTATCTGTTAGTACTTGTACAGTGCCGTTTTAAGGCTGCCAGGAATTTGTCCACTTGGTTTATTTGTCTCAGACCATCTGGCAGTCCATTATATTCAACCACACCCCTGTACAAGATACTTATCCTAGATCTACTTAATTTTAAACTCTTAACTATTAACTTATTCTCACCCCTAGTATTATAACTATGCATATTAAATAGTTATCAAAATATTTTGGTAATAGACTCTTATCTAACTTAAAAATATATAGTAACATGCACACTTTTAACGATTGACTTACATTCATCCAATTCAATTCTTTCAACATATTTCTTACACTAGTTAATCTATTCACATTCAAAATACTTCGCATAGCTCTATTTTGCAATACAGTCAACCCTCTTATAGCGTACATTTCTATAGAGTTTGCGGTGGTTTTTTGTATAGCGGTCCCTTCTATAGCGTACATTTAAAAAAAATGCAATATTTTCAAGGTCAAATAAGAATTTTCATAAATATATTATTAATGTGCATTTAAATATGTATGTGCACTTAGAAAATAAACTGGACTAAATATGCAAGGTCAATGCTCCGTCGCGCGTGTAGGCAAGTGCTATTGTTATCAAACTAAACACATCCAAGGTCATTGGAAATATAAAAATGGGTAAAATGTTTGATTTGCTTCAAATCGGAAAATACAATTAAAAAAAAAAAACCCCAAATTTTGTATGGGTGCCTAACTTTCTATAGCGTTTTTTCCTATAGCGTGGTCCCTATCTCAACGCTATAGGAGGGTTGACTGTATTTGCATTCTATCTTTAATTGACTTATTTACTAAATTTAAAAAAGAGCCACAATACATAAAATTTCATCGACAAACATTTACAAAATAACTAAATCTTAGTAGTGACTTCATATACATACGTTATTGAAGTCGTCACTCAAATTTTCATCATTACCATAATTACCATAGCTTTAGCGCTTAGCCATTTAGCGCTCGAAGTGAATTCATACGAATACAATTTAACCGATAAATCATTCGAATTGTTTTCGTTTCTTTTTTCCAATTGTGAGAATTGTTAGGGGTGGATTCTTTCGGGGTAGGGGGAAGATTTGGGTGGATTCCGTCGACGATTTTTTACGAAGCTTCTTAGACAAATGGTTCCGTTCAAGTGTTTGACGATCACTCCATTTTTGACTGTCAGTCGAGCGACATGGAAAAAAGCCACCGCGTCGTATTTTCCTTTTTTTTTTTTTTATTCCCCTTTTAACTCTCGTCTATTTTCCAGCAGTTTGTATCGCTCGAGCTTTTCCGATGGAAAGCGTGCCCCAGTGTAAACAGTATGCACTGTGTGTGCGCTGATTCAACCGTGTATTTTGTAACCGTAGAAGTATATATGCATAATATGTGCAACCGGGGAAAAGCGGCTTTTCCTTGTGGGAAAATGTGCGCGTGTGTTTGTTCGACGGGGAAACGTTCGACGTGTAAAATGATATTCGAATAATAAACGACGGTAAATAAATGATGAAAGTGCACGAAATGTTATATTTTGTTGATATTTCAACTATCCTTATGCGTCCCATTAGTCGTAGATGTCACTAACAGAGATTAACCAGTATATTCTATGATAGAATTACCAATAACCACACTAACAAATTAGTAGAGATACGTGATTATCGCGTTTTGCGATAAGTGCGATATAGATGCGATAAAACCGATAATCGCGATATAGATGCGAAAACAGTAAAATATGCGAATAGATGCGAAAAATGAAAAATATCTCGCCCAAATATCACTTCTCATCTTCAATGTGTGTTTTTTAGCTACTTTTTTTATTAAAAATTGACCGTGTAACTTAAAATCTAACTTATCATCCAATATTATTATACCTTTAAATTATACTTAATAAAAAAAATTAAATTTAATAAAATATTATACAATTTAAAAAAAAAAAAAAAAATATATATACGTACATATGTATATAAATAAATTTTACTCACTTGCAGGCTGTAGAGATATTACTTAACGTTACACAATTCAGTTCTTCAATTGCATTGCATTAAAACTTGATTGATTACGGTACGAATTTTTCACAAATTTCATCGAATAAAAAAATTGTTCACAATATTGTATGTGGAACCAAAAGCGTCAAGACAGCAAATGCAAGCTTCCTGACGTTCGAATAATAATTGGCTGGAAATGATTGCCAAAATTTGAATATAATACCACTTGCCGTGCTCTCTTTGGTGGTTAAATTTATTTCCACTTGTCTAAACATTTCCGTTAGTTTTTCAGTTCAAATACTTCTATTTTTAATTTCTATAAGACGCGAGTAAATTTAGGGTCAAAAAAAACTAATTTACATTTTTTTTATTTTATTTTACGAAAAGTGTTGGATTATAAACGGAGCCGCCGGTTCCCGACCACTGTACTAGATTAAAACAATCATCTATAGAAACATGTTCTATGCTGAGTTTTAATTAATTTTAATCATATTTTATTTTTGTATCCATGTTTTGTTTTGTTTCCCTATTAATTGTATTTAAATTGGACTTGTTAACTTCAAATTTGTGAAAAATAAATAAGCGCTAAATAGATGCGAAAATTTGTTATTTTATTTGCTCCAAAACGCGAAATTTTATAAAAATAGATGCGAAAATCCCGTATCTCTACAAATTAGTGAAAGGTCTCGGTGATTATAGCAAGACTAGCGTAAGCCCATTGAATATCAACGGAGCGTTCTCATCACCCGTACTGAAAAATAATATTAATATAGCATAGATGGCGCGAAAAATTTTTTTCTACTTTACTATTTTATTATAATAATTATTAATTATTCTGCTATTTTTTAAGTGATTTTGTAAGTGAGTTGTAACAAAAAAAAAATAGTTTTTATAGCGCCATCTAATTGATCCAACGGTAACGATAATTTCGATAATTTAATTAATAACCCGGTCGATAATTTTATTTTATACCTTATTTTTATTATATTATAATGACGTACGGGTGTGAAACTTCGACGCTAAATTCAAGAATGCTACGAAAGATCCAGTGCACACAGAGAAGCATGGAAAGATGTATGCTTGGCATAACAAGAAGAGATTGCAAAAGAAATACATGGGTAAGAAGTATGACTAAAGTGGCAGATATAGCAGTAAGGGTGAAAAAGTTGAAGTGGCAATGGGCTGGACACATAGCAAGAAGAATGGATGGCAGATAGACGCGAGAAGTACTGGAATGGTATCCGAGAGGATGTGAAAGAAAGCAAGGTAGACCGAGTGGAAGATGGGCTGATTGAGAAGAATGTGTGGAGTCAAGTGGATGCAGATTGCTCAAGACAGACAGGAATGGAAGACGATTGGAGAGGCCTTCATCCAGCAGTGGATGGTGAACGGCTGAAAATGATGATGATTATAATTATTAATTATTATATATTTTGTAAGTAAAAAAAAAAAAAAAAAATTATAGTTTTTATAGGTAGGTAGGTATGTAGGTATGTAGGGTAAAGCAGTCAAGATCGCTTGTATAGGTAATGTTTTAAAAAAAAAAGGACCGTCTTAGCAATGGCTCGTGGCT
Organism: Parapsyche elsis; assembly: GCA_022651745.1. Lineage (NCBI taxonomy): Eukaryota > Metazoa > Arthropoda > Insecta > Trichoptera > Hydropsychidae > Parapsyche > Parapsyche elsis. Next base: position 946,712 of record JAGVSN010000065.1, read on the forward strand.
TATGCGTTAGCGTGGTAACTCCCGACCTGGCGTCCCGTATTCGATCCCCACTCATTCTGGTTTTTTAATTATTTTTCCTCATTTCCTATTTATTTTAATTATGTATAGGTAATGTTTAAAAAAAAAGGACTAAACCGACCTAGGGCGATAGCGAATAGCATCAGTGCGAGTAACTCGAGCCTGGGGTCATGGGTTCTTGATCCCCACTCGTTCTGCCAAGTTTTTTCCCAATTTTTCTTCAGCGAGCGTTATCAGCAGACAGACAGACGGACGGGTTTTAGCTATTATATACATATATATAATGTCTTTACCCTTTAGGTATAAACACAAATTACCTAAACATAATTTTCTTTAGATCGCTGACTCTAAAAAGTATTTAATTATGTAAAATATATTATAAACATTTGATAAGAATAATTGTAAACAGGTTTTTGAGCTCTTTCTCCTATTATGCTTTAAACAATAACATTAAAATAAAAGAATCCTTATAAATACTAACAAAATTAACAATGTGTAAAATAGATAATGGTCACTGCACCAGTAGCTATTAAAATAGATTTAAGATGTATTGTGAACATAGGTATAAGAACAATAAAAAGGTTTTTTTTATAAAAAAAAAACTATTCTTATGCGGGTATTACACAGGGATAGTTTACTCGCTACTATCTCACCAGTAAACTATCTGGCTCTTTCGGCCGAGCGAGTGAAATTCGAATGTTTGAACTTTACTCGCTACTATCTGGATAGTGTGACGTCACTTCATTTTGACAGTTTGAGGTTAAGAGGTACATTTCCAGCTCACACACATACATATGTATATGAAGGTTTATTCAAAATTGTATTATTAAAAAAAACGCATATTTATTATCCATATTTATTTTTAAAAAGTACTGTAGACTGTACATAAAACAAGTTGACGACAGCGCCACTAGCGAGTACACTAAACACGTGTAATAGGATTACTAGCTACTCGCACTACGTGTCGGCTAGTAAACTAGCGAGATACATAGTAGTGAGTAAACTATCCCTGTGTAATACCCGCTTTACATGTGGCCTTTATTTATTTTTTTAAACTTTTACTAGCTTTTTAAGATAGCGTACTTGATATCAAAATTATATCACATTTCATACTGGAGTAACTAGGGAAAGATACTCTCCAGTGGTGAAACTATGCCCTCTGGAGGTTTATTGGTCTGAATTCACATGCTCTCTTTTGTGCCTTTTATCTTAAGAATAGGTATGACAGTTGTTTTTAATTTCTTTGGTATATGTAGTACCTTCAGTAAGTGTAATATTTATTATTCTATTTGTTTTCCAATAGATCCCCAAGTGTCCTTAATAGTATTTAAAGTTATCTCGTCTGTACTGCTAGTATTCTTCATATCAAATACTGTTGCAAAAATTGCAATCATCCACTGTTATTATATCGAATTTATCCAGTACTGTAACAGAATCATCGCTCTGAACCACTTCTTGAATTGATACATCATTTCCTATTGAGGTTATTATCTCTTTAATACTGTTTATATAATATTCATTTTATTTTTTAACTATCGAATTAAAATCTTTATATATATGTAAAACTATCAACATGAGAAAAAGAGAGAAGATTTGGTCGGCTAGGAGTATTTTTGTACCGATTTCGTGGAACCGTCTTACAACTACATACATATGTACATAAATCAGACAAGTTGACAAATTCTTGCAGAAGAGTGGTTGAAGTTTAGAACCACCTCCCAAATCAGCTAGTAACTTCTGTAAATATAAATCACTTTAAAAATCATCTCGACAAGCTTTTGAACATAAATGGATTTTTGTAATCCTTCAAATATACATAAATAACTAAATGATTAAAAATTGTATGTACAAATTATAACAAACCCCTGAGCTCCATCGGCTATGCCACCTGCCCATGAATTTTAAATAAATAAATAAAAGGGTTAGTAATATGCAGATCTTACCAATGACGATATTTACGGTCAAAAACCGCCGAGATAAACTTTCGACATATGAGAATCGAACTCCTGACTTTTGCTCAAGAGACACACGCTCTAACCACTAAGCTACAAGTATAGCCTGGCTAATTAATAGCTTAGCCCACTCGTTAATATAAACACTGACAGCTGTCACTGTAATTACTGATCTTTTACGATAAACTGAACTCAAGTTAACCATACTAAGTAAATAATAGTTATATTTCCATATGATTTTTTTAATTACTTAAAAGTCACTTTTAACTTGCATATTTCATTACGTATGTGGACAGTAAAAAGCACGAATGCTTTTACTTTTATTAATACATGCACTTACGAGTATATGACTGCATTTACTGGAAAATATAATATAATATTATGTGTGTGTATTCGCGACCATTCGACTGGGAAAACTCGACTTTTCAATTGAAAAGCTCGGAGCTTTTGCCCGGCCGCGAACAGTCGGAAATAGAATTCGGATCGTAATGCAATTATTATTATATGGAATCGAGAGTTGATCTCGGTTTATTTGCAATAGTACTTACGCTCGCGTGTATATAATATGTATGTATGTATATGTATGTACTCGGACATGAGAATCGTGCTTGCTTTCTCGCAGTAATACACATATGTACATATGTATGTTTGTATATAAAATTAGTGGCGTAACATACGACCGTTTAGTCATATTTAAAAGTTGGTGAAAGTAATATTGAACTAGTTAATAATTTCAAATATTTGGGTATAATATTGGATGATAAGTTAGATTTTAAGTTACATGGTCAATTTTTAATAAAAAAAAGTAGGAATATTGTGTCGGCTAAGAAAATTATTATCTAAAGACACTAAAATAATAATTTATAATGTAATTGTCAGACCTAATTTTATGTATTGTGGTTCATTATTAAATATGTATGTTAGATAAGTCAACTAGAGATAGATTACAAATATTACAAAATAGAGGTATGAGATGTATTTTAAATGCTGATAGGTATGCTAGTATAAAAAAGATGATGATTGAATTAGATTGGTTGAATGTGAATGATACTTTGAGGATTTGTATGTTCTTATTTATATTTAAGTTGCATACTAATATGTTACCATCATATTTTAGTACATTTATTATGAGAAGAATGGATGTATGTGAATATAATTCAATTATAAAAAAATGTTAAAATAAATAGAAATAGGAGAAGCATCTTGTACAGAGGTGTTTTGGATTATATATTTTGTCGACTGCCGGATGGAATTAGAAGTTCCAAAACTATTGAAAAATTCCTGGCAGTCTTAAAAAGACATGTCTGTACAGGTGCTTAGTTAAGGATTATAATTAGCTTAAGCTACTGTATTATATAAATAAATAAAATATTGGAAAGATGGGAGAATCGGTGAGCTCTGCACTACAGATGAATATTACTAACAATAACAAACAGATTCAATACAAATGACAGAGGATTTAATGTCTGAAGTTTGGGCCTAAATTTAAATATACACTTGCACCTCTCCATGGTGATTGAAAAAAGTTTGTCCGATATTATTATCTCACCTTAAACGGTCTACTCATATAAACTCCTTGGTAAATAAGTGTTATTCATTTATATATATTATCAAACGTGTATTTAAGAAATTTAGTATCCAGTTGCTGTCAAAAATTTATAAATCCTATATAAGACCTAAATTAGAATTTGCTGTTAATGTAACCCTTACTTCAAAAAAGACATTGTATGTTTAGAAAGGGTCCAAAGAAGGATTATAAAAAATGACATCTGAACTTCGATCAATATCCTATAATGAAAGATTGAAGAAAATGAGTCTCACATCTTTGGAGACGAGAAGATTAAAACCCAATCTAATAAAAGTGTATAAAATAATAAATATATAATATAATAGCCCTATTCCGTCTGTCTCTCTGTGTGTGTGTGTGTGTGTGTGTGTGTGTCTGTCTGCTGATAACGCTAGCCGATGTAAATAATTAAAAAACCAAAACGTCGCGCGAGTGGGATTTGAACCCGGTATCACTGATTCGGAACACTGAGCGCTTACGCAGTGAGCCAAACCAGATAATAATGGACTGGCTTCAACTTGACTATTTATATTATAAAAAATAGGCTCGCGACATTGCTAAATTGTTACGTTGTTGTATTATAAAGCGCCATCTATGCAACAACTATAAAAACTATTAAATTCACATATACTCACCCACACAAACATTCGTTGATATTCAACAGGTTTACACTAGTCATATATATAATAGCCCTATTCCGTCTGGCTGTGTCTGTGTGTCTGTCTGCTCATAACGCTCGCCGAGGTAAATAATTAAAAAAAAAAACAGAACGTCGCGCGAGTGGGATTAGAACCCGAGATCACCGGTTCGTAACAGTGAAAGCGTACGCTATGATCCAACGCCAATAATGCGAGATCTCCTATATTTGAACATATAAATCGTTACGTTGTTGTATTTATAACGCGCCATCTATGCAACAACTATAAAAACAATTAAATTTGATATTATTTTGCAGTACGGGTGATGAGAATATACTAGTAAATCTACTACATGTAGACATTGTATGTTTAGAAAGGGTCCAAAGAAGGATTATAAAAAATGACATCTGAACTTCGATCACTATCTTAGTGTAAGCCCGTTGAATATCAACGGATGTGTGCGTGAATATATGTGTATTTAATAGTTGTTGCATAGATGGCGCGTTATAATACAACACGTAACAATTTAGCAAAGTCGCGAACACTTTAAGATTTAATATTGGCCAATTACAGCACGTACGTCATCGCCTCCGTTTGGATGATAGTGTAAGCTCGATTCCTCACAACCCGGTGATACCGGATTCAAATCCCACTCGCGCGACGTTCTTGTTTTTTTTAATTATTTACGTCAGCGAGTGTTATCAGCAGACAGACAGACGAATTTTGGCTATTATATGTATGATGAAAGGTTGAATAAAATGAGTCTCACATTGTTGGAGACGAGAAGATTAAGAAGCAATCTGCATAATAGAAGTATATAAAATAATAAATAATAAATATAAATGCCCAAAAAAAAAACCTCCTCACTTTCAAAAAAAACGCATATCTCAGAGGTCATACACTGAAACTACTAATAGACAAATCGAACAAAATTGTCAGAGACTCTTTTCTTCTTTTCAAATAGAGTGGTCGAAGTTTGGAACCGCCTGCCAAATCAGCTAGTAACTTCTGAAAGGACAAATCTCTTTTAAAATCATCTCGATAAGTTTTTGAACATAAATGGACTTTTGTAATCCTTCAAATATAAATAATTAAAAATTGTATGTACAAATTATAACAGACTCTGGGCTCCATGTATTTTAAATAAATAAATAAATATAACTTAAAGTTGCATTGTTTTGACTTTTGATTGTCGTTATTATTAATTCATTCATTAATTTTTTAACCTCCACACCTCAGATACGAGAGCGTTTTGTAATCTAATGAAGAAAGCTTCGCCACTCTGTACAATGCACGTTTAATTGCTATGTACCCACGTTGAAAGCGCAAAGTTCAACAGCTGCAACGTGATAAATTACCATATTGAAGTAGACGATATCGAGCTTAAGTAGTGCATAAATGGGATGCAGCTCGTGACGATCTCGATTTAATTATTCAGACTAACATCGTTTCAACTGAAAGATGACGACAACTGAAGGCAAGTGCACGATTGCCAAGTAAGACCCAAGACTTTCTCTCTCGATTTATGATCTGAAAAGTACATTTTAAACTGAGACTCGCTGCGGAGTGGATCCATTTCAACATTAATATATCTATTGTTGCTGAAAATGCTGAAGGCTATATACATCTTTACGCGTCTGAAGCGAGAGGGGTGTTTCATTAAGGTTCACTATTTATCAAGCGACGTCTACTCCCATACACTAATTCAGGGCTGGCCAAGCTTTCAGACTCTATAGTTTAATATAAATTTAATGTAACCGGACTGGTGATCTCGGGTTCAAAACCCACTCGCGCGTGGACGGTTCATATCTTAATAATTTACCTCAGCGAGTGTTATACGCAGACAGACAGACAGACGGATTTGGGCTATTATATATACCTATGTATATACAGAGCATTCTTATCACCCGTACTGAAAAATAATATTAAATTTAATAGTTTTTATAGTTGCTGCATCTGTGCAACAATGCACCATCTATGGCGCGTTATAATACAACAACGTAACAATTTCGCAAAGTCTTGAACCTATTTTTTTTTATTATAAATAGTCACGTCCCTATATCATCTGGTTTGGCTCACCGCGTAAGCGCTCTGTTTCGAATCAGTGATACCGGGCTCAAATCCCACTCGTGCGACGTTCTGGTTTTTTAATTGTTTACCGAGGCGAGCGTTATCAGCAGACAGACAGACTATTAATTTCGGCTATTATATATATAATATAATATTATTGTAGTCTGTTTTTTTAACATGAGACTATGTAGTTTGAGTTTGGGTATTTCTTTCCTAGCCAGGCAATAGCTCAGTGGTTTGAGCTTTCGTTTCTCGAGCGAAGATCCAAGGATCGATTCTCGTATATCAAAAGAGCTGCGACCCCAATTATTGTCTTTTTATTACTCATTCAAATCAATTCAATTCGTTGGTACGTGTTTCAAGTATATTAAATTATTCTTTAGTTGTGTTGATACTTTAAGTTTTACTATTTTACTATTAAGTTTTCATTTTTTAAATATAAAACGTAAAAGTATTCCTACACCTGTTGAAAATCAACGGGTGTACTAAGTACAGCAGCTTTAAGCCATTTTGACTAAGTGTATCGTCGATCGTTACGTGATTAATATGTATGTTTAGTTGTCGTGGTTGCAAGCGTTACGTTGCGCTATGGCAGAATTTCCGCTATTATATATGTACATACATATATGAATTTTAATAGATTTAGCTGCATTCTAGTATTTTGACCTCTGACTGCCCCTGCATTGTACAGTCGTTGCAGCTGAATTTAATCTTCTACACTTCACACTAATGAAACACTGAAATAATTGTGAAAACAAGGTTTAACAAGGACATGCACTAATGTGAAAAGGGTCCTCAAAGTGTGGTGCGTTTATCATTTTTAAATTTATTCAATACTATAATGCCCGTTGACAATCAATCTATTATAGGCTTATTACAGTTGGTTACGGTAAAAAAAAAACAATTCAAATTTTCAATCCAAACGAAAGAAGTTTTGTTATTATGGTTTATTATATTTAATTGGTGAATATGACTGGATGTTAAGAAGTAGAAATAAAACAAAGAATTAAACTAGGGTGGAGTGCTTTTGAAAGAATGAACATAGTTTTTAAATCCAACATTCCGCTATGCTTAAAAAATAAGTACTGCCAGTTATGACGTATGGATGTAAAATGTGGATGCTAAATTCAATAATGCTACGTAAGATCCAGTGCACACAGAGAAACATGGAAAGATGTATGCTTGGTATAAAAAAAAGAGATCGTAAGAGGAATACATGGGTAAGAGGTATGACCAAAGTGGCAGATATAGGGGAACGTGAAAAAAAGTTAAAGTGGACACACGGCGAGAAGAATGGATGGTAGATGGACGCAAGAAATACTGGAATGGTATCCGAGAGGATGTGAAAGAAAGAAAGGTAGATCGAGTGGAAGATGGGTTGATGAATTGGGAAGAATGTTTGGAGTCAAGTGGACGCAGATTGCTCAAGACAGACAGGAATGGAAGAGGGATGGAGAGGCCTTCATCCAACAGTGGATGATTTAATCGGTGTCTTGATTTCCGGGATTGGAAGCTTTACTTGACACTATTGGAAAACCTTGCTTTACTTTTGCATTGTGACGTTTTGTGACGATAATAAAATAATCAAGTATTGCAAATCTTTATCACACTTTCTTGCAATTTTGACACACCATCTTTATCATTTTCGACAAAATTTAACACTACCTTTTAAGTACCGTATTAACGTGTATGATAAAGTCAACGTACATAGGTGTACTCAATTTACTCAAATGTGATTTCCCAATGGTGCCTAGGTGCACGTACCAGCTCTTTACTAGAATATTCACATCAATATTAAATTAAGCAATTTCATACGTACACTTTTTTAAAGGGGCACAATTTTCAACAACGTTAACGAAACGTTCCCGACAATATACATATGTAGATATGAGATCCAGTAAAAGTGTAAACAAATCAACGCTTCAAAAATTGACTGGGCATTTTATGCAATATAGTTTTCTTAACTTTAAATGACTCTAAACACTGTGTAATTTGTTGCATTTGCAAAAGTGTGAAGTCCCGCATTGTACGTATGTATAAAGCATATAGGAATTGTATATATGTACATAGGTACAATAATAATCAAAATAGCCAGAAAGTGGAAAATGTACTACGCTTCATAAATCTACATAAATAGAAATATCACCTACATATAACAAACTAAAGTTGAAGAAAGCTGGTTAGATAACATACGATTCGGACAAAATCATATATATAATAGCCCTATTCCATCATATATATAATAGTCTGTCTGTATGTCTGTGTGTGTGTGTGTGTGTGTGTGTGTGTGTGTGTGTCTGCTGATAACGCTCGCCGAGGTAAATAATTAAAAAACCAGAACCTCGCGCAAGTGGGATTTGAACCCGAGATCACCAGTTCGGGACAGTGAGCGCTTACGCTATAATCCAAACGGAGGCAATGACGAGCCTGCTACGATTTGACAATTTAGGCTTGCGACTTTGCTAAATTGTTACGTTGTTGTATTATAACGTGCCATCTATGCAACGACTATAAAAACTATATACTCACCCACACAAATATCCGTTGATATTCAACGGGTTAACACTAGTTCATTAATACTTTACCGAAAAGGCTTGGATGCAGGATATATACATATATAAAACAAGGTATTGTATAAAACAACTAGTCAATTGATTAAGCCATTAAGCGTTGTATTTTTTACACTCGCTTGTATTTCATACATGTATTGAAAGGTATTTATTATGTATAGATATTCGTATGAATACTTTTTAAGGATTATCAGAATATAAATACATAATCACAATCGAACAATTCAAGAGCGAAACACACGCCAACCAATTCGAAAAGGATATATTGCGGATTATGGGACGCGTGCGAGTGTGGGAGGGTCGAGTTAATTTGCATGACAATTTGCAGGATTAAAGCGAACATTTATATATATAAAATAATCCCCGAGATTCGAATTCGCCCGCTAATGGGAAACTGTTCAATTCGTAAATGTATAATTATAAACACGTGGCATCGTTGCGAAAATGACTACTACTAAAGCGACACGCTAAACCGCTAGTGACTAATGACGTCAATTATCGTCTGCGAATTATTAATATTACATGTATGTACATATATGTATATGTAATATACATACGTATAATATCTATTTTATTTTTGATTTTAAAATGACCGAATGTTGATGAAACCATCGCGTCGAGAGCGTTGAAACTTCTTTAGTTAATTATTCACTAATTCGAACGGGGCGAAAGCACAGGGGATCTGCTCTAGTCGCATGCGAATATTTTATTTAACAGTGTATTGGGACCGAACTGTGTGGTTCAGCGGCTCTCAAACTGTGCCTAGTGCAACTCTAAAATGTTCATCAATATATGTACATATGTACATATACACATACCTATACATAAGCCTTTTGTTCTGAAAGCGAACAAAATATGTATGTATGTATGTACGTTGACTTTACAAAAAAAAATTGGTCAAACTACTAACGGTCATGTACATATGTACATATGTATGTACTTACTCAGTACTATCATCTGTATCTTTGAAAAACTAAAGCAAGAATATCTCGAGGTCAAATGTTCGCAAGATTACAATACAAGATTACATTTAGGTGTAAAATTGAATCGAGTATTTTTTTGTTTGATAATGTTCCATACATTTCCCTACTTTGTTCTTAGAATCGAAGTGAAATATACCAAAATATTTAGAAATGATGGTCTGGTTAAATGGTTAAAAAAAGCTTATTTAAAAGATTCGATGTTGTAGGAAAGCATGTAGAATTAGTAAATACTAGTGTAAGCCCGTTGAATATCAACGGAGCGCTTTCTCATCGCCCGTACTGAAAAATAATATTAAATTTAATAGCTTTTATAGTTGTTGCATAGATGGCGCGTTATAATAACAATGTAACAATTTAGCAAAGTCGCGAGCCCGAGAGTGATACCGGGCTCAAATCCCACTTGCGCGAAGTTCTGGTTTTTTAATTATCGGCGAGCGTTATCAGCAGACAGACAGACACACAGACGGAATAGGACTATTATATACATATATGATAACTCTGAATTATAAAACGAGAACATAGTCAATTTATTCATACTAAGCTTTGCACGCTATCGACATTACATGTGAAATGAATGTGAACTACATATGTTATTTTATAGTAAAAAAAACCCTATTTAGGTAAAAACAATAATTTAAATCCTTACGAACAAAGTAACAAGAAAAAAATTAAAAGACGTTTACTAAGATTTTTCAGTAAACGGAAATAAAATCCAAGCCTTCATGTGTAATAAAAAAAAACTCATCGATTGCCAATTAACAATACTTTAGAATAATTAATAAAAAATTAACTGTATCACCTACATACATACATATGTACATATGTATGTATCATTCAAAAATATTCCTCTATAAACCATTTGACGCGAAAAAGTTTGAAAATCACAACTATGCTTTGACCGTCACGTTTACCATTTATCGCGTCTCAAAAACGAATTAAATTTTCTAAGGATTGCCTCACATACTTTTACCGTAGTTTTTTTTGCCACGGTGCCTTTACGAACTCACACTTACACTATCAAATCAACAAGTGGGATACCAGGAACCACATTTTGAGACTTCTCCATACGTAGACCTACACCTAAATATATTTTTTTCAAACTTCAATCTTCACGCTATTGTTCCGGTGGGACAAATTTGACTGTTTACGTGATCAAACCCAGTGAGACCTTCGAGCTCCAATTACTATAATACGCACGTGGATACGCTATCGATCGTAGCATACGCCGAATTTGCAAAGAACGTACATTATATGTATAGGGTAAATCTACGTAACTGAATCAATATTTTAACTCTATATTAATTGTAGAAAGAATGGTTACGAAAGGTTGTTTTGATGCCAAGAAATTTAATAAGACATAAACGTAACTGACGCAGCTGAAAAAATTGTGCATTGCACTACCAATTTAAATCAAAAATATCTTTCCAATTACAAAACTTAAGACATTGTACTGAGAACAATTAAATACAAAATTTGTTTGGAACAATTAAAACACATCAAAGCATACAAAATTTTCCATGTCTCCAAATCAAATGCAAAATATGTTCGCCACACGCGTAACTTTCATAAAAATTCACTCAAAATGACTGCTAGTACTTTCAGTGGTACAAATCTAACAAAAAAATAGTCACCATATGAAAATAGAACACTGTAGCAACATTTTGATAAAATAATAATTCACGACATTGCGTGGAATGACTCTACTTACATAGAATTCGTGTATGATACTAATGATGAGCGGTTTTCACGTTAAAATTCTATTACTGTATTGAATTCAAATTGGTCAAAGAGCTCAGTGTATGTACATATGTATGCATATTAAATATCATATTGTAATTATTCGTAGATATACATACATGTGGGTATTGTGTATAAATTCATTGTGTTGAGAAGTTGAGCTGTATTTTCATGGATGAAAACAACAAGTTTCAATTAACTTGATTACAGGTATATTTGCGCAGAGCAGCTGAACAATTATGCAAGTTGCCACTGTTGTAACTAAATATTCTGAAAATTAAATGTTGTATATTTTCGCGTGAAATTATTCGGCAATAGGGAATGCTTTGTTCTATATACATATGTATGTATGTAAATATATACATAGGTACTATGTACTTGATGTTATAATTTATTATATACATATGTATGTACATAAGTACTCTTTATATAAAAATATGCTATCCTTTCTTTCTTTCGTTCAATAGTGGTTTCGTTTTAATTATAAAATAAATTATCGCACTGGATAATAACGATGATTTATACCCTGCGAATTCGTGTAATTTGTGTTTGTTTCCAAGTCGGACACTATCAATCTCTCGGCTCAAGACTGATAACACCCGCTCTGGGGTCAAAACTACGCTTTTATAAATCAAAGGATGTGAAAGCTGTCATAATTCATTATGGCTAATTTCTACCGAAAATAATATATTTTCTACCGATCGTTACCTTTATATGCCAGGCGAAGCTCAGTGGTTAGAGCGTAGGTCTTTTGAACGAAGGTCCAGGATTCAATTCCCGTATTTCAAAAAAGTTTCTCTACAGTTTTTGACCTTAAATATCATTAGCATGATCTGGATATTACTAAATCCAGATCAGTCATCGCATATCAGAATATTCTAATTAATCTAACTTAGTTTCATAAAATTGACACTACGCCAATTTTATGCCAGATGGTAAAACGTGTCTCAAATAATGTGAAAATATATTTTCAATAATCTATCACATACATAGTAGTGCAAGGGTCTATCTGGCTGGCTAGACGGCCTCCCAGGGTAGCCACGGAACACTTCACACTTTTTTCAACTACTTACTACATGTTGTACTAAATACATTATATCAATTATATGTATAAATGATAACCACCCGATCTCACTGTCAACGGCCATTGACTAGTATATTTCATATTTATTCTGTACATATAATGTTACATATGTCGTGTTAATCACATTGAAAAATTTCATTAATCGCATGTTTTTCAGCATAATTCACTTGTCAGCAATCTTATCATTTCAGCAAGCTTTTAACACGCGTTGATAATCAGCGAAAATTTTTGTTTTTACATTACGATTACGCTAAAAGTCGTTTAATTTTATGAATTTAATACGATCGGTTAGACAAGATTAATATACCTCTACAACCAAGTTCAGATTATAGTTTTTATAATAAAATTACTGTGAATTTGATTTTGAAATAATTTTTTTCTTGGGCGAAGGTACAGGATTCGATCCCCGTATTTCAAAGATTTTTTTAACCTTTAATATTGCAAGGTTTGGATATAATTAAACTCAGATTGACACCAGTTAGAGTTTGCTAATTGATTTTACTTAGTTGTGAGACGGTTCCATATAATTAACACTACTGAAACAATTCCTCACTATTTACCAAGTCATTGTCCGTTCCTTCTATCCCTTCCTCTCCTCCAGAAGACAATGGGAAACCACTGGAGAGCATCTTCCCTTAGTTACATACTTAGCTATGGCAGATGGTAAAATGTTTGTTAAATAGTGAAGAGGCAACGCTTGATATTCAAATACGTCACCTTCAGAAGAAGAAGAATTTATAAGCTTACAATACAATACATGAAGGAAGTCTTGCTTTCATGTCGATGTACGATTTTAGATGAAACATACTGTCCATACATATATGTAATTCAGGAGAAGTTTGTCGCGGTATTCTCGAGACGGAATACTTTAATGTGTTTATAAAATTGGTATAACCCGAAAAATTCCTTTCTACCTACCAAGTCCGTTCCTTCTTTCTCCTTCTTCTCTCCAGAAGTCAATAGGAAACCTAGTTATTTATGTAGAAACCTACAATAGAAACCTTACTATTGCAGTCAGGAAAATGTTTGTCAAATAATTAAAAGGCAACGCTTGATATCAAATACCTGCAAAGGAAATTGGGTATGTAAAACTTCAATAACAACAATTGGAAAAAAAAATTCGGGTGTGGCCCATGACTTTATCCATATATTTGAGGAATACAAAGAGTAACGAAATTAATTTTTTAAGTACGTAAGTAAATAAAACGCATGCACACCACCACACCGACCAAAATACATACATTAATATCATGAAATTACTATATGTTGTGCGCGCGCGTATGTAAAATACGATCTTCGGCATATATTCAACTACCACTTCCGGTCGGCGGATTTTCATCGGATTTGATCTTATCAACTCTTAATTTTTATATGAAAATTATAAATATAAATTTTCGACAAGATCGCCGGAGCGGTTTCAGAAATATTCTGTTGTAAACTTTTCGACAAAAAAAAACCTACTTCTGGTTGACTGATTTTAATGATTTATTTTTTCCTAAATAGCAATTTTTCTCAGGATTAAAAAATTACAATATTGTGACGATACTACATATGTATGTACATATTTAAAAGGTAGAAAAAAAAAAAAAAAAATCTGCCACTTTCGCTCGTCAGAAGTTGACTAAAATCACAGTATCTCTTACGGCTAACGTGAAAACTATAGATATGAAATTTCGACAAAATTCCCGAAGCCGTTTCGGAAATATTCTGTGGTAAAAGAATTTTAGAATTTTCTACAAAAAAAAACCCTACTTCCGGTTCACTGATGTTAACCAAATTCTTTGTGGCTCTTACACCTTACGTGAAAATAATAGATATGAAATTTCAGCTTGATAAACTTGATAGTTTCGGAGAAAACACACATACAGACACACACACACACAAGTACACAGTCATACAGGCATACAGACATTTTCCAGAAATCATGAAAACGTAATCAGGGGATGATACTCGATACAAATCAGTCAAAATCTCGAGGTCGAATTTTCGCACGATCACAATACTTTATCCGATTAGGATAAAGTAAAAAAGCATGATGCACCCGATGATTATTATGAACCTGTAGCGTGCGATAAAAATTATCACGTCTCGTTTGAAATATTCACTTCCGGTCGACGTGTCCATTAATTCAAGCCATACGAGAGAGAATGTCTAATGAGATGGTGTGTGCGTTTGTGCGTAGGTTTTGTTGGGAATTTGTTCGCAGAGCGGTGTTTAAGGTGTCACATGCCACAAATTCCTCGCGAATCCTGCGGTCCAGAGCACACCAACTCATCCCACTGAAGGATATCCAGAACCAGGCAGACGTGAACTTCCTGCCTTTGACCCGAAGCTGAGACCGCAAAAATAAAAAGGTCTGCTCGTTTCGGTGTAAGCCATACAAAAACCCTTTGAAGTATCATTGTGCTTTTGTCTAACTACATATGTTGATGATTCAAAACTATGACTAATTTAACGCATACGAGTGTGTACTTGTATGCGCAATGTGCATAAGTTCAGACGGGTTCAGATATCGCCGAAACTAATTATGTATATATATATATATATATATATATATGTATACTAGTAACTAGTGTAAGCCCGTTGAATATCAACGGAGCGGTTTCTCATCAGCATATTTGGTGATATTTTTATGGGCACCACGACATAAGCGCGCGGACATTAGCGCGCAGTACAACCCCGACATAAGCGCGTGGGACTTAAGCGCGCAAAACAAAATTATTTTGTATTGTTGACTGCTCAATTAAAGAAATTTACTTATCCAAGATAGCTTTTCTGTCAAATTACATCTTATTTAAAATTAATTGGTACTTTTACAAACCTATCTATGAAAATTTTATCGATTTGAAAAAATATTAATAAGATAAGAACATTCCACCATGTGAAATTTCCAAATAGTATTTAATGTATATGAGCGTTTCTCCACTTTGTTTTTATTAGTAAATCGCTTAACCCATAAATGTTTGGTTTCCAAAATGTTTATCGATAGAAAGTAGAGTTAACCGTTTGAGGAAGACGGCGATTTTGCCGAAAGAGTATAAATAATATTTATTTTTTATCAAATATAAAAATTATAAATTGCGCGCTAACGTCGGCGCGCTAATGTCGGCGCGCTAATGTTCGCGCGCTAATGTCGCTGCACCATTTTTATGGTATGATATTTGGTGGGTATTTTTGGTGATATTTAAGTGATATTTTCATCGGTCGATAAATGTGTCAATCATGATTTGAAATTCGTCATCGTAGGATGAATTGAAAGCTTAAAATATTGATAATTGCTTTTATCATCTATCATATTTTATCTTATCGCCCAGCAAAAAGCGAAACGTTTCACGAGGACAGCATTTTCTGTCAACAGTTACTTTCGATTGATTGACTCGAATACTGGCATAGGTAAGCAATCAAATAATAAATTACATTTTTTAAATGTATATATGTACAAACGAAGAATTATACTAGGATGGAGTGCTTTTGGAAAAATGAACATAGTTTTTAAATCCAACATTCCGCTATGCTTAAAAAGAAGGCATACGACCAATGCGTACTGCTAGTTATAACATATGGATGTGAAACGTGGATGATAAATTCAAGAATGTTACGCAGGATCAAGTGCACACAGAGAAGCATGGAAAGATGTATGCTTGGTATAACAAGAAGAGATCGTAAGACCAATGTGGCAGATATAACAGAACGTGTGAAAAAGTTGGAGTGGAAACATAGCGAGAAGAATTTATGGCAAATGGACGCGAGAAATACTGGAATGGTATCGAGAGGATGTGAAAGAAAGCAAGGTAGACCGAATGGAAAAATGGAATTGAGAAGAATGTGTGGAGTGAGGTGGATGCAGATTGCTCAAGACAGACAGGAATGGAAGAGGATTGGAGAGGCCTTCATCCAGCAGTGGATGATGAACGGCTGAAAATGATTATATGTACATACATACATATACGTACATATACATATACATATATAGTTTTATCAGGGAAATGGTACCAAACTTCAAAAATCTTCTTAAGCTTAAAACTAAAATAACTTAATAATAACTTAATAAGTTATTACATCGAAACGAATATGACGAATTTAAAGACAACCATACGAATAGCATTATAATATTGATAAGGTTTAACTAGTGTTTGGTACCATTGATTTGAGACATTCGGTATATGTATAACTTTTAATATTTAGCAAAACGGTGAGAAGATACTAACTACCATTCACTTTTGTCATATTTACTTTATTACAGATTAACTATTATCAATTATCATTTTTACAATGACCGACTACGATTATCAGCTATATGTGAAAAATGCAGTGTCTCATATGGAACGCATGTATGACTTTTACACTCAAAAACTGTACTGTGACGTGTATATTACAATTGGAATCAAAAGGTGACTTGTTTTACTAGCCAATCATTGGATAAATCGATAATGTATAACAAATAAGTACAATACGATTTCAGATATTCAGTACACAGATCGATATTACTGACTGCTAGTCAATTCTTTCGAGATCGATTGGGACAAGATCGATTGAATGAATTGGTGGTATTGAAAAGCGATGGAATTAGAGAGAATACAGTAGAATTGGCTATTTGCTATCTATACAAGGGCACATTGGGTGAGGATGAACTAGTTTTTACATCAAGTAATTGGGTTGAAGAAGTATTGAAAGAATATGTACCAGCATATTGATATTGTATCATTAATTTGGATCAACGTTTCTAACACTATTTTTCTTAAAAGGGTGTTTATATGTATGATATGCTAATTAAGAATGCTATGATTTTTGCAGAATTAATGATACATCAGGTAGCCAATGTTATAAAATTAGCTGACATGTGGCAACTACATAATCTCAAAAAGTTTTGCTGTTCATATCTTGAAAAAACTTTGCACGATAACGATTACGTTTCTCCCACTCTCAAACAAATCGATGATTACTATTTAAACAACTTTTCAAAGGTAAATCTAAATCACACTATTTACAATATATGTAAGTGAATCTTATGTATAAATGTGTTAGTGCAACGATAAATTTTATTTTACCTTTTTGTTTAAATAACATTTAAGGTTGTGATACACGATGACTTTTTGAATATATCAGTTGATAAATTGAAATCATTGCTACAGTCTGACGATTTACAAATATCATCAGAAACTGAGGCATTCAATGGGTTGACTCTGTGGTTGAAGCACGATTGGAATGATCGAAAACAGCACTTGAATACTTTGATAAAATGCATCAGACTGCATTTGTGTCCAATTTCGGTCGGTATTTTATTTTAATCTAACGCTAAATCAATTAACTATTGTACATAGTACTGACGTATCTAATTTAATATTTCAAGTTTCTACTGAACGAAGTGAGGATACTGTATTGCCAATCGTCTATAGAATGTCAATTAATGCTGGATGCGTTACAATGGCACCAAATGCCAGAATCGAGATTAAGTTTGACTTCGTTGAATCCAAAGCCTCGAAGGAAAAAAGGACAAAGTATTTTAATCGTCGGAGGAAACTGTGATCACGTGAGCGTAATTTTTTACTCGTTATATTATATGTATGTATGTACATGTATTCATTTATTTTAACAATGATTTTAGGACGGAGATTTAATAAAATTGTATGACCGAAATATGAATACATGGTCTGTATACTGTAAATTGGGCAAAAAAATTACACGTTGTTCGTCCATTGTAATTGATGATAATTTATTGATTTTTGGCGGACAATTAAACAACGAAATCACAAATAAGGTACCTACCATCATTTATTATAATTTTTTTTTATCAAAGTTATCGTTAAAACTCTTTTTTAAACATTTTATTTTCTTAAAAGTTAAAATACAAGGTTTGCATTTGGTTTACTGAAAAATCTGGATAAATGCTTTTACTTTTTTTGATATTTTTGTTCGTAAGGATTTAAATTGTGGCCTAACCTAAAAAAAAGTAAACCGAAAGGAACCTATGTATTTTATTTTTATTTTGGAAGGACACTGCTCTTTTATATTTTTATTTTATAAACTTTTTTTTAGAATTAGAGTTATATTGAGTTTTGTGTTTCAACTTTGATTAGAACATTTTTCAAAATATTTATATTATCATAGTGCTTCAGTTCTAAGAACAGAATAAGGAAATGTATTGAACATTTTCCATTTTTAAGAAATAAAGGAACCCAATTTCGATTCTTCCAACCCCAACTCTTGGTGAAATCGTTCTTGCTTTATTCTTAAGATTTTTAAATGATGCGATTTTTGTCAATTTTATTGATGATATGTACATGGTATTGAGTTAGTCCATTATCTCAACTTAACTAATTTTAGTTGGATATTGAACATAGTCCAGTTTGTTATTTCCAATTGATAAAATATATCGTTATCCTTAATTAAAAATTTCGCTTGAAATTAAATTGTTAAAAATGGCTCAACTGCTTAATTGATATGATACAATTGAAAAACACTGCTGTACATTTTCATTATAATTTTAACAGGTTTGGTGTCTTAATTTGCTCACAAAAGAATTAACTGTACTGCCACCAATGTTGCAAAAAAGGACAAAAGCAACAGCCGTAGTAGTCGACGGTCAGGTATTCGTAATAGGAGGTTCTAGTGAGGATAAAACATTAAATACCGTAGAGCGGTAAAAGTGCATATGATAATATTGACGTAATTGCTATTTTGGATTTGCGACATTAGCTATGAATTTTCCTCGTTTCGTTTCAGATGGAATCCGATCGCGAAAACATGGACATATGTAAAATCTATGAACTCAAAACGATGCGATCATGCTTCAGTAGCCTATGGAAACAAAATATATGTCATTGGTGGGCAGAAACCTAAAGCTTATTTACAAGAAGTTGAAGTTTACTGTACAAAGACAGATAAATGGAAGATCGTTAGGCCAATGAATTTTAAAAGATTATGGTTTTCGGTAAGTTTATCATATTTATCACATTTGGCAACTTTTATGTTCAACTATGTACATGAAGTAGGTGATTTTACGTAAAACACACATTTTTGTATTTCATTGAAATTGCTGTTTTTATTTTTTATTATGGAGTCCTGTTTAATTAAAATAATGCTACAGTGTTCCAATAAAATATTCATTTTTAGATTTGTAACAGTCTTTTTGAAAAACTGTTTTTGATTGAATTTTTGTGAAAATCTGTATATGGCATTTATGTACTTGGATTATAAGGAAAATTTTATTTGGTCTATCCTAAAAAGATTCAACATTTATCTGTTTTTATAGCAATATCATATGTAATGTAACTTGAAAGATACGAGATATAGTCAGTGCTTATAAATATAAAATAATACATCCACTAAGCAGTGTAGTCTCAATATTGTATCCAATACAAAAGTGTCAAAAGTGTAACCGTGCATCTTAAAAGAACAGAAAGATTGTATTAATGTTTGAATTGATTATACTTTTTGTAACTTTCAGGCAGTCGTTCTTAGAGACCACATCTATGCTATAGGTGGTAGCAATGGTACATCAATAAATTCAGTAGAGCGATTTGATCCTATAAGTAACACCTGGAGTTTAATTAGCAATCTACCTGAAGTGGATGATGGACATAGTGCAGTTGTGCTAAACGACAGAATAATTTGCTTCGGTGAATTTATAATAAATAATTATATACCATAATATTACAAATTTCTTACGATTCCTACAAATAGAGATCTTTTACTTATTTCCTGTATATTATCTATAGGGGGCTGTGGTTCAAAATCAGTGATAGAATACAACCCCGACACTGACGAATGGACAAAAATTGGAAAAATGGAAAATATTCGTTGTCTTTACAATACACTACTTACAAATCTCGACATTTGATACAAATAATGTATATTTTTTGTGAATTTTGATCACTGTATACATTTTTTTGGAATACTCTTCGATAATAAATATTTTTACCGCTGAAAGACTTTTAATTTGTAAACTACGTTGAACAACACTGGTTTTGTTATTAAAAAAATTATATCTCTGAAATCAATAATGTTACAATGATACCGCATAAATACCGTCCACTTTTTAATTGTATGTATGTATGTAGTAGTTTTTGTCAAAAGATGGTCATGAAGTAAGTATTTTTTTCAGCCGTTTAAATATTTTTAATCTTTATGAAAAACCTCCTTACTTTCAATAAAAACGCACATCTCAGAAGCCATACACTGAAACTACTAATAGACAAATCGAACAAAATTGTCAGAGACTCTTTTTTTTTCAAATAGAGTGGAACCGTCTGCCAAATCAACTAGTAACTTCCGAAAATACAAATCTATTTAAAAATCATCTCAATAAGTTTTTGAACACACATTGATTTTTGTAATCCTTCAAGTATAAATAATTAAGAATTGTATGTACAAGTTATGTCAGACCCCTTGGCTCCATCGGCTATGCCACCTGCCCATGTATTTTAAATTAATAAATATTGTGCAATCATATGTAGTTCTTATAGCATTGATGAGTTATAAAAAAATGTCATCAAAATCGGCTCACTAGAAGTGGTAGATTTTCCTATTTGAATGTACGCAGAAAATCGCTTGTACATACATATGTATGTGCGCGAACACAACACGGTGATTTCATAAATGATATGTACATACATATGTACATATGTGTGTGCTTGCTTTCGTTGCTCATTTTTATTTAAAAAAACTTAAAACTAGTCTAAGGCCCGCCCTAGACGTAACTGAATTACGGTGCGTTTTAAAACGTAGCGATTTTGCCTACGGCGCAGTTTTTTTGACACTCGCCCCTACACGTTAATGTACGAATGCACCTTATAGTGCTGCGTGGGCGTATGCAGCGCCACGGCCGCGGCGCGAACTATACGCGAGCGCTAACACGCTTAAAAATGAGATCTTTCCTCGCTAACGCTGAAATCGTGGTCGAAATCGAAAACGGTGCGATTTTTTCACCTACACGCTCCGTTTTTACGGCACCGTACTCAAATCGCACCGTAATTCAGTTGCGTCTAAGGCCCGCCTAAGGATACAAGGGAACCCGCTGACAACTTAGAAATTGGAAAATTCTAACAAGAAATAGCCGATCTGAATTTAGTAATGTCCGGATCTTTCCAATGACCATAGCTAAGGTCGAGCAAATCTTTCGACGTGAGACTTTCGTTCAAGAGAACTACTGAACCTGGATATACATATACATACATACATACATATGTATGTACATAGTTTGACTTTTACCAATACAATTTTTTTTAACACTAAAAAAGTTAACCGTAATGAAAATTGTTCATATACCACGCACCTACGGACACGTACACGTACACGTTCAGTATAATATACGTTGACAAAGTTTATGTAAATGATTGACGTGGGGGGAAGCTGAGGGGCGCAATCAGCGTCACAGCCTTATGTATAATTCATGTTTATACCGGTAGGCGGTAGCAAACAACACGAGCCGTCGAGAATTTTCTCGAGCGGTGGAAAATTGGCGCGAAATTACACCGGAAGTGCCACGGTCGAATTCAATATTAGCCACTCGTGTGTTGTGATTGCAGCCCGTCATTAATGACGACATCTCACTGATCAAACGTGACTGCATTTCGTTTGATTAGTCACTTCCGGTCGACTTATTGCATGCGAAATTTAATTTCGTGGCGACATGGATCATTTTTCTTCTAAAGGTAGCGTATTTGATATAAAATGTTGCTTCTTCACTATTTGACAAACATTATACTGTATCATCATCCACTTGACTGCACACGTTCTTCTTAATTCGTCAACCCATCGTTCATTCGGTCTACCTTGCTTTCTTTTACATCCTCCTGTATACCATTCCAGTATTTTCCGCGTCCATCTGCCATCCACTGTTCTCGCTGTGTGTCCACTCCAACTTTTTCACACGTTCCGATATACATACATATACATATTCCTCTTACGACCTTTTCTCGTTATACCAAGCATACATCTTTCCATGCTTCTCTGTGTGCACTGGATCTTATGTAACATTCTTGAATTTAGCATCCACGTTTCACATCCATACCTGGCAGTACGCATCGGTCGTATGCCTTATTTTTTAAACATGGCGGAATGTCGGATTTAAAAACGCGCGTGACGTACGACTGCGCAACGCCATGTTTCTGGAGAGCATCCAGTACGGCTGTTTGACTTAGTTAGTCAAACGCCTAAACCTAAACACTCGTTCGTGCGCTCAACCAATTCACTTACCACCTGAAGATGATCCATTGTGCATTATACCGTACTAGTGTAAGCCCGTTGAATATCAACGGAGCGTTCTCATCACCCGTACTGGAAAATTATATATTAAATTTAATAGTTTTTATAGTTGTTGCATCTTTGCAACAATGCGCCATCTATGGCGCGTTATAATACCCAATCGATACCCACTCAAAAAAAAATTATAGTTTTTATAGTGTCATCTATATGTAGGTAATGTAGGTAATGTAGGTAGGTAGGTAGGTATGTAGGTAAAGCAGAGTAAATATCCTTTTTGTAGGTAATGTTTAAAAAAAGGACTAAATTGAGCAAGGGTGATGGCAGATTAGTCTTAGGACGTTCTTCTCGAGCCTGAGTTCGTGGGTTCGATCCCCCACTCGTTCTAGTGGTTTTTTTATAATTTTTCCTCAGCGAGCGTTATCAGCAGACAGACAGACAGACGGATTTCGGCTATTATATATATAATATCTAGGGAAAGATACTCGCCAGCGGAGAATCCATTGCCTCTTGGAGGGGTGGAAAAGAGAAAGGGAACAGACTATGATTTGGTTGAAGAAATTCTTTGTGTGGTATCAATTTTGTGGTACCGTCTACAACTAAACTAAATAAATTGTCAAATTCTAACAGGACATTACCGATTTGTATGTAGTCATACTCAGACCTTGCCAATGACGATATTTTAGGTCGAGCAAATCTTTCGACATATAGGGATCGAGCCACAGACTTTCGCTCAAGAAACTAACCACTGAGCCATCGTCTGGCTATTCCACACTTATACCTCTCACAGTACTTTATGTCGCACGAGCGCGTGTTTATCGATCACGTGTTTCCCGTTACGAACTTATATTTAGTCTCTGCAATGAGAGAGAATGCCTTAAGAGTTTATATAAACTCACGGTTACGGTTGATCTCTGGGTAAGTGAATGAATAATTAATGCAGGGTGGAAAAGATTCACGTAAGAAGAGTGAGCTGGGGTGTGGGGATGGTATAATCTTTAATGGGTATGGGGATGGAATGGGAATAAGAGGAATAGTAGGAAAACGCGTAGGATGCTATTTATATATACTGTGGCGTGTGATTTATCCCCGTTGGCAATATGGAATAAGTTGAGGCGTATGATGTGTAGGTATAACGAAAATGGGGTTAATTTAGACGTGTAACTTTATGGTTTGCTTTGTAAAAGTGGGCCAACCCCGTTGAGAAGACGTGTTTTGGGTAACATGTTTTATTTTTAATGAAGTGTAAGTCAAGTAGTACTTTGGCTTTGTTAATGTTGAAAAATATATATGTACATATGTATATGTATAACTCAATACAATTCGAAGTGGACCCACTAACCCACAACGCTTTTGAAAAAAATTGTCGTTTGAAAGTTTAATGAATCCATTTAGGTTTAATATCTTCTATACGTAAGTACATAATAGTTTAGATCGGTGGTCGGGAACCTTTTTCGAGCTAAGAGTCAAATTCGGAAAAACCTTGCAAAATTGGTTAAGTAACATATTATTTTCAAATTATATGTGATAAAACGAAGAATGAAACTGCTATGGAGAGCTTATGGAAGAATGAACAATGAGTACTGCCAGTTATGACGTATGACGTTACGTAAGATCCAGTGCACACAGAGAAGCATGGAAAGATGTATGCGTGGTATAACAAGAAGATATCGTAAGAGGAAAACATGGGTGAGAATAATGACGTAAGTTGCAGATATAACAGAATGATTAAAAAAGTTGAAGTGACAATGGAGACATAGCGAAAAGAATGAATGGCAGATTGACGCGAAAAGTACTGGAATGGATCTGAGAGGATGTGAAGATGGGCTGATGAATTGAGAAGAATGTGTGGAGTCAAGTGGTTGCAGATTGCTCAAGACAGACAGAAACGGAAAAGGATTGGAGATGCCTTCATCCAGCAGTACATATATAATGAACGGCTGAAAATGATGATGATGATATTTAAAATTAAATTAAATTTTACTCATTTATGAAATGGATAGCTGTAAAAAAGAAAGTTATCTTCATGATATTTCTTAATGTCTGACAGTTTATTACTAAAAAGTATTATAAAGTTTAATCTGAAAAACGATTTAAAGCTTTTTATATTAATGAAGTTATGGAAATTGGATTAATTTTGATTTTGTGTAAATTGTGTGTCAACGTTGTGTTTTACCTAAAACTTTGGCTGACAGCGACAGCCGCAGGTTGTCATATTAAGAGCCACATGCGGCTCCGGAGCCACCGGTTCCCGACCGCTGGTTTAGATCATTACATTCTGGTTTAGATCTACATATGTACATTGTCTCCCTAGGCCTGTCAGAAATCCTCCATTGTTTCATTTGAATCTTTGTTCCACAAATTATTCACTTAACTCCTTCATTTATCCCGGCACATATTGATCCTTTTCTCTATTCTTTGCCCTCCTTTAAATTATCTTTGATTAAGTTCCTTTGCAGTCCTAACTCTTAAGTACCTTTCTTATTTTGATATGTTGTTCGTTTGTAACTATTTTGGCTGTAGTGTATTGTGTGATATTAATATTATTTTGTATTTATATTTTATTGTACATATACTATTAGCTGTTTGTTGCATGATTAAATAAATAAATAAATTACGAACAAAATATTATAAGTTAAAAACCTTTACACAAAATTTTCAGCAAGTACATAGAAGTGCAAACTTTATATTATTTCAAGGCAATACAAAAAAATGGAATCGTTCCACTTTGAAATCTAAAAGCTCATATTATCTACATAGGTGTACGTAATCGTTAGTAGCCGAGTTGGACATTCGCAAAAGGCTTTCGTTTAGTTCGCGCCAGATGGTAGCGTAATAGCGGGGAAAATCTTTGCGACGTCATTTTCCTCGTGTTTTTCCAAGGGGTTTTTCCCCGATGTACCTTTTTTAAATCGATTTGGACAATTGAGCTTATATTTTCGGAGCGATTTGATTCCGCACGCGCCGACTACTCTCTCTACTTTCTTATTTCTATCTCCGAATTGTCTCAATTGCCGCAAAAAAAAAAAAGGAATCCCGTCATTTTGCCGTCACATTACACTCTCCATATTTAAACGTATTATATATACCTTTATACGCGTAGAATAAAATAATATTTAAAAAAAAATGTCATTGACCTTTAACGATATGGTTCGTGACTTTTTCTTATTTTTGAAAATACTTCAGTGGTTTTCTATCGAATCTCAATAAGGCCTAATAACACTGTTCGACACGAGAAATACTTGGACGAGTTTCAAGCTGGCAATTTTACCGATTAAAAATTCAGCACACTTCCAATTAACCCTTTTAAACGAAAACAAAAAATAGTGAGGCCAGAACACTATCCCAAAAAACGTGTTTCAATAGAAAATACTCAATATAAAAGAAGTATTAACAGTGGGAAAAAATCCCAAGTGAAAATATATACTTTTGACTTTTGATTTGAACTGGACGACTACTTAGAAAGATCTAAAAGCTGAAAAGTACTACAAATGAAAGATAAAATACCCGACTATAGATTTCAATATTCATTTTGAACAAAAAATTGACCGATTTTGAGACATCGAACGAACAACACCAAGAAATAGAAAAATCGCGTGATAAAAAAAACAGATATATCTCCGAATCTTGAGCCAATCAACATTTTTTATTACCAAATTCGTGTTCACTGGGCATAGATCTATAAGAAAAGTCATATCTCGTCTCTGAAACATTGAAAAAGTCGTCATTTGTCGAACAGTGTAATGAGTGTGACGTCACAATTCCACCTTTAATGCCCTCTTAAATTACTATTATTATATAAAAGCAATAAGTATGACCAAAGTGGCAGATATAGCAGAACGTGTGAAAAAGTTGAAGTAGCAATGGACTGGACACATACATGTGTATGTACATATGTGGCAGTACATATGTGCGTACTGCCAGTTATGAAGTATGGATATGAAACGTGGATGCTAAATTCAACAATGCAAGATCCAGTGCACACAGACGAGCATGGAAAGATGTGTGCTCGGTGTAACGAGAAGAAATCGTAAGAGGAATACATGGGTAAGAAAGTATGACCAAAGACAGTGCAGGTATAGGTAGTTGTGGCAGTATATGTGTGAAAAAGTTTAATTCAACAATGCAAGATCCAGTGCACACAGAGAAGCATGAAAAGATTGGTATAACAAGAAGAGATCGTAAGAGGAATACATGGGTAAGAAGTATGACCAAAGTGGCAGATATAGCAGAACGTGTGAAAAAGTTAAAATGGACACATGAACGAGAGAAATACTGGAATGGTATCCGAGAGAATGTGAAAAAGACGTAGACAAGTAACGTGACATCTCCAGTCACGCTCGTGCGTATAACGAGCGTGACAAGAT
The DNA here is from genome assembly GCA_022651745.1 of Parapsyche elsis. Classification (NCBI taxonomy): domain Eukaryota; kingdom Metazoa; phylum Arthropoda; class Insecta; order Trichoptera; family Hydropsychidae; genus Parapsyche; species Parapsyche elsis. The sequence continues at coordinate 973,901 of JAGVSN010000065.1, forward strand.
CATATAAGAACGCAGCGAGAACGACGCCATTGAAACACATACAAATTGGTGAATTAGGTAAATTCAAATTCAAATTAGAATGTAAACTTTTGTACGAATTTTTTTTTAATATATCTTTGAATCATGTAAACAAATTTTTAAAACGTTCAATCAATTAATTAATAATCTCATACAGTAAATCTGACGCATTCATAATCAGTTTTGTAAACATTTGGTCAACATTATTTTAATCAAACCGGTCACTAAAAATAATAAAATGAGACTTGGGTAAGTAATAAATGGTTAGTAATTTATACCTAATATTAACTATGTATATAAAAAAAATACTGATGATCTAAAAATTAAAACTCGATGAAAGCTGTAATACAAATAAACACTAACCATTTATTCAAAATACCTATACATGCCGTAAAAATACTCCATCGATTATTCATCGCCTAACGAAGAATAAACCAATTTAAGAATGGATAAATATTTGTTTATTTAGGTTGGTCTTTCCAACAAATAACCTACTGCTATTTAGATAGGCAAATCAAAGAGAAGAGAAAAAAAAAAAGCTTAAATCGAATTTGTTGAGAACTTTTCGATTCAATTTGCAGCACTTAGTCCCAGCTTTTGAACACGAAAAGTACCTGAAACTCGAATCGAATTCTAAATATAATCATAAATAAAAATGCACATCATAAACACAGTTCATTCTGCGTATACGATTCACCTTAACAACGACCATACTAAATAGATCTTCTAAAGGTGATATCGAGCCTTGCCTCATCACTATTTACATAACTTAGTCTACCATCTCACAATTGAAGGCCTCGGGGCAAGATAGTGCCAACCCTCACTTTGATAGTTTTGAGATATATCAATTTTAAACTTTGTTCAAATCCATAAATCAAAACACGTACTTTTTTTAATACTTTTTATTTTTATTTGCTTCAATGATATATCCTTAATAACAAAAAAATAACAAAACATTAATATATTAAACATAAAATGAAAAAATAAAATGGTGCATATCAAAAATTGTGGGTTGACACTATTTTCCACCAATTTTTTTTAATAATTACACACAAAGATATGACATTTTTTTATATGAAGAGGGAAATAAAATAACTCCGAAATGAGTAAAATTATTCACCATTATTATGACAAAAGATGACACTATTTTGTCGCAAGTTTTTCAAAAAATTTTCATCCCGTAAAGAAATGTATGAGCAAATTTTAACAGGAGACGACCGATCTGGTTGCCATAATATCCACATCTTGCCAATGACGATATTTTAGGTCAAGAACCATCGAGAAAATTATTCGACATACGGGTATTGAACCGCGTACTTTCGCTCAAGTGTCCAACACTAACCACTGAGCGACTTGGCTTCTTCTTGTAACCCACGCATTATATTATATTATATATATAATCACCGAAATCCGTCTGTCTGTCTGTCTGTCTGCCGATAACGATCGCTCAGGAAAAATTATCAAAAAACCACTAGAACAGCGGGGGATCGAACCCACGACCTTAGGCTCAAGAGTCATCGCACTAATGCTAAACGCTATCGCCCGGCCATGAGTTTCTCCTTTAGTTACATTAACTATAGTTAAAATAAATAGGAAATGAGGAAAAATAATAAAAAATACCAGATTGAGCGGGATTTGAAACCACGACGTCGAAGTCGGTAGCCGAGCACGTAGACCCATAAGCCACGGCCGCTGCTGAGAGGCTCTTTTTTTTTTTTAATATAACCTATATTACCTACATACCTATAAAAACTATATATCGAAAAATCGTGAAAAAAGGCGAAGTTGGGTCAAGTCAGGTTGACTTTTTAATTTTCGTTTAAAGCAGTTTATTTATCAAAAATTTTACAAAATATCCATCTCTGGTGAGGTCTGTTTGGATTCAATTGGATTAATTTTAGTTTTCAATGTAAGCAAATTAATTTGAAATAATTATCGAAAAATCGTGAAAAAAGGCGAAGTTGGGTCAAGTCAGGTTGACTTTTAAGTTTTCGTTTAAAGCAGATTATTTATCAAAAATATCCATCTCTGGTGAGGTCTGTTTGGATTCAATTGGAATAAATTTAGTTTTTAATGTAGACAAAATAATTTG